>OY720157.1:240000-530000 GCA_963082725.1 Pedicia rivosa | reverse complement strand
GTTCAGCCATACAGGCGTCGATTATGCTGGTCCAATTCAGCTAAGAGTATCAAAGGGCAGAGGAAATAAATCCTACAAAGGCTACATTTGCGTTTTCGTATGTACAAAGGCATTTCATCTCGAAGCAGTTTCTGACTTAACAACTCAAGGATTTTTGGCTGCATTTAAACGTTTCACCGCAAGACGAGGACTCTGCGCTCACATATACAGCGATAACGGAACTAATTTTGTTGGACCAAAAACGGAGCTAGAAAAAGAACTTAGAAAAGCCATAAGAAAACAATCACAAGAAATTGCAGAAACGATTGTGAATAATGGGGTCACATGGCATTTTATCCCACCACATTCACCTCATTTTGGAGGATTATGGGAGGCTGGGGTTAAACTAACCAAATATCACTTAAAAAGAGTAATCGGAGATTCAACTTTAACATTCGAAGAATTAACAACATTGCTCACTCAAATTGAAGCATGTTTGAATTCCAGACCATTGTACGCTTTAAGCAAATACCCTAATGATTACGACGTATTAACGCCTGGTCATTTTCTCGTGGGCGCAGTTCTGCTTGAGCCACCAGCAGAAAATGTTTTAGACATGAAAATATCACAACTGACACGCTGGCAGCTAGTCAATCAGATGCAACAAAGCTTTTGGAGAAAATGGAATTCCGAATATCTAGTGCAACTACAACAAAGATACAAGTGAACCCAACCAAACACTCATATAAGGAAGGGAAGTTTGGCATTACTAAAAGATGATCAGCTTCCACCCTGTAAATGGTCACTTGCCAGAATTGAAGACACTCATCCTGGAAAGGATGGGCTCACCAGAGTTGTTACGGTACGAACGCCCAAAAATATTTTGAAGAGACCTATCTCAAAGGTCAGTCTCCTACCGATAGAGGACAACAAGAAAGAAACATCAATAACAAAAATCCGCGCCGTTCCCATTCAGGACAATGCATCAAAACCAGCAGAGAACAAGCCAACTAATATTAATGCACGATCGTTACTATAATAATGTTAATATTAACCTTAACATTGTGGAAGGGGATACAGGCAGTATCCGCTACGAAGCCTTACGAAATAACAACATTTGATTCTTCTTCTGGCATATATTTCGAGGAATTAAATAGAGTTAAGTAGCTCAATAACGTATGGAATATTTTAGTATATTATAATATGGATAAATATCACGAGGAACTACAGGAATTCAGAAAATGCATACTACAGATGAAGTATCTGTGCGAACATAAGGAAGGTTTACATCAAACTAATTGCGATATCATTTTATCGCAACTCAACCAAAGGCTAATCGAGATCGACCACTCTGATGATCTGCTTCAAGCTAGCAATAGTTTCCAGAGAGGGCAAAATAGGCATAGTAGAGCACTATTTGATGGCGTGGGATATGCTATGAATTCACTATTTGGTGTACTAGATTAAAGGTCAGCTGAACATTATGAGGCAGAAATTCATAAATCCAGAGATAACGAACAACATTTGCTCAACCTCATAAAGAACCAAACCATAATCATCGAACCAACCAGAAATGTTTTAAAGAAAAGGGACGAATTAATACAACAACAATTCAAAACACTTCTGGCAAATATAGTGGAAATTCAAAGGCAACAAGAACAGCTCTCCCAACAAGAAACCATCTCACTGTTTCTTTCCATTAGCATACAAAGCATGCTAATAAGCTCAGCCTATCAAAGAACACAGGACATGCTCCTAGATGTAGTACTGGATACGCATCACGGAAGAATCCACTCGCTCATCTTGACAACAGAACAACTAAAAGAACAAGTAAAAGTAATCCAAGGAAATTTACCATACAATTTAAATGTTTCAGGATATTACAATCAAGAAATATCCAAATTATATGAGCTGATGAAGGTGCAAACGAGAATTACTGATAAGCATATTGATAAGACAATTATAATAATATTAAAGAATTCATGTATTATGCAATTATGCATAAAATTAATATTATTAGAATTCTGTTAAGAATCATAATATTTTAGTAAATGTATTATGCTGATGATGCATTTAATTTAGTATAAGAGACCTAAAAAAATTGTAAATAAATTCAGTATTAATAATAAGCTACCAGTGACCTGATACACAGGCTTAGAGCAATCTAGACTGGTTTTACCAAAGCTATTTCCTTTCAAAAATTAAAACAAAGATTATCATTTTGGTAGAGGAATACTCTGGCCCTTACCGGAATCCAAATTGAGATATTTGTATTCCAACTATTAAAGCAAAAGACTTTTTCGATGATAACCATAACTATTTCAAGAACAACGAACATAGTCAAGCATATAAAATAATGATTGAATTCAAACAAAAACTAAGGTCGGATTCAAAAATCGATCCAACTATCTAGTTTGAAGAAATAACTGAATCACAACAGAATTTATCAAAAAATATGCAAACTTTGATAAATTCAATAAAACAAAACATAGCTACAGTTGAAAAAGAAAATTTGCAAGAAAAATCGACAGAATTGGACAAAATGTGGATAGAATTTAAGCAAAACCAACAGCAAATTTGTAGATTTGGGGCAGAAGTCATATCGAACCAACATCCATATTTCACAAATAATTTCTTTGAAAAAGTCCAAGATTATTATCTAAAAAATCGTGACGAATTAAGAAACAAATACGACGAACTAAACAACAAACCAGTATTTGAATCTACAGAAAATGATAAAAAGCCAACAGAACAATTGCAATATCACAATGATAGTTTCATATTTAAAAACGATCCAGAAGAACAGGAAAAAAGAATAAAATTGCAAATGTCACGCTCAGATGCAATTAGAAATTTCATTAACAACATTTACAAAATGTAAAAAATAAGCCTGAGGCTTATTACAAACAAAAAATCATAAGTTTAAAGGAGAAATGGACAAATTTCTCCAACACACATGAGACAATCATCTCCTGTGATGACAATTATGAAATAGAACAAACAAACTATTTCAAAATTCAAGTATTTGAAAGTATCGAGGATCTTTTTGAAGAAACAGTAATATCACTACAGCAAGAACTCGATAATAAATGCAGCACATCTTCAAGGGACAGTCATCATAACAACAGATATGGATCCACCTATCCAGAACTTCGGCTACCATCTCTAGACATCCCAAAATTCTCAGGAAAATATCATGAATGTACCGCATTTAATGATATCTACAAGAAGCTAATACACAATAACAACAGTTTAAGCGATGCACAAAAAATGCAATATTTAAAAACCTGTGTTAAAGATGAAGCTGCAAAACTGATTCAACATTTAAATATCGCAGACAGTAACTACAACTCTGCCTGGGAATTATTGATCAGCAGATATCAAAATAAAAGGGTACTAGTAACAACACAACTAGATGCTTTGTTACGTCAACAATACCTATCTACCGAATATGCGACTGGAATTCGGCATATGCTCGACACAACAAGAGAATGTCTTCACGCCATCAATAATCTAGATGTACCAACTGCTACATGGGATCCATTAATAATTCACATAATGGTAAAGAAATTGGATCCAGAAAGTCATAAAATCTACGAGCAGACATTAGATTCTCCAAAAGAAATACAAAAATTGGAAGAATTCTATAAATTTTTAGAGTCCAGATTTAACACTCTAGAAGCCTTGAACAACAAGTTAAAAAATATCAACAACACACCATACAAAGCTCCAGAATGGAAGAAGTGGCGTAGCAGCACAAGAAACACAGCCAATTCTGGAACAAATAAAAATAGTCATAATCTCAACAATTTCCATGTCATGTCGAAAGTAAAATGCACTTATTGCTGCGAACAACACACAATAGACAAGTGCAAATACTTTTTAGCAATGGCGTTGGAACAAAGAAACAGACTAGTGATAGAAAAGAAAATGTGTCCCTACTGTTTATCTTCTGATCATCCAGCAATGTACTGCAAAACGACAACAACCTGCAAATTTTGCCACCAAAGACACCACTCGCTGTTACACCTCAGTCTAGAGGACAGGAACATTAATAAAACTAATCAAAATAACAACATGCAAACCAGCAAGACAAATGGCAGCTATCAAGTTCAAAATCATCTTTCTGAGACTTCAAAAGGTCCTAGAAACATTATACTAAGAACTGCGCTAATAACTACAACGTCAGCTGATGGCCAAGAACATCTTCTTAGGCTATTGTTGGATCCAGGGTCTCAAGCAACATTTATAACTGAAGAGGCTACAAGAAAACTCCAGCTAACACGAATGCCTACAAATGTTAGAGTAACCGGAATGGGAGTAACTGATGCCGGGCACTCAAAAGGAATGGCTGAATTATTAATCAGACCTCGCTTTTCGTCAAAATTCTCCTTAAAATTAAAAGCATTAATATTCAACAAATTAACTCAAAGCCTTCCAGAACAAACTTTTGATGGTTGGAAATGGCAGCATTTAAATAACTTGATATGGGCAGATCCAACATATTATCAACAAGGACCCATCGACATCATACTTGGTGCAGACAACTACAGTGAGATTATACTCGAACACGTAATAAAAGGAAACAAGGGTGAACCAATGGCTCAAGAAACAGAATTCGGATGGATCATCTTAGGAAACGCATCAGAAGAAACGCGTCAAGAAACTCTAAGCATGATCACAAATATTAACATCGACAACCAACTGAAAAAATTCTGGGACATTGAAGAAACACAACAAGAGAGGCAAATAACAGAAAAAGACAAACAATCTGAGAATTTATTTGAACATGACCATAGCCACACAAAAGATGGTAGATACATGGTACGAATACCATTCAAAATTAATAATAGTGAAAAAGATGACCACCTGGGAGCATCTAAACGGATGGCGTTAGCTGGATTAATGCAAATGGACAAAAAGCTAAGCCACAATTCTGAACTCAGAAAACAGTACCAAGATTTCATGGACGAGTACCTCAAATTAGGTCACATGGAAGAAGCACCACCCACGAACAGCACGGTCTACTATCTTCCACATCATGCCGTCATCAAAGACATTAGCACAACTACGAAGTTACGAGTCGTATTTGATGCTTCAGCTAAAAGTAGCAGTGGAGTCAGCCTCAACGACAAAATGATGACAGGACCAACCCTGCAACAGGATCTAATCTCTATAGTTCTAAGATGGAGAAAACCACGTTACGTTTATACTGCCGATATTGAAAAGATGTTCAGGCAGATTATAATGGATCCAAGGGATCGAGATTTCCAGCGAATCCTATGGCGAAAAAGCCAAGCCGAAACAATTAAAGAATACAGACTAAACACAGTCACCTATGGCATTGCAGCTGCAATATATTTAGCAGTAAGAAGCTTAAGACAACTGGCAATAGATGACGACTTGATGTCGGGTAGTGATACAATTGCTAATGGCATATTTATTCAAAAACAATTAATAAAAATGCTGAGAGGAGGGGGATTTAATCTTCGAAAATGAGCAAGCAATCACGAAGAACTGATTAAAAACATCCGTATAGAAGCACGAGTATCTGGGGAATTACAAATTATGCCAGATGACAACATAAAGACTTTAGGCATCTTTTGGAACCCAACTTCAGACACATTCTCATTTAAGGTTAATTTACCAAAATAAAATGGCCAAATTACAAAAAGACAGATATTATCAGATGCTTCAAAACTTTTTGATCCTCTTGGATGGTTAGCACCAACAATCATCAAAGCAAAATTACTTCTGCAAGAATTATGGAAAGCTGGATTAGATTGGGATCAACAACTTCCAAATGATATAGCTGAAAAATGGGAAAGTTATAGAAATGCGCTGAAATCGTTAGAATAAATTAAAGTCAAAACATGGATTGGCTCAATTGAAACAGAAGAAAACATTGAGCTTCACGGATTCTGTGACGTTTCAGAAGATGCATACGCAGCAGTAATATATAGTAAAATAATAGACAATAAGGGTCAAGCTGTAATAAAGCTGCTGACGTCAAAAACAAAGGTTGCACCAGTTAAGTCTAAATTAACGATACCACGATTAGAACTGTGTGGAGCATCACTATTGGCAAAATTATTAAGGTGTACCTTACAAACCATGAAATTCAAAAACGTAAAATGTTTTGCTTGGACAGACTTATCCATAATATTAGCTTGGATTCGAGGCGATCTCAACAGATGGAAGACTTTTGTAGCCAACAGAGTATCACAAATAGTAAAAATACTTGAACCACATCAATGGAGGTACGTAAAATCAGAAGACAACCCTGCTGATTCTGCATCAAGAGGAATCAGTCCAGAAAAACTTGCTGAACAGTCCCTCTGGTGGAATGGGCCAACATGGCTGAAACTATCACAAGTTAATTGGCAAAAATCCTTATATGAACATAGTGATCTTATTGAACAACAGAAGTTGGTTGAATCAAAAAACAAAGTCAAAGCAATGAAGGTAGACGCTTATCTCTCTCAGCAGAAAGACACAGGATTAAGCATTTTATCAACATATTCTTGCTTAACAAGACTGACACGAGTAATCGCTTACGTGAGGAAATTTCTACAAAACGCAAGGCTCCCAAAAGAAAGAAGAATAGCTTCAAGCTTAACAACAGTCGAATTACAAGAGTCGATGAATTGTATAATTAAACTATCACAACTAAAAGCATTTTATAACGAAGTGAAACAACTAAAGCAGAACCAACAAATAGATGCCAAAAGCAAACTAATAGCTTTAAACCCATTTCTTGATAACAACAATATCATCCGAGTTGGAGGAAGACTACAACAATCCGTTCTCTCATACAACCGCAAGCATCCGATAATAATATCAAATAGATGTCCTCTTTCCAATTTATTAATAAATTGGGCACATAAATCCACAATACACGGAGGAAATCAGCTTACATTGTCATTTCTTCGTAATCAATTTTGGATCATAAAAGCAAAGGACTTAACACGATTTACACTCCATAAATGCATTATAAGTCACAGACACAAACAACAGTCACATGATCAACTAATAAGAGTTTTACCAAAGGCCAGGGTCACTCCATCAAGACCGTTCAGCCATACAGGCGTCGATTATGCTGGTCCAATCCAGCTAAGAGTATCAAAGGGAAGAGGAAATAAATCCTACAAAGGCTACATTTGCGTTTTCGTATGTTTAACTACAAAGGCATTTCATCTCGAAGTAGTTTCCGACTTAACAGTTCAAGGATTTTTGGCTGCATTTAAACGTTTCACCGCAAGACGAGGACTCTGCGATCACATATACAGCGATAACGGAACTAATTTTGTTGGAGCAAAAACGGAGCTAGAAAAAGAACTTAGAAATACCATAAGAAAACAATCACAAGAAATTGCAGAAACAATTGCGAATAATGGGGTCACATTGCATTTTATCCCACCACTTTCACCTCATTTTGGAGGATTATGGGAGGCTGGGGTTAAATCAACCAAATATCACTTAAAAAGAGTAATAGGAGATTCAAATTTAACATTCGAAGAATTAACAACATTGCTCACTCAAATTGAAGCATGTTTCAATTCCAGACCATTGTACGCTTTAAGCGAAGACCCTAATGATTACGACGTATTAACGCCTACTCATTTTCTCGTAGGCGCAGCTCTGCTTGAACCACCAGCAGAAAATGTTTTAGACATGGAAATATCACAACTGACACGCTGGCAGCTAGTCAATCAGATGGAACAAAGCTTTTGGAAAAAATGGAATTTCGAATATCTAGTGCAACTACAACAAAGGTACAAGTGGACCCAAACAAACACTCATATAAGGAAGGGAAGTTTGGTATTACTAAAAGATGATCAGCTTCCACCCTGTAAATGGTCACTTGCCAGAATTGAAGACACTCATCTTGGAAAGGATGGGCTCACCAGAGTTGTTACGGTACGAACGCCCAAAAATATTTTGAAGACACCTATCTCAAAGGTCAGTCTCCTACCGATAGAGGACAACAAGAAAGAAACAACAATAACAAAAATCCACGCCGTTCCCATTCAGGACAATGTATCAAAACCAGCATAAAAAACCAAACCATAATCATCGAAGCAACCAGCAATGTTTTAAAGAAAAGGGACGAACTATTACAACAACAATTCAAAACACTACTGGCGAATATAGTGGAAATTCAAAGACAACAAGAACAGATCTCCCAACAAGAAACCATCTCACTGTTTCTTTCCATTAGCATACAAAGCATGCTAATAAGCTCAGCCTATCAAAGAACACAGGACATGCTCCTAGATCTAGTACTGGATACGCATCATGGAAGAATCCACCCGCTCATCTTGACACCACAACAACTAAGAGAACAAGTAAAAGTAATCCAAGGAAATTTACCATACAATTTAAATGTTTCAGGATATTACAATCAAGAAATATCCAAATTATATGAGCTGATGAAGGTGCAAACGAGAATTACTGATCACAACATAATTTTGAATATTCAGATACTTCTTATCAACAACGAAGAATTTCAGTTATATCGTCTTATCGCTTTGCCAACGACATATCAGGGTAGAAATGTTTTTGTCGTTCCCTCATCTGAATATTTAATAGTTAATTTACATCACAATCAGTATTACCCACTTGAAAAGGACGAAGTGAAAGCCTGTAGACTTTATAAGGATGAAACACTGCTTTGTAATCAATATAGACCAATTCACAACCAGAACTCAGATATCAGCAAATGTGAAATGGAGATGTTAAATCATAAGGAAGAGATTTCGATAAAATGCAAGCTACAGGCAGCTGAAACAACCAGTGTTTGGATTCAGTTAACACAATCAAACAATTGGATTTACGTTTTACCAAAGGAACAAACTCTGGACGTAATATGCAATAGTGCAATTTTCCCAGTTAAACTTGAGAATAGTGGAATATTAAAGCTGTCACCATCCTGCTCTGCAAAGGGAAGAACAATAACTATAAATGGCCATAACAAATACTCCACTGCAATCAATACCTCCTTCTTGCCATCAACTAATCTCACCTTTGAGCTGCACAAAAGGAAGCAACATAACCTCAGCATACCAGAACTAAATTATAACATAAATGCCGACTCAGCTGAGTTGAACAAGGTAATACAACAACAGAAGGAACAAGAAAGCTTACCAGCAATAACAAATCACGATATTCATCAATACGTGGTTTTATATACTGCAATCGTAGTAATCATGCTGCTTTACATGGCGTACCTAATAAGATGGATGAATTCTCAAAAACGTATACTTGGAAACACTATGGCAGCAGAACAAGCAGCACCAGAACCAAACTAATCGATCTTTAGGCGCTCGGGAGTATGTTCAATACAATGAACAGCAAATATAAACACTGCAATGTAAACCCAGCGCCCAGACGTATCAACTTACCAGCAATTGATAAAACAATTATAATAATACTAAAGAATTCATGTATTATGTAATTATGCATAAAATTAATATTATTAGAATTCTGTTAAGAATCATAATATTTTAGTAAATGTATTATACTGATGATGCATTTAATTTAGTATAAGAGACCTAAAAAATTGTAAATAAATTCAGTACCAGTGACCTGATACATAGGCTTAGAGCAATCTAGACTGGTTTTACCAAAGCTTAAAAATAAAGTTGTAATTATTTTAAATTACAATAAAATTAAAAGTAAAAATATAAATTAAAAGTATTATATTTAAACCACTTGAGTCGAACAACAATAGACTAGATTATCCCAGTTTTATTTAATTCACATAATATTAATTGTGATCCTGATGATCTTTTGCGTATTTTTAAATTTATATGTTTACTTAAGAATAAAAGAAAATATAACTAAATTCATTGTAAAAATAAAAATTTAGGTAGGATGTTTTTATTTCAAAACCAAATGAATTATCTTCAAGTTTTTCTTGTCTTTCTTGTGTTGCATAAATTACAAGCAGAATATAATTTATTGCTTCACACTACTTTTCTTATTGTTGAGTGCCTATTTCTAAAAATGTGGCCAAAAAATCTGAAAACAAAATGTTTTTTAATTATTTAGTTTCCAAATTATGAATTATAATTTATTATATTGATTTTTATCATAAAAGCTGCAACAATTTTTCAAAATGTGACATCGTTAATCTTGATATTTTCTTTCTTTCTGCAAATAAAATGAAATGAATTGTTTTTTCTTTAAATTTACAATTAATAATTCAAATAGTGACAGTATTCAAAAAAATATATTAAGATTTAGAATGATTTTAAAATGTACTTCATTTATTGTGATGTTAAACAAATTTAAAATTCTCATAAAAGAAACAAACAATTTAGTTTTATAAATTATCACTGACAATTTATTGAACTAGTAAAAATAATACCACAAAACCGTAATAACTTACCATATTTCAATATTTCACAATATTTTACCACAAAATATGAAGTTTATTTAATTATTTTTATTAAAACAATTCAGAACACTTAATTCATAAACCAAAACTCAAAAAATAAACAAAAATAAAATGACATTTCTCACATATACATTCAAATGCAGTATAAAATACATTTATGCAAGCGTATTTTTTTGGTTGAAATAATGAATTGAAATTCGATGAGATGAAAGTTTTAATTTTATATCAAACAAAATTACTTCCATTCGAGCAATCAAAATGATAATTGAAACTTACCATTTCTGAAAATATTCAAAATAATCTTTGAACACAAAAAGAATTATGTACTTACATTTTGACTGAAGCTTCGCGTCGAAAAACCAGAAAAATTTCTAGAGAAATGAAAACATAAACAAAAACGTGAGGAATATGAGAAAAAATTAGAGTGAAAAAATATTATTAAATAATTTTTTGAATTTATTTTTGTCTTTATTATTTATTACAAAAATTCTTAAAAAAAATTATGTACAATAACTGGTTTAATCATCATAGGTTATTACATTTCATGAATCGGTAACATTTTTTGATTTAAATGCAAATCCATGAAAGATATTTGACATTTTTGTAATGCTTTCTTAGTACTAATAAAATTAAAAGTGTTAAATGCAACAATTACACAACAAAAGGCACTTATCTATGGTATAATGGTAAACTGGCAAAACCACACGGTTTATTTTAGCATGACTTGTGTTTGTGCATCTTTAAACACTTTTTACATAAATTTGATTTCAACCAAATTTTTGTATTTTGATTTGGTTGCTGTGAATTTTATTTAATTTTTTAATTAGAACGGAAATATTGTCAAAGTGTTAATAAATAAAAGAAATAATTAAAGTTAAGTGCCTAAAAGTTAATACCAGAATAGAGAAAGTATCTGGTAATATTATTAAATAATTTTTAAAAAAAAATTTTATTCTTACTACTTATTACAAAAAATATTAAAATTAAAAATATTTACAATCAGTGATTTACTCGTCGAAATCGGTAACAGTTTCTGATTTAAATGCAAATCCATGAAAGATATTTGACATACTTTTAATGTTTTCTTACTATTGATTAAAATTAAAAGTGTTAAATGCAACAATTACACAACAAAAGGCACTTATCTATGGTATAATGGTAAACTGGCAAAACCAAACAGTTTATTGTAGCATGACTTGTGTTTGTGAATCTTTAAAACATTTTTACATAATTTTTAATTTCAACCAAATTTTTGTATTTTGATTTTGTTGTTGTGAATTTTATTTAATTTTTCAATTAGAACGGAAATATTGTAAAAGTGCTAATAAATAAAAGAAATAATTAAAGTTACGTGACAAAAAGTTAATACCAGAATAGAGAAAGTATCTGGTAATATTATTAAATAATTTTTAAATTTTTTTTTTATTCTTACTACTTATTACAAAAAATATTAAAATTAAATTTATTTACAATCAGTGATTTACTATTGGTTAAAATTAAAAGTGTTAAATGCAACAATTACACAACAAAAGGCACTTATCTATGGTATAATGATATACTGGCAAAACCACACGGTTTATTTTTGCATGACTTGTGTTTGTGCATCTTTAAACACTTTTTACATAATTTTTGATTTCAACCAAATTTTTGTATTTTAATTTTGTTGTTGTGAATTTTATTTAATTTTTTAATTAGAACGTAAATATCCTAACAGTGTTAATAAATAAATGAAATAATTACAATTAAGTGCTACAAGAACAGAGAAAGTATCTCGTACAATATTTGTGAAACCTCTGTATCCTGGTATTCATTTCAAATTAATTCTCTTTTACATTAATTTAGAGAAGAATTTTTGTAACATTAAATTAATCAATAATTTTGCAAAATAAAAATAGAATTTCTAATCCAATTTCGTATATGATTACTTCTTAGTTATTAATTTAATCTCTTTTATTAGTATTTGATAAATTTGGCGCCTAAACGTCAGAGATGAATTTGTGGGGACTTAATTTATTGAAAGAATTTTAATTTCTATTTTATGTAAAGATTAAATAATTTTTTTTATATTTTGTTTATTATTTGTAAATGGGTATTTTTGTTTGGTTCCTTTACGTGTTTAAGAGTTTAATGCTGTAAGATCTACAAAACATGACCAAACTGCCCCATCATATTTTCTACATGGTTTCACCGATTTGAAAAATTATAACGGATTTGTTAAGATAAAAGAAAGTTACTAGCATTAATGCTCTTTTCATTTCGAAATTTTATATAGGGTCCCACTGACAATCACTTGAAATGTGCCAATATAGGCAAAACATGACCAAACTGCTCCATCATATTTTCTACATGGTTTCACCGATTTAAAAAATTTTAACGGATTTGTGAAGATAAAAGAAAGTTACTAGCATTTATGCTCTTTTCAGTTCGAAATTTGATCTCGAACCCTTATTTTAGCCCCTTAAAAGATGGGTATTTTTTAGTTTCAAATTACTACTAGATTCAAAAAAAAAATTAATTTTTTTTACTAGAAAAAGTATAATTAAGGTTTTCTGAACACTTTTCAATCAAAATTTCATAAAAAAAAATTTTTCAATAGCGAAAATAAATTAATTTAAAAACATCATTTTTATGCAAAATTTTACGATTTTATTAATTTAAAGGGAAGAAAAACAGGTTTTTAGTTCATCGAATTCTCCATACGATCGCGTATATAGTTTCTGTGTTTATGAATGAAAATTTTTGAGAATTTTTTTTTCTTCTTTATGCTGTTTTTCGTATTGTTTTTGTAGGGCGTGGTTTGTGCAACGGTGAATATTTTTATTTGTGTGTTTTTCAGTTTGTGTAAATTTTGTTGATTTTAAATATTATAAAATGTAAAATAAGAGACAAAATTATTTGCGTCGTTTTATTTGAGTTTTTTCATTTTTGAATAGAAATTTATATTTGTTTTCAGGTCAATTATTATTATAAATATTTTTTTTTTATTTTAATATTAATAATTTAATTAATAATTTTAATTTAATTTAATTTAATTTAATTTAATTTCATTTAATTAATAATTTAATTTAATTAATTAATTAATTTATTAATTAATAATAATTATATATAATTAATTAATTAATTTAATAATTTAATTGATAATAGAATCGATGTTTTATTATATTTTCCCTTTTGTTTTCCAAAAAATCTCTGAATTAGGAATAATAATAAATAATAAAACCTAAATAAAAATTCTATGTGCATACGAATTTGAAGAAACAAAAATTATTTTTTTCCAAATAATAAAATTTTTAGTTTCACACGCAATGAAATAAACCAAAAAAAAGACAAAATATAATATATTGAGAATATAAAGGTGCATAGAAAATTTTGTAAACAAAAATACAATGAAAACAAATAATATAATATAATCCATGAAAAAGGAATAGAAACAAAGAAACGAACAGAAAAATCCGAATTTGCGTCGGCGGGTACGAATAAAAGATTTTGAGAATAGGATAAACACAAATACAACCAAAAGAAATAATACTTGTGCAACAATATTAGAAATAGAAATAAAAAAAGATAACAAGAACCGAACAGAAAAATACGAATTTGCGTCGGCAGGCACGAATAAAAGATAAAATAGAAAAAATAGTATTACTGTATTTTCATTCATTGTTTTTTAAATTACGCAAGAAAGAATAAAGAAGAAGAAACGAACTGAAATCTGAGTTTGCTGTTGTCAGCATAGGACCCTTAAATACCTAAAAAAATTTCAAGTCAAGAAGTGAAAAAAAATCAAAAAGTGTTTTTAAACACCACAATTTATTATGTTTTGACAGTTCTTTACTGACTCTACAAAATCGCTGAGAATTGCATAATTAAAAAGTATAGTGATATTCGGTGAAAGAAAATATAATTTGGCGAGTTTAACGATTGCTCAAATATGGAAATATGGTAAGTTATTAACGTTTTGTGGTATTATTTTTACTAGTTCAATAAATTTTCAGTGATAATTTATAAAACTAAATTGTTTGTTTCGTTTATGAGAATTTTAAATTTGTTTAACATAAAATTTTAAAAACATTTTAGAACTTAATATATATCTTTCATTACTATCACTGTTTGAGTTAATATTTATTAATTTAAAAAAAACAACACATTGCGTTTTGTTTAATAAATAAATGGTTTTATTAAATAATTTATTTAAAATAATAAATTACTGGTTTTTTTATGTTTTTTTAAGCTTCATTAAATTATAATTTGGAAGAAATGTTAAAAGATTTGGCTAATTTAGCACAACTGAAAAATGAGTCCAATTTGAGATCTTTGAATTCGGAAAGATAATCAAGGGGCCGACCAAAGTTTAGTACATAAACATCCAATTTTTAAAAGTAATAATAGTCCATATAATAAGTAATAAAGTATACTTAATAGTTTGGAAATTATATATTTTAAATGGTATTTAGAAAATGAAAACTATTTATATTTTCTTTTATTTTTAAGTATCGAAACATATAAATAAAAAAGGAAAAAATCGAAAAAATGTAAAAAAATTCAGATGGCAGCTCTAATTGTTTTACCAACACAAATAAAAGTTTTAAATCATCGCGTATAAGAGAAAATTTGCTGTAAAAAAAGATTGTAAACGATATGATAACGGATTTCTTAACATTGAGCGTTAACAGATTTCTAGAGCAATAATCACTTAACCTTTTTAAATCCTCTTGAATAAGAAGCGAGTCATTAGAAGAAGTAACAGATGAAAATAATTTCAGACTGTGACTGTTTTTAAAACATTTATCGATATCATTTAAAAAAATATTAAATAACAATGGCCCAAATGTGAACCTTGAGGGACACCAGAAAGTTCTTTGATTGGAAAGGATATGCAACCATTTATCTTAACAGACTGAATTCGATCTCTAATATAACTATCCATCTAATGGGACTGACATGAATTCCTGAGCACTTTAATTTATGAATAAGTGCATCAAAATTAATTCGATCAAAAGGCTTAGCAAAGTCAGTATAAATTGCATCGACTTGCAAGCGTTTATCAATGTTCCTATGTAGGAACCCAGAATATCCAAACAGATTGGTGACTGTAGATCTACCTTCCATAAAACCATGCTGTTTGTGGATTTTGTTTCTAAAAATTTTAGAAAGCTCAGATACTACTAGTTTTCCAAATATCTTAGACAATACTGATTGTTTACAAATTGGTCAGTAATTTTCTACATTATTATTAGTATTATTCTTGTGGATTGGAGTAACGAAAGAATAAATATAAGTTTGGAATCAAATAGAACACCTAGATCTCTCATTGGATAAAGAATAGTTAAATAAAATTTGCATTTATTCAAGTTAGGATCTAAACGATTTACTCAGCACCAATAGCTCAACGAATCCAGATCTTTTTGTAATCTAAAAGCATCATTTACACTGCATTATTTGCAAAAAAGTTTTGAATCATCTGCGTATAAGAGACAATTTGTTTAAAAAAACACTTAGGAAGATCGTTAATAAAAAGATTAAATAATACGGGTCCAAGATGGCTACCTTGAGGTACACCCGAGTAAACATTTATTAAATCAAATTTCGATTCGTGAATCTTTACGAGTTGCTTTCTATTGGTTAAATAAGACATCATCCAGTCCAATAAGTTTTCATAAACTCCTAAGTCAGAAAGCTTTTTCACTAAAATCTTTATGTTCTTAAATCTTATTCTGTCAAATGCTTTACTAAAATCCATATACATCATATCAACTTGCCCACCATTTTTTACATTACAAAAAATGAAATGAGAAAGTTCTGCAAGATTAGTGGATGTTGAGCGTTTAGGAAAAAAAACCATGTTGATTTACGGATATTAATTTTTTAACCTGAAAGAATAAACGTTAGAGACTCAAATAATTTGGGTATTTTAACCCTATCATATTTGTGCTTATGATGTAAGAGACCAGATTTTTTATACAACCTAAAAACCTAATCAACTCCGCATTAAACCACGGTGGATGAATCAAATTCAATTTGGTACTAACTTATATTAAAATGTATGCAAACATTTAATTTATTGGCAACTGTACGTGTAACTAAAGAAATAATCAATATAGTAGACATTCAAGACGATATTCTAAAATTTTTACAAGATCCAAAGAATCCAAAAATTGTTGAAGGTATTGTTAAATTAATAAAAGATAATTGGACACATAGATATGATTCAACAAGTAGTTTTTAATATAAATTATTCTTTTATTAAAATAACACAAACTGTATATAAAGTATTAGAAAAAATTTGTTGATGTAAGTAAGTTTTCTTTTTTTTTTTGTATAATTATTACAAACATTAATTATAATGAAAATAAACAAATTCAATTTTTATGTTATATCATCTATCACTGAAAAAAAAAATTGCTTGTATTATGGCTTTTCTGTGTTAAATTATGCAGAATCTTGCCATAATTATCCGCCAAGGATTTAATTGCATGATTTATGCGTAAATTTAACATGTAAATATGAATAATTTCAGTATGCAAGTTATGGTAAATAATCCTTGATTTAAGCAGAATTCGAACAATTACAGTGATATGTAATCATGTAATTATGCAAAAAGTTCGTTTATCAAGATCGACGGTTTATGATTTAAGCGGAATTATTCTTAATAGCATAACAATGAAATCCTTAACTTATGCAGAAAATGCATGATTTGATCGGAATTATTCTTAATATCACATCAAGGAAATCCTTAAATTCTGAGGAAAATGCATGATTTGATCGGAATTATTCTTAATAACATAACAATGAAATCCTTAACCTATGCAGAAAATGCATGATTTGACCGGAATTATTCTTAATAGCACATCAAGAAAATCCTTAAATTCTGAGGAAAATGCATGATTTGATCGGAATTATTCTTAATAGCACATCAAGAAAATCCTTAAATTCTGAGGAAAATGCATGAGATAAAACAAAAATTTCTTTTAAAAAAATATTTTATTATTATTATAAAACATAAAATAAGGAAGAGTTCATAATAAGTTATTTAAATTATTAATTAATATACTTATAATTATATATAATATTGTATTAATATTAATTAAATATTTTAATCTATAAAAAACAAAATAAGAAATAATTCATAATAAGTGATGTCACAATATCACTTGTACAATAATAATTAAATATTTTAACTTATAAAAAACAAAATAAGGAACAATTTATAGTGAAGTCACAATATCACTTTTACAATATTAAATAAATATTTTAACTTATAAAAAACAAAATAAGAAACAGTTCATAATAAGTGATGCATAGCACTTGTAAAATATCAATTATATATTTTAATTTATAAAAAAGTTAACTTACACAACAAATCTCGGAGGTTTTTGTATATTTATATGTTTAACAATGACATGATCTGGTTCGATACTTGCACAAGCAAATCGATGATGTGAAAATTCTGGTCCAAAAATAACAATTGAACGTCCAGTTGCACTAACAACAGCTTCCAATGGGAAATTAGGATCAGTAACTACAACTCGTTTATAACCTAAATCAATTGGTCCCAATCTAGCTGAAACATCGCCAACATAACATCTTAACGGATTATCTGGACCACATTCTTGACGATATAAATCACCTTAAATGGAACAAAAATTTTAAATTTAACAAAACGACAGGTATTATTAAAAGTTAATGAATTTACATTTAATGGATCAGCTAGTTGAGTATAGTACGGATTCCAGATATAACCACCAGCCACACATCTAAGATAATAAATAATTATTGTTTTAACTCATATATTAAAATTATATTTTAAAATTGATAAAAAATTACCTAGTTTCTACTTGTTGAACCGCAGCATCCACATCAACTGAATTAACCCAGATCTGCCAATTATGATTTTTCGTCTATAACATGATAATGTAAAATTAACAGGATTTATTTAAAACATTTATTTAAATATAAACTCACCAGATTCCGATCATTCTTCCCTGGACGCCTCAATTTAATGTCGATTTTTGTGTCACTCTGACTGTTATCTGAATGTATCAATTGTGTCATTCTAATGTATCCATATGCATATATGGATGATGAAAACTAAATTATAAAAAAAACTAAAATTATTAATATTGTTTTTATTATTTTATTTTTTATTATTTTACACTTATTTCCGAAGACTCCATATCATAAAATTCTGTTCTGCGACGTATGTTTACAAAATCGTTTATGTAAATGTATCAAAAATTCTGAAATTATGAATAAATTATAAATTCACTATGAAAAATACATGATTTGCTTAACATCATGTCTTAAGAAAAGAAAATTTTATTTGAGTTATAATTAAAATATATAATAAAATCATTTTTAATAAATTCGGACACAGGATGGCTATAAAATAAATAGATTTATTTAAGACAGAAAATTCTTACTTGGACACGCGGTTTATTAGTTTCGCCAATTGGGTAGAAAATCATGTATTTTTTGCATATTTACGAAATTGTCATCAACATGTTGAGACATGATTTTTAATTTTTGATTATTTTCAGGATATTTATTCGTATTTTTTAAACGCGATTATGTTTGTTTATTTGAGTTATAATTAAAATATATAATAAAATCATTTTTAATAAATTCGGACACAGGATGGCTATAAAATAAATAGATTTATTTAAGACAGAAAATTCTTACTTGGACACGCGGTTTATTAGTTTCGCCAATTGGGTAGAAAATCACGGTATTTTTGCATATTTAAATTCAACCAAAACTAATTTTTTTTATTTACTGTACTTACATAATTTTTTTTATTCACTTACATATAAAAAACCTATATGGAAATACACTTTTTTTGGACACGCGGTTTATTAGTTTTTCCAATTGCGTAGAAAATCACGGTTCTTTTTTGCATATTTAGGTTAAACTAAACACAATTTTTTTTTATTTACTGTACTCACTTAATAAATTTAAATTTCTTTATTCACTTATACAAAAACTTATATGAAAATACACTTTCTTCACTGACGCATCATGCACATGAACTACTGAAATATGATTTACGAATGACGAATAAACGTATAATTGAAACAGTGTTGCCAAGTGGACATTTTTTTTGTTACTTTTACAATATTTTACTTTTGAATCTTTTTTAAAACCGTAAACTGGACTTGCATATAACATTTCGTCACATACTTGTAATATTATAATATGGTTTAGAATTATAATTCAAACAAAGTTCTTAAGTATTAGTACCGAAGAAGTAGAAAAGATCTTATTTGTATTTGCCAAAAAAATTCATGGAAATAAAATATGTTTTATTTTATTTATTGAAATTCCTTAATTTATGTAGTAAATTGCATAATTTTTTATGAACATAAAATTAGAAAATTTCGATTCATTTTTTTTGACACTATGATTAAAATTCCTTAATTTATGTAGTAAATTGCATAATTTTTTATGCACATAAAATTAGAAAATTTTGAAGCATTTTTTTTTTGACACTATGATTAAAATTCCTTAATTTATGTATTAAATTGCATAATTTCTTATGCAAAAATCTGCATAATTTAATCAATTTATTTCATCTAAGACACATGCGATATTTATCTTAATTCATGCAGTGTTTCTGCTTATTTAATACAGGTTTCTCTGTTTTTGTTAACGTGAGGCTATGCAGATTCTGCATAATCTCGGAAAACTTTAAATATCATAAATTAAGGACATTCTGCATAATTTAATTATTATTCTGCACAATTTATGGAATATATCCATAATTGGAAAATCGAATGTGTCATAATACGATTTTTGTAAACATGAAATCGAAATCCATAATACCTGCATTTTTTTTCTTTCAGTGTAAATATACTACTTGTTATTATGGTATATTCTGATATGATCATATATAATTATTATTTTTCAATGAAAGATATTTCTCACACATTCGTTCAGGACGACAAACAATAATGATAACATCAGAATTTTCAACAGATGTTACGAGAATTGATACTAATGAAGAACCCAATAATAATTATAGTTAATGAGTAGTAATTACACTACTATATGTAATTATACTATATATGTATAATGAGTAGTATTTATAGTTAATGAGTAGTAATGCAAAATTAAACAACAATATAATAAAGGTTTATTTCCATTCTGGCTAACGTAATTTTATTTATAATTATTTATGAAGGCCTTGTTTCTAATTTTGAAGGTGTTACAAAATTCAATAACTACGTTATATTATATTATCGCCCATGTAATTAATTTATAGAACAAGAACAACATTGTGTTTAAAACAACGCATTTGTTATTGGCTATAATTAAATATGGAATAACAAAAAAAAACAAATCAATTAAAGTAAATGTTATAGATAAGGTTAGGTTATATTTAAAGTCCATTTTGAATTATTTATCATAAATCTTTTGTTTAATTTATTTTAATTTGCTTTCCATTATCCCCGAAGGCATTTCAATATTATTATATTGTTTGCGAAAACAATTTTATGATATATTTTAATATCATGTTCGATTTAAATAACGTCAAGTGAACAAAAAGTATAATTTGAAATTTAATATTAAATAAATTATTCCGTAGAAACATATTTGCTTCTATATCACCCAGCACATGGAAAACGTGAGATTTTTTTCTAAGGGTATATGGTAATAAGAACAAGATAAAAAAGGAAGAAATCCGTAAGAAAAATGATTTATCTCTTTCACTGAATTCATCGCCTTCATATCCTTTTTGCCACCATTGCCATCATCATCCAATAGTATGGATGCAAGTGCAGATACAATCTGCAATTTTTTGACACAAATTACTCTCAACAGCGTTAAACCATTAAAAAAAATTTCTTTGTCTCTAATTGTAGAAGCAATCAATAGATATTCTACTTTTGTTCCAGTATTAAAGACATAAATTGAAAATTTGTTGATAATATGTTGAGGATGATCATGTACACAATTATGCACTAAAAGTAATACATAACTAAATAAAAAAATTACAATAGAAAAAAAAAATTCTTCATTAAGAATTTGTAGTGATGCATATAAACAATAGCAACAGATGATATAATACCGTAACGTATTGTTTTGTTTTGTGCCTTAAATGATCTATCCGAACTTCATTGTAACAGAAGAAGCTGTTACAAATAACATATTAAATCTTGCGTTTTATAAAACTGAAATATTGGATAATGAAACTGAAACAGATTATGATTATTGTAGATCTATACAATCAATAAACTCATTATGTAAAAATGATAAATGCCTTAGTCTTATAAGTTCATTGGTAACGAAATCAAGATATAATTGTCCAAGAATAACTCTATGTGGTCTGTACAATTCATGGAAAGTTTTAGAAAAACATGTTTGTGTTGAAAAATTACTCATATTTATGAATTCAATTATAAATCTAATGATTTAGAGTTCGCAAAAATTACGAAAAAAAAAAATCAATATATAGTGTAAATTTATACATTTTATCATAAGCCACAATCTTTGAACATCGAAAAACTAACATAATTCAAAATATTTTTATTAATATTTTTATTAGGACACTTTGGACAGATTTCAGCATATTTATTTACTTCTGATTAATTTATCTGCATATTTTTTTGGTAGTACAAAAAATGAAATAAATCAAAAATTACAATCACAGAAAAATAATTACGGTAATGCATTGACCAATAAAAAGGCTATAATTGAAATTTTGGATAGTGACCATGAACAAGATTATGATTATTATCAATAATTTTTGTAAAAATGATAAATGTTTGAATCTTATCAGTTCATTGGTAAGAAAATCCAGACATAATTGCACAAGAATCAGTGTTTCTGGTCTGTACAATTCAAGGAAATTTTTGGAAAAGCATATTTCTGTGGAACACTTAGTCATATTTTTGGATTCAACTATAAATTTAATGATTTATAGTTCACAAAAATTAAAACGAAAATTATCCATTTATAGTGCAAACTTATATATTCTATTATTATCCACAAATGATTCGATACCATGTAAATATTTTGATAAAGATCTTATATTAAAATGTATACAAACATTTAAAATATTGGCAACTGTAACTAAAGACATAACCAATATAGTAGACGAACAAGATGATATTGTAATTTTTTTACTTATAATCGAACATTTATTCTTACAAAAGAATCCAAGATATATAAGTGTGTGTAAAATTAAAATACATACAACAAAATAATCATATAAATTCACGATTTTTAGCATTATGTCGTACACTCTCACAAAATCTACTCTTAACTTTTGTTTGTGTGAGTAATCGTCTTTTCCTCAAAGAACGCCAAGCATTTATTCTATCCAGTCAGTTCCAGTAAGTCACTCGTTGTGATAAGTTCGTTTCAAAGTGGGAACTGGCGTTTGGAGCGGGAGGTACCGAGTTCAAATCTCGACCGACAAAACACACATAAGTAGTGGGCAATGTTAAAATAAATCTACTTGTAAAATGCATATGCAGATGTAAGGTGGTTCAGAGCCCATCTTAAAAATAGTAAGTCTCATCTTTGATTTATTAATTTATTATTAATATTTTCATTAGGACACTTTGGACAGATTTCAGCAAATTTCTTTACTTCTGATTAATTTATCTGCATATTTTTTTGGTAGTACAAAAAATGAAATAAATCAAAAATTACAAGCACATAAAAATAATTACGATGCAAACTTATATATTCTATTATTATCCACAAATGATTCGATACCATGTAAATATTTTGATAAAGATCTTTTATTAAAATGTATACAAACATTTCAAATATTGGCAACTGTAACTAAAGACATAACCAATATAGTAGACGAACAAGATGATATTGTAAATTTTTTACTTATAATCGATCATTTATTCTTACAAAAGAATCCAAAAATTGTTGAAGGTATTGTTAAATTAATAAAAGATAATTGAACACATGGATATGATTCAACAATTTTTTTTTTTATATAAATTATACTTTTATAAAAATAACTCAAACTGCATATAAAGTATTAGAAAAAATTTGTTTTTTAGGTAATTATTATTCACTTTAATTCATGTTTTAATTGAAAATAAAATTATAAACTTAATTTTTTATTCTTATTAAAATATCAATTTATCCTTTGAATAGATTCAAATATGGATATACTAGCTACACATCATCATTATTCTATGGAAACTAATGAAAAAAAATATTATCATTAATAATAAATGTAATACAGTATCAACTAGAAGGACTATTGCAGATACTAAACATAATATAAATGGTTGAATCTTATCAGTTCATTGGTAAGAAAATCCAGATATAATTGTACAAGAATAACTCTATGTGGTCTTTACAATTCATGGAAAGTTTTAGAAAAACATGTTTCTGTTGAAAAATTACTCATATTTATGGATTCAATTATAAATCTAATGATGTATAGTTCGAAAAAATTGAGAAAAAAAAAAATCAATATATAGTGTAAATTTATACATGTTATCATAAGCCACAATCTTTGAACATCGAAAAACTAACATAATTCAAAATATTTTCATTAATATTTTTATTAGGAGATTTCAGCATATTTATTTACTCTTGAAGTGAAAATTCGTACACACGAAACATTCATAAGATATTTGATTGTATTTTCAATCAATCACTAATACTAAAACAACTAAAGTTAGGTGTTAGAAATTGAGCTTAATTTGTTCATTCTGTTAACAATTTTGTAATCACCCAAATATTTTTTTTTTTTTAAATAAATCAAACTTATTTGTGTTCTTGTGATTAGATTTTTGTTTTGTATAATTTAAAAGTAAAAATTTTTAGTGAAGTGGGCGAATTTGATTAAGTTTCGCAAAACAAAGGCAAGTCAAAATTCATTTTAAAAAAATATGACATTTTAGAAGCACTAAGTACACTAAATGTTTGTATTAGAATTCTTAGAACCTTCCCCATTGGCGTCATAAAAAAAATATGTACTACATTCAATTACATATTTCCAAATATGTACAGTGACATTTTTTATGCATTGAACAATGAAAAGGCTATAATTGAAATTTTGGAAAGTGACCATGAACAAGATTATGATTATTGTAGATCCATAGAAGGAATCAATAATTTAAGTAAAAATGATAAATGTTTGAATCTTATCAGTTCATTGGTAAGAAAATCCAGATATAATTGCACAAGGATCAGTGTTTCTGGTCCGTACAATTCATGGAAATTTTTGGAAAAGCATATTTCTGTGGAACAGTTAGTCATATTTTTGGATTCAACTATAAATTTAATGATTTATAGTTCAGAAAAATTAAGACGAAAATTATCCATTATGCAAACCTATATATTCTATTATTATCCACAAATGATTCGATACCATGTGAATATTTTGATGAAGACCTTATATTAAAATGTATACAAACATTTCAAATATTGACAACTGTAACTAAAGACATAATCAATATAGTAGACGTACAAGATGATATTGTAAAATTTTTACTTATAATCGAACATTTATTCTTACAAAAGAATCCAAAAATTGTTGAAGGTATTGTTAAATTAATAAAAGATAATTGAACACATGGATATGATTCAACAATTATTTTTTTTATATAAATTATACTTTTATAAAAATAACTCAAACTGCATATAAAGTATTAGAAAAAATTTGTTTTTTAGGTAATTATTATTCATTTTAATTCATGTTTTAATTGAAAATAAAATTATAAACTTAATTTTTTGTTCTTATTAAAATATCAATTTATCCTTTGAATAGATTCAAATATGGATATACTAGCTACACATCATCATTATTCTATGGAAACTAATGAAAAAAAATATTATCATTAATAATAAATGTAATACAGTATCAACTAGAAGGACTATTGCAGATACTAAACATAATAAAATAAAATCAATTCTTAAGCAATCGCTTTGATAATTTATATAAAAAAATTTCTACATTTTATCATAAGCCACAATCTTTGAACATTGAAAAATTGACATAATTAAAAATATTTTTATTAATATTTTCATTAGGACACTTTGGACAGATTTCAGCAAATTTCTTTACTTCTGATTAATTTATCTGCATATTTTTTTGGTAGTACAAAAAATGAAATAAATCAAAAATTACAAGCACATAAAAATAAATACGATGCAAACTTATATATTCTATTATTATCCACAAATGATTCGATACCATGTAAATATTTTGATAAAGATCTTTTATTAAAATGTATACAAACATTTCAAATATTGGCAACTGTAACTAAAGACATAACCAATATAGTAGACGAACAAGATGATATTGTAAATTTTTTACTTATAATCGAACATTTATTCTTACAAAAGAATCCAAGATATATAAGTGTGTGTAAAATTAAAATACATACAACAAAATAAACTTATAAATTCACGATTTTTAGCATTAAGGCGTACACTCTCACAAAATCTACTCTTAACTTTTGTTTGTGTTCCATTAAGTCACTCGTTGTGCTAAGTTCGTTTCAAAGTGGGAACTGGCGTTTGGAGCGGGAGGTACCGAGTTCAAATCTCGACCGACAAAACACACATAAGTAGTGGGCAATGTTAAAATAAATCTACTTATAAAATGCATATGATGTAAGGTGGGTCAGAGCCCACCTTAAAAATAGTAAGTCTCGTCTTTGACTTAATAAAAGTTTGGTATGAAAAAGTGAACGTTAAACTAATTAAATAGAAAATATTTAAGACAAAGATATAAAAAAAAACTTAACATTTAAGTTTCTTATGCTTGTGAAATTTAAATTTTAAACAACCCATACTATTTACACGCGCATTTTTATTTAAACAATGAATTCATTTTTATAGTTTTACTTTGATAAAAAATCTACTATACCAACAGCACAACCCTTAACACCCTTAAACGTTTTTTTAGTAAAACAAGAACGTATAAAATGTTAAAAATTATAAATTTAATGATTTATAGTTCGCAAAAAGTAAGAAAAAAAAAATCAATATATAGTGTAAATTTATACATTTTATCATAAGCCACAATCTTTGAACATCGAAAAATTGACATAATTAAAAATATTTTTATTAATATTTTCATTAGGACACTTTGGACAGATTTCAGCAAATTTCTTTATTTCTGATTAATTTATCTGCATATTTTTTTGGGAGTACACAAAATGAAATAAATCAAAAATTACAATCACATAAAAATAATTACGATAATGTATTGAACAATGAAAAGGCTATAATTGAAATTTTGGAAAGTGACCATGAACAAGATTATGATTATTGTAGATCCATAGAAGGAATCAATAATTTAAGTAAAAATGATAAATGTTTGAATCTTATCAGTTCATTGGTAAGAAAATCCAGATATAATTGCACAAGGATCAGTGTTTCTGGTCCGTACAATTCATGGAAATTTTTGGAAAAGCATATTTCTGTGGAACAGTTAGTCATATTTTTGGATTCAACTATAAATTTAATGATTTATAGTTCACAAAAATTAAGACGAAAATTATCCAATCAAATTAAAAATCAAAGTAACTAAATTAAATGGAAATTCACTTAAAAAACGCGAATGTTGTGTTAAATTTATAAAAAAAAAAACGTGCAAGTCAAAAATCGTAAAAATTAAAATAAAAAGAAAAGTTTGAGTTTTTCTCAATATTCATAAAAATGAAGAAAAAAAATTTTTGTGAAAAAGTGAAAAATAAAGAGTTAATTTTTATTGAATGGAAAAAAAATAGTTAAATTTTTCCATTCAAAGTGAAAATAAAAATCAAACTAATTAAATTAATTGGAAATTCACTTAAAAAACACCTAATTATGTACTAAACATACATAAAGTAGTGGGCAATGATTAATAACATCTATGACCCTCCGGCCGGTGTGCAGGATAAGGTTTTAACCGAACGATTCTTCTTAGGAAATCTGCATGCTTTCCTAAGAGCTGGCAATGCGCCGAATTAATTAATTAATTAATTAATGTATGTGCAGATGCTAGGTAGTTCAGAACCCACCTCAAAAATAGAAGGTCTCCTAGTTACTAATAATCTTAGTCGTTGATGTACTAGGTTAATAAAAAATTAAAATACTTAAAAAACACGAATGTTGTGTTAAATTTATATGAAAAAAAAACGTGCAAGTCAAAACTCGTAAAAATTAAAATAAAAAGAAAAGTTTGAGTTTTTCTCAATATTCATAAAAATGAAGAAAAAAAAATTTAGTGAAAAAGTGAAAAAGTGAAAAATCAAGAGTTAATTTTTATTGAATGGAAAAAAAATAGTTAAATTTTTCCATTCAAAGTGAAAATTAAAAATCAAATAACTAAATTTTTGTAAAATTAATTTTTTTATTTTATTTTAAGACTTACTTGTCTTTTACAAAGGTTAGTCGGATTTTTTTTATATTTTATTTAAAGTAATTTTTACCCCTTATATAAAATTGTCGAACAAACCAATAATTTTTTTTGTTTCCTTTTTAATTTAGTTGAATTGTCTTCAAAATTAATAATGAAGAAGCTACTGATAAACTTATTGATTTTAATTTTTTTTATATTAATCAGAAATGGCAAGACATCCTGTGAATATTTTAAGGTAATAAAAGTTTAATGATTTTAATAGAAATTTAATTATTTTTTCTACTGTATATTTTTTTATAATACTCATAATTCCGTATTTGCAGTTTTCAAAAATAATTAACTTTTTGAAAAGGTCAACAATACCAGACTGATAATTGAACATCATCAACTTTAACTGTTGTTTTGTTCCTGATATTCAATTATTCCTGATCAAATTTAATTGCTGTTTTGTTCCTGGCATTCACTTATTCCTGATCAACTTTAATTGTTGTTTTGTTCCTGATATTCAATTATTCCTGATCAACTTTAATTGTTGTTTTGTTCCTGATATTCAATTATTCCTGATCAAATTTAATTGCTGTTTTGTTCCTGACATTCTCTTATTCCTGATCAACTTTAATTGTTGTTTTGTTCCTGATATTCAATTATTCCTGATCAACTTTAATTGTTGTTTTGTTCCTGATATTCAATTATTCCTGATCAACTTTAATTGTTGTTTTGTTCCTGATATTCAATTATTCCTGATCAACTTTAATTGTTGTTTTGTTCCTGATATTCAATTATTCCTGATCAACTTTAATTGTTGTTTTGTTCCTGATATTCAATTATTCCTGATCAAATTTAATTGCTGTTTTGTTCCTGGCATTCACTTATTCCTGATCAACTTTAATTGTTGTTTTGTTCCTGATATTCAATTATTCCTGATCAACTTTAATTGTTGTTTTGTTCCTGATATTCAATTATTCCTGATCAACTTTAATAGCTGTTTTGTTCCTGACATTCTCTTATTCCTGATCAACTTTAATTGTTGTTTTGTTCCTGATATTCAATTATTCCTGATCAACTTTAATTGTTGTTTTGTTCCTGATATTCAATTATTCCTGATCAAATTTAATTGCTGTTTTGTTCCTGGCATTCACTTATCACCGTTAATCACTGATCAAATTTAAGCGCTGCTAAAGTGATTTTAATAGCAATCAACTGTAGTATGGTACGAACACAACATAAGAAACATAATCAAAAATTAATGTTAGTTTAGATATTTAAGTTCTTAAAAAAAATTCGGTGAATTTAATTTTTATTTAAATAATTTATTATTTATTGGTTAAAATATTTATTATTTTCGTTGGTAATTTTAAATTAAATTTTCAATAATTGTTTTTATAATAATAATTGAATAACTGATAGAAAATAAAATCCTTACAAAACTACATCTTCGTCTTTAACAGAGATAATATAAAAAAAGACTTAAAGAGAAAAGAAAACAACGTGTTTTACTCATCGTTACATAATCGTACATGTTAAAACATGTACATTGAGATTCATCGAGAATATGAATCCACGTGTATTAAGACGAGGTGATGAGAAATTTCGATTTTCTATGGTGTCGAGGCGAATATTTTGAGCTTATGGTTAGTCAGAAATTAATATTAAAGGTAGATTATGAAAGTTTGGAGTTTTATTATCCAATCACTGGGAAAACTTATTCAATAATTTTTTTTTTTTAATTTTTTTTTTCAATTACAAAATTTGGGAATTCGCTATTTTGACGAAACATGGTGGTGTATAGGCTAATTTTTTGTCTACAAATATTAAATTATCCGATAAATTAATATTACGAATCAAAGATAAATGATGAATCTTTAATTCACTGGAGGGTATTTTTTTTTTTTAATTATTTTACATTTTATGATTTTTTGAAAATGGCCCATTTTGTTGAACTTTGAAGGCGTATTATGGGTCGAGATCGTGAGAAATTTATTGTATTTCTAATTTATTATTAAAATTTGAACTTTCCTTTATAATAATTAATTATAAATTGAATTATTTGATGCAATATTTGTAAAGGAATTAAGTGTTTAAAAGTTATTGTTTTTTATGTTTTTTTAATTATAAAATTGGTTAAAATGGGATTCCCCAAAATTTTATTAAAATTAGTTCCACTGATCTAGGGTAGATGGCATCGCATGGAAAAAAGTAATTTATTTGTTAAAAAATTGCACCATCTTCTTTCAGTAAATGCAAATATCATTTAAATAAATATTTTTATTTTCAATCAGCTGATACCATAAATATAAAATATTTTTTATGTTGGTGTGTATAATATCATATGAATGTGTGCGTATTTTTTGTATAGCGTTTCATCAGCATTATCTATTTCTTCTATAGAAGGAGCGTGAAGGAGATAAAAGAACTTTTGAATGAAAATAGTTTTATTTTATTCAAAATAATAATTGAATAATATCATATCAATGTGTGTGTATTTTTTGTTTCATAAGGATTTTGTTATTCTTCTCTATAATAACCGTGACGGAGATAGGAGAACTATTGAATGAAATAGTTTTATTTTATTCGAAATTATTGTTAATATTTTATAACTCCAATATTTATTGAGCTGGAAAATTTAATTTCAATAGTAGAAAACAAAAAAGACTTTATTAGTATTTTGAATTTTTTATTTCAAATTATTTTAATAGTAGAACGAGAAAAATAAAATTAGTATCAATGAAAAAACAGCGGAAAAAAGAAGAGTACATTATAAACATTTATTTTTTTTACTTATTATTTATTTTGATTTTGATTTTTAATTTTTTCGAATCAGCTGTTGGTTCAATATAATATGCGCCTATGTGTGTGTAATTTTGGTAAAAGGGTTGCATGTTTATTTTTTTTTTTCTTCTATGCATAATGAGTGTAAGAGAGACGGAAGAACGATAGAATAAGTGTTTCTTGTATGTAAAGATTGACAAAAAGCTAAAGAAGAGTGCATATTCCTATGAGCATATTATATTTAAATTGTATAATTGGGTCGGTATTAAATATTTTACCTGTTTCAGTTTTAAAACATAAATGTTTTTAAATTTAAAAAGTTAAAAGCAATTATCGACCTTATGATGTATGAAGTTTCATACCATTTAAGGGCGATTATTGTGAATTTCTCTCCGGATACGAATCAATTTATTGGTAGCAAAAAAATTTAAATACGTAAAAAATTGCTTGTCAAATTTAACTTTTTTTTTTAATAAAGTATTTTTTTTTATTTATGTTATTCAAAAGAAAAGTTTAAAAATCTCAAAAAAAAGAATTAAAAATATTACCAAAAAAAATATTTTAAATTAAAAAAATGGAAAACAAAAATTTAATTAATAAATTATTTTTTTATTTATGTTATTAAAACAAAAACAATAGAAAAAAATTTAAAAAATCTCAAAAACAAAAAAGTCAAAATATTACAAAAAAAAAATATTGCAGAAAAAACAAAAAGGAAAACAAAAATTTAATAAATATCTAAAATGCAAAAGGAATTGTCGGCTCACGAACAAGAAAAAAAATCCGAACCTACAATTTTCGGCGACGAAAATTAAATATAAAATAAAATCAAAATATAAAATAAAATCAACAATATATAAAATAAAATTCATAAACACGAACAAAAAAATCCGAACCTACAATGACTCATTCTTCGGCGACGAAAATTAAATCAAAAACTCTAAATAAAGATATAAATTGAAAAATGATTTAATTTTTCAACATAACAAAATAGTGACTTTAAGAGACATCTAGTATCTGATTTAGGCAATAATATTTAATTATCTTATATATGCACTACTTTATAGTACGAAAAAAAAATCAAATTGGCGTCCATGTCAACTCTGGCACATTTCAAACCCAGATCCTCGCCTTAAGTAAAAAAAAAAAGATGCTTGGTAGCACAAACTAAATAAGAATAAACTGAAATAAATTAACAATAACAATATTAAATTAAAAATATAAAGGCTGATGGAGAAAAATGAAGGTTATTAAAATTTCAATCGTGCTAGTACGATTTCCGGTAAAAGAAGAATACGAATATGCAGGGTTGCATAAAAAAAAAAATAAATAAATAAAGTGAACGAGAAAAAAATAATATAGGAGGAAAATATTAAATATTAAACGAAGAAAAATTTAATAAAACGAGGAAATTAATAGAATTATAAAACGAAGGAAATAATAAATTGAACGAGAAAAATATCCAAATTGTTTTTGCTTAATGACAATTAATTAAATAATTAATTAAAAAAAAGTGTAATAAGACAAAATAAAATTTATAATGAAGAAATCAATAAATAATTTGACTAATTTTGAGTTGAAGAAAGAGTTAAACAAGATGATTTTATCAACGAGTGGAACAAAAGCAGATTGTTTTTTAAGGTTAACGAATGCATTGGGAGATCATATTAAAGAAATTGAACTAGAACAGACAATGGATAATGAACATAATCATTATAGTAGACGTACAAGATGATATTCTAAAATTTTTACAAGATCTTATACTTATAATCGAACATTTATTCTTACAAAAGAATCCAAAAATTGTTGAAGGTATTGTTAAATTAATAAAAGATAATTGGACACATAGATATGATTCAACAAGTAGTTTTTAATATAAATTATTCTTTTATTAAAATAACACAAACTGTATATAAAGTATTAGAAAAAATTTGTTGATGTAAGTAAGTTTTCTTTTTTTTTTTGTATAATTATTACAAACATTAATTATAATGAAAATAAACAAATTCAATTTTTATGTTATATCATCTAAATATACTACTTGTTATTATGGTATATTCTGATATGATCACATATAATTATTATTTTTCAATTAAAGATATTTCTCACACATTCGTTCAGGACGACAAACAATAATGATAACATCAGAATTTTCAACAGATGTTACGAGAATTGATACTAATGAAGAACCCAATAATAATTATAGTTAATGAGTAGTAATTACACTACTATATGTAATTATACTATATATGTATAATGAGTAGTATTTATAGTTAATGAGTAGTAATGCAAAATTAAACAACAATAATAAAGGTTTATTTCCATTCTGGCTAACGTAATTTTATTTATATTTATTTATGAAGGACTTGTTCCTAATTTTGAAGATGTTAAAAAATTGAATAACTACGTTATATTATATTATCGCCCATGTAATTAATTTATAGAACAAGAACAACATTATGTTTAAAACAACACATTTGTTATTGGCTATAATTAAATATGGAATAACAAAAAAAAAAACAAATCAATTAAAGAAAATGTTATAGATAAGTTTAGGTTATATTTAAAGTCCATTTTGCATTATTTATCATAAATCTTTTGTTTAATTTATTTTAATTTACTTTCCATTATCCCCGAAGGCATTTCAATATTATTATATTGTTTGCGAAAACAATTTTATGATATATTTTAATATCATGTTCGATTTAAATAACGTCAAGTGAACAAAAACTATAATTTGAAATTTAATATTAAATAAATTATTCCGTAGAAACATATTTGCTTCTATATCACCCAGCACATGGAAAACGTGAGATTCTTCTAAGGGTATATGGTAATAAGAACAAAATGAAAAAGGAAGAAATCCGTAAGAAAAATGATTTATCTCTTTCATTGAATTCATCGCCTTCATATCCTTTTTGCCACCATTGCCATCATCATCCAATAGTATGGATGCAAGTGCAGATACAATCTGCAATTTTTTGACACAAATTACTCGCAACAGCGTTAAACCAGTAAAAAAAAATTCTTTGTCTCTAATTGTAGAAGCAATCAATAGATATTCTACTTTTGTTCCAGTATTAAAGACATAAATTGAAAACTTGTTGATAATATGTTGAGGATGATCATGTACACAATTATGCACTAAAAGTAATACATAACTAAATAAAAAAATTACAATAGAAAAAAAAAATTCTTCATTAAGAATTTGTAGTGATGCATATAAACAATAGCAACAGATGATATAATTTAGTAACGTATTGTTTTGTTTTGTGCCTTAAATGATCTATCCGAACTTCATTGTAACAGAAGAAGCTGTTACAAATAACATATTAAATCTTGCGTTTTATAAAACTGAAATATTGGATAATGAAACTGAAACAGATTATGATTATTGTAGATCTATACAATCAATAAATTCATTATGTAAAAATGATAAATGCCTTAGTCTTATAAGTTCATTGGTAACGAAATCAAGATATAATTGTACAAGAATAACTCTATGTGGTCTGTACAATTCATGGAAAGTTTTAGAAAAACATGTTTGTGTTGAAAAATTACTCATATTTATGAATTCAATTATAAATCTAATGATTTAGAGTTCGCAAAAATTGCGAAAAAAAAAAATCAATATATAGTGTAAATTTATACATTTTATCATAAGCCACAATCTTTGAACATCGAAAAACTAACATAATTCAAAATATTTTTATTAATATTTTCATTAGGACACTTTGGACAGATTTCAGCATATTTATTTACTTCTGATTAATTTATCTGCATATTTTTTTGGTAGTACAAAAAATGAAATAAATCAAAAATTATAATCACATAAAAATAATTACGATAATGCATTGAACAAGGAAAAGGCTATAATCAAAATTTTGGATAGTGACCATGAACAAGATTATGATTATTATCAATAATTTATGTAAAAATGATAAATGTTTGAATCTTATCAGTTCATTGGTAAGAAAATCCAGATATAATTGCACAAGAATCAGTGTTTCTGGTCTGTACAATTCATGAAAATTTTTGGAAAAGCATATTTCTGTGGAACACTTAGTCATATTTTTGGATTCAACTATAAATTTAATGATTTATAGTTCACAAAAATTAAAACGAAAATTATCCATTTATAGTGCAAACTTATATATTCTATTATTATCCACAAATGATTCGATACCATGTAAATATTTTGATAAAGATCTTATATTAAAATGTATACAAACATTTAAAATATTGGCAACTGTAACTAAAGACATAACCAATATAGTAGACGAACAAGATGATATTGTAAATTTTTTACTTATAATCGAACATTTATTCTTACAAAAGAATCCAAGATATATAAGTGTGTGTAAAATTAAAATACATACAACAAAATAATCATATAAATTCACGATTTTTAGCATTAAGGCGTACACTCTCACAAAATCTACTCTTAACTTTTGTTTGTGTGAGTAATCGTCTTTTCCTCAAAGAACGCTAAGCATTTATTCTATCCAGTCAGTTCCAGTAAGTCACTCGTTGTGCTAAGTTCGTTTCAAAGTGGGAACTGGTGTTTGGAGCGGGAGGTACCGAGTTCAAATCTCGACCGACAAAACACACATAAGTAGTGGGCAATGTTAAAATAAATCTACTTATAAAATGCATATGCAGAGGTAAGGTCGGTCAGAGCCCACCTTAAAAATAGTAAGTCTCATCTTTGACTTAATAAAAGTTTGGTATGAAAAAGTGAACGTAAAACTAATTAAATAGAAAATATTTAAGACAAAGATATAAAAAAAAAACTTAACATTTAAGTTTCTTATGCTTGTGAAATTTAAATTTTAAACAACCCATACTATTTACACGCGCATTTTTATTGAAACAATGAATTCATTTTTATTGTTAAATAGAAGACTACTATTTGAATTTCATTGTTTGTGTTTTTTTTTTCATAATTCCAGGTAAGTATTATATATAAATTTATTAGAATATCAACTATACAAATATAGTAATAATTATTAATCTATTAATTATACTTTTCAAATAGTAATTTTTGTATTAAAATATTATGTATACATTTTTGTTGTTGTTATTTTTTATTGCTTTTTTTTCTTTGTTAATAATTGAAAAGAAAAAGTGGGAATATCCCTAAAGTAGCCAATATCAAATGTCAAATTTAACCAAATATGAAAAAGAATTTAATTGTTCCCAATTTTTAATTTGTTATCTGTAAATTCCAGAAGTTTCGTGCAGAAATGCTGTCATTCATGCAAAGTTTATATATTACTTGGTGTGCTATTGTCAAAACTTTGCTAGTGACACTTCGACATGAGGATGCCTGGGTAAGTATTTTTAGTAATTATACATTTTCTTATAAAAGGAGCTTTAATTTTTTTATTTTGTTTACAGTTCTATTATACGTATATTAGATCGGCCAAATTAAAAAAATTACATCACAAACCGAAACAAAAGGAATTGCTAGTATTTATAATTTATTTATTATTATTTATTGTTTTTTATTGTTGTTTTACATTCGGCATTTGTTGGAAGAAACATACAAAAGAAAAAAAAAGAAGAAGACAATTTTAACGGTTCAATTGTAAAGTTTTTATTTTATTTAACTTTAATAGTAATTAATAATTTAATTAATTTCATATAGGAATGCTACAATTTCATCGTAACACTATTAAATCTTTACTACGATAAAGACAAGGTAATTTGAACATTTCACCCTCACATTAATAATGTTAACTATTATTTTATATTTTCTAGCGTGCAGGTGTTGTAAAAATTCCCTTGTTACCATCACAACCTCTAGCGAAAAAATTACCGTCAGTTTTTATTTTTTAAATTATATAAACAAATCTAACGTTAAGTTTTTCCTACAGGAAACAACGTAAACACTTAAGTAAGACACCATGTGTACTCTGTGCTTTTAATGACCGGCATATTAAAAATTATCCGTGTAAACATATTCTTCTTTGCTCCAATTGTAAAGACGAAACAGAACTTTGCCTCAAATGTAGTAGTCCAATTACATCATTCAAGGATATTCATATTAACAAGTAAATATACAAAACAATTTATTAAATATTTATCCAAAAGTATTAAGTTTTATTTCAGTAGGTTTTATACAAGGTTTTTTCGTTATAGCAGTGTTAATTCAATTTTAACTTCTTTTTTTGTTTGAGCTGAAATTCTTATGCTTTATTTTCGTTTTTTATAGGTAAATGTGAGTGAGACTGGTAAAATATTTTTTTTCATAAATATAAATGTAATATTAATGTAAGCTTTAAAAGCAAAAAAAAAAATTAATTTCATGTATTGCATGTGTTAATTGAAGACTGTATTTTACAATTGGTAAGATTATATTTTCAAAAAAAATTTATAAAAATTATATAAATATTTATTTTTTATTGATATTAAATATATATGATGTGGACAAAAATTAAAAATAATTAATAAATGTAAATTCTGTCCAAATTCTATTTTGTTTTTATTTCATATAAAAAAGAAGAAAAATGCATTCATTTTACTTTTGAAAAATACTTTTATTCTCTTACTTCCTAATTAAATATTAATAAATATCATTATTTATATCCTGCTATTTTAAACTAAAATACATCAATTTTTCTTCTTTTTTATTATTATTAACCAAATAATTGTTTAATTATATATATTCTACTAAAAACAATAAAAAATTTAAATTGCGTAGTTATTTAAAAAATAATATTTAGTACAATATCGCAATAAATATTTTAGCTATGCTAAATTATAAAAATTGGTTTCTGAAAGCCGTTTTATAAAGAGATGCCTGCTGGGTATTAACTATGAATTATAACAACTAACTTCACATCGCTATAAAATATGTCCATGAACTAACTTCACACCGCAATAAAATATGCCTCCACTCTGACTCTGACTCTAACATTGCGGACTATAAAGTCTAAATATTTGTCAAGAAATTTCGAACGTAAACTGTAAAGTGAAACTCTGTGTTTATTATAATAAATAACATTGATTAATTGTATTTTGTGCTTAAAATCTATCATTAATTCAGGTAATGCATATTTATATATAAATATATAAGATTCTTCAATAAAATAATGATTATTCATTCGGGACGCTAAAGTATATTGTCTCTAAATACGTCATAATTTTGCTTATTCTTCGAATTTGTTTTCCTTCCATTAAAGAATATTATTATCCATCAATCATTGTCCAATGGAAAACATAAAATATATCGAAATATGCAAAGAAATATTAAATTAGAAGCCAAATATTATAAATAATTTCTAGTGCTTAATAACATTTAATTGTTTTGAAAGTTTTTTTTAAGGTTAATTTTAAAATTAATAGAAATTATTACAAAAACAAAACATCTTTTAATGCGCAATTAAATTTTTTTTTTTTGTTGAGAAAGTGAAAAATTTCTTGGAAAAAAATGCTTTATATTTTTCTGAGACGTTTTTAAAAGTGTTAAAATTTAAAGAAAAATTAGTAAACTGTTTTTTCCTACTATTTTTTTTATTTGGCTCTTACGTCTCATCATAAAAGATACTTTATTCAAATTCTTTGAAATAATTTAATTATTTTTGTTTAATTTATTAACAAAATTTCTTATTTTTTATTCTTTTACTTGAATTTAAATTGGTTTTATACATTTTAATTTAATTATATAAATTTTATAACATTAATTATATGTCTGAGTCTGCTTAGGTATGTTCCTCAAAGGTATTTCAAATTAAATAAAAGTAGTTAATAGTTCAGTTTAGAATAGAATAGAACGAAGACAACGTAACAAAAGTATTGCTCTTCATCGCTTGCCTAATAATTCTCTATTTTTTTTTTATCGTAGTTTTTCTAATATACCTAATAAATTTTTAGTCATAAACATTTTTTTAAATTTATTTAACTACATTAATAATAATACAATTTATAATTAATGCTTTACAGAATTATGGTATCTGAATACTTGGTACGATCTTGTAGACAATATGCTTTGTACAAGTGATGCTGAAGACCGTAATGTAAGTAATGAATATAAATTTACTTACTATTCTTAATTATTAATTGTTATTTTTTATTTTATTTACAGTTCTATGAATTATATATTAGTTCCGTTATAAAAGATGGTTTTCGTTTTCCACCACTGCAAACGGAATTGCTTGTAATTATTTTTAATATTAAATAAGTTTATTTTCATTATGCTTTTATAGGCATACAATCGTCATATGTTGGATTTAATAGAAAGAAGGGACCGTGATGGAAATAAGTGGATGGGTTCGATTGTAAGTTCTATTTAAAATAGTAAATATCTTGATTAATTTATTTTTATTTATTTTCCTTTAGAGAGGATATAACGCAATAATGGATTTGTTGAATTCTTACAATACGCAAGAATCGGTAAGTTAAATCTTTCACCTTTAGATTAAATAATTTAGTTATTATTTTGTACTTTCTAGCGTCCACCGGTTAAAATGATACCATTGCTACCACCACGAATAAAGAAGAAGCCTATAAAATTAGAAACTTTAGACACTTGCGATAAGTGTGGTCAAAAAGTATGTATCGTTTAATTATTATTTATAATAAAAGAGATTTTATTAAAATTTTAACTTTCAGATAATCAAAAAAGAAAAATAATTTTTTTCTTGTATTACTTCTTTTTTTAATTCCGATGCCAAAAATATATTACTGCAGAAGAACAGTTTTTTTTTCTGATAAGAGACTGGTCCAATTTTAATTTTTTTTTCAAAAAAGATAAATGATTGTTGTCACATTTTGTGACAGCATATATTTGTATTAAATGTTTTATTAATGTTGGGGCTATAAATGCCAAAGAAAAATAAATTTAATGTATTTGAAGGCTGTTTCTTACGCAATTGGTAAATCATATTTTCTTATAACAATGAAATTTTAATTTTTTTAATAATTAAGTATATTGATGTGGACTGAAATTAAAAATAATTAATAAATGTATAAATTCTGTCCAAATTCTATTTTGTTTTTATTTCACATTTTACCTAAATAGATTTTTATCATTGAATAGAAATATAATAGATTACTTATTAGATTAGATTCTACCAAAATTAATTATAATTTGATTATCTTTGTTGTGATATTCGCTATTTGATCTTATCTATCTTAAAAATTATTTAATTCGTTTTTTTTGACGTTGGGAAGAATTAATATTTGGAAATCCTTTCATAAACTGTTGAACCAATTTTGCCGTAAATTAAAATTAAATATGACGTCATTATATATGTATTTTTTTTTATATGTTTTTTTTATATGTGTATTGATCAGATAAAACGTATGGAGAAGTAAAATTGCATTAGTGAATATTGAAGACCAACGTGAATGAGAACGTGAATGTCACACTGATTTTGCTATAAAATATTTCCCCAGATTACATTTTTATTTCCCCTTTGTCTGTCGTGCCGAATTCTGCATTCAGAATACAGCTTTTCTTTGATTGGCATTGATTTTACTTTGTGATTGAATTTCATTGTTTTGTGTTTTTTTTGTTTTTTTTTGACGTTCATGCAAGTTTTATATATTACCTGGAGTGCCATTATAAAAAATTTGCTCTCAACACTCACTGATAACGATGCTTGGGTAAGTAGAGTAAACACATTTTTTAATATTCTTTTTAAAAATTTCTTAATTTTTTTTACAGTTCTATTATACGTATATTAGATGTGCCGATGTAGAATCTTCTCGTGCTAAGCCGTTGCAAAAGGAATTGCTAGTATGTATCTATAATTTATTTTTATATTACTTCTTTTTTTTTAATACTTTTTTTATATACTTTTATAGGTCTACATTCGTCATATGCTGGAACAAGTAGAACTAAGAAAAAGAAATTTGACGGTTCAATTGTAAGTGCTTACTTAACTTTACTATGATAATTAATACCTTAATTAATTTATTTATTATAGGAATGCTACAATGCAATTGCTACATTGTTAAACTATTACAATGATTACGACACAGTTAGTTGAATATTTCCCCCTCACATTAATTACATTAACTTTTAATTTATATTTTTTAGCATGAGGGTGTTCCAGAAATTCCTTTGTTAGAACAGCAGGGACCTTTATTAACACGCACGTAAGTTTTTATTTTATAATTTATAACAACAAATTTATCAACAAATCTAACATTAAAAATTTTAAAGTCTTGATATTGAAACTATGTGTACTGTGTGCTAAGAAGCCTAGACATATCAAAAGTTCTCCGTGCAAACATTGCATACTTTGCGAGGACTGTGAGAGTGACATAAAAACTTGCCTTAAATGTCGTCGTGCAATTGATTTCAACACTGACCTTAATTATGCTTAGTAATTATATAAAAAAAGAATTATTAAATTTTATCTAAAGCAATTAATTTCCAATTTTAGCCCAGAGTTAGAAAGTAGTTGTGCTGAAACTTCTGATGATGAAGATATTGTTAACTGGTGGGTTTAAATTTTTTTCTTTATATTATATTTATATTATATTATATTATATTATATTTCATATTAATCATTATTAAATTATGTTTAATGTATAGGCATTAGTTTGAATAGAACTATTATTATTTATGTTTTATTTTTAATTTTTTTATAGGTAAATGAAACTGAGACTCACCAAAAATATTTTTTTCAATAAAGATGTTGTACACCATAATTGTTGTTTCAACAAATAATTAATACATATAAATGTAAAACTTAATGTAAGCTATAAAAGCAAAAAACAAAAAATATGAATTTAATGTATTGTATGTGTCAATTATCCAGTATTTTTTACACAATTGGTACGATTTATATTTTTTTAAGATAAAATTATAAAAAAAATTATTTTTTGATAAAAAATCTACTATACCAACAGCACAACCCTTAACACCCTTAAACGTTTTTTTAGTAAAACAAGAACGTATAAAATGTTAAAAATTATAAATCTAATGATTTATAGTTCGCAAAAATTAAGAAAAAAAAAATCAATATATTGTGTAAATTTATACATTTTATCATAAGCCACAATCTTTGAACATCGAAAAACTAACATAATTCAAAATATTTTTATTAATATTTTCATTAGGACACTTTGGACAGATTTCAGCATATTTATTTACTTCTGATTAATTTATCTGCATATTTTTTTGGTAGTACAAAAAATGAAATAAATCAAAAATTACAATCACATAAAAATAATTACGATAATGTATTGAACAATGAAAAGGCTATAATTGAAATTTTGGAAAGTGACCATGAACAAGATTATGATTATTGTAGATCCATAGAAGGAATCAATAATTTAAGTAAAAATGATAAATGTTTGAATCTTATCAGTTCATTGGTAAGAAAATCCAGATATAATTGCACAAGGATCAGTGTTTCTGGTCCGTACAATTCATAGAAATTTTTGGAAAAGCATATTTCTGTGGAACAGTTAGTCATATTTTTGGATTCAACTATAAATTTAATGATTTATAGTTCACAAAAATTAAGACGAAAATTATCCATTATGCAAACTTATATATTCTATTATTATCCACAAATGATTCGATACCATGTGAATATTTTGATGAAGACCTTATATTAAAATGTATACAAACATTTCAAATATTGGCAACTGTAACTAAAGACATAATCAATATAGTAGACGTACAAGATGATATTGTAAAATTTTTACTTATAATCGAACATTTATTCTAACAAAAGAATCTAAAAATTGTTGAAGGTATTGTTAAATTAATAAAAGATAATTGAACACATGGATATGATTCAACAATTATTTTTTTTATATAAATTATACTTTTATAAAAATAACTCAAACTGCATATAAAGTATTAGAAAAAATTTGTTTTTTAGGTAATTATTATTCACTTTAATTCATGTTTTAATTGAAAATAAAATTATAAACTTAATTTTTTGTTCTTATTAAAATATCAATTTATCCTTTGAAAAAATATATACTTTATAAACTTTAACTCGTAAAAAGTCGTCGTGTAGTCATAATTTCCCTTCTCACAGATCTAACATTTTTTAATAGGCAGAGAGAGACAGAAATAGAAATAAATATAGAGACAGAGTTACAATTTACGCTCTTTTTCTTTATAATATGAAAAATATTGTTAATATTTTATTTTTCATTTGTGAATGTGAATGTGAAAAATTATGATCTTCTTTTTTGGGAAAAATTTTATTTTAAAATGATTTATTGAAAATCATTATGGGTTAAAAAGCACCAACACAGAGAGTATTTATTTTCAACCAGAAATTATTCATGGTTTACATAAAGAAAGGGCAAGAATATCAGTATATATATTAAAATATGGATAACATACGGATCATTACGCTTTACGTTGTTCTACTGTTGAAAAGTCAATTATAGCGTTTTCGATACATTTTGTATATTGGGAAGCATATATGATTTGACATATTGATTTTTATTAATAGTGTTGCCGTATATAATTAAATAACAAAGAAAAAAAAATTACATTTAAAAAAATAAGTGTTTAAAATAAGTAAATACAAGAAAAAAATTGGTCATTGTTTGTAAAAAATTTTTGTTCTAATTAGTCTTCTATTAGTCTTGTTCTAATTAGATCAAGTACAAAGTTATATAAACATTTATAAAAACAAAGACACAAACAAAAATTTTAAGCTAAGAAATTTAATTTTTATTTAGGGCAGTTGACTAGTGGCATATATTCAGTGTTTATTATTATTTTTCATCATGCAGGTAAATTTTATATAATTTAAAATTCTAAATATAGAATTTACTAATTGCTTTAATTAAGTGAATCAAATTATATATTGTGTTCAATACTGTTAATAATTGTAATGGCGTCTTATGTTGTAATGCGTCGTCCTTTTTTTGTTGTTCTTTGAAGTGTCTTTAATATGTTGAACGAACTGAGTTGAAATTCAATTAAAAAAAAAATTCTTACTTTATTTTGGGATAATTTAATTTTTATTTTTTTTCTTTACAGAATGCATTTTATAATGCCAATTCATCGACACCAGATGTATACGTAAGTTATATTTGTTTATAAATCTCTAAACATGTAATTTTCATGATTAAAATATTTTTTTATTATTTTTTTTTATTAGAATAATGCTCCATATGGAATCATTCAATCACAAGAAAACCCCAATCAATACAAATTGATTGTTTTGCCGATACTAATGTAATTAACTGTTTTTTTATTATTAAAATAAATTATAATTCAATTGACATATTTAATTCAATTGGTCAATCTGAGACTAATAATAATAATCGGTTAACATTGGCAGAACAAAGCCTATCACTGCACTATCATTATTTTGAGATTCAACTTTTTTTTAAATTATTGTATAGGTTGTGGCGCCTGGAGTTCAAGGTACCAGATTAATCACTGCAGCTCAATTTATTTACAATCAAAATCGTTTGCAACAAGAACGTCAAATATTACAAGAGCAAAATCCAACTATACAACAACAACAACAACAACAACAACAACAACAACAACAACAACATTCAATTATACAACAGCATCCAATGGCACAATATCATCCAATGGTGCAACATCATCCAATAGTACAACAGCAACTACAAAGCAATGTACAACAACCAAATGTACAACAACCAATTGTACATCAACCAACTGTACAACAACAACAACATCAGCAACAACTACAACTACAACAAGAACAACAACTACAACAACAACAACAACAACAACAACAACAACAACAACAACAACAACAACAACAACAACAACAACAACAACAACAACAACAAAACCAGCAACAACATTCAATTATACAACAGCATCCAATGGCACAATATCATCCAATGGTGCAACATCATCCAATAGTACAACAGCAACTAGAACAACCAAATGTACAACAACCAAATGTACAACAACCAATTGTACAACAACCAACTGTACAACAACAACAACAACATCAGCAACAACTACTACAACAACAACAACAACAAAACCAGCAACAACATCCATTTATGCAACAGCATCCAATGGCACAATATCATCCAATGGCACAAGAGCAATTAATAGTACAACAGCAACAACAAAGCAATTCGTCTGTAAATCGGTAAATCAAATTATTTAATTATTCTTTCGATAAAATATTACATTAGAATATTGATTAAAATTGATTATCGTCAATTTTTAATTATCGTATAGGTGTTGTATTTATACATCAACAAATGTTTTAATAAGTTCTAATTGTAAATATTTTCTTACAGAAATAATTTAGTTTTGAATCTGGAACGTGCAATAATGTTGGAATTCTTATTGTGTATTTCTTGCAAGGAACGATGCCGTGAAAATGCATTTCGACCATGTGGGCATTTCATCTTATGTAACGAATGTGGACGTAATCTTAAAATTTGTCCAAAATGCAAAAAACCTATTAGGTCAAAATTTCGTATTTTGTTCTATATATATTAAATAAATATATTAATAAATATTATTAAAGTGGTGCAATTATAATATTGTTCTGTTATTCTCAAAAGTCTTACATTTGAGTGACTCAAATATAAACGAAAGAAAATAAAAGTCAACAATAATAAGGAATTTTATTTTATTTGCACCATTTTTTCAGTTACTTCATTTAATGTGCTTTTATAGAATTAATAAAGTTAAAGTTAGTATAAAAAAAATTGTAGCACTTGTTATTTATAATCATTTAACAGCTGGTAAGGTGGTTGTACCATTTTTTTCATTTTGAGTTTTGAGTTCCAGAATCTAAACGGTTCGTGTGATATACTGTAATTTTTTTTATCTCTTTTCGATATTTCTACATTTGATTCAAAAATGTTTTATAGCATCAACTAGTAAGGTTGTTACAGATACAGCAGAAAATAAAATAAAATCAATGTATTGTTTTGTTTTGTGCTTTAAATGATCTATCCGAACTTCATTGTAACAGAAGAAGATGTTATAAATAACATATTAAATCTTGCGTTTTATATAACTGAAATATTCGATAATGAAACTGAAACAGATTATGATTATTGTAGATCTATACAATCAATAAATTCATTATGTAAAAATGATAAATGCCTTAGTCTTATAATTTCATTGGTAACGAAATCAAGATATAATTGTACAAGAATAACCTTAAGTGGTCTGTAAAATTCATGGAAAGTTTTAGAAAAACATGTTTCTGTTGAAAAATTACTCATATTTATGGATTCAATTATAAATCTAATGATTTATAGTTCGCAAAAATTGAGAAAAAAAAATCAATATATAGTGTAAATTTATACATTTTATCATAAGCCACAATCTTTGAACATCGAAAAACTAACATAATTCAAAATATTTTTATTAATATTTTCATTAGGACACCTTGGACAGATTTCAGCATATTTATTTACTCTTGATTAATTTGTCTGCATACTTTTTTGGTAGTACAAAAAATGAAATAAATCAAAAATTACAATCACAGAAAAATAATTACGATAATGCATTGACCAATAAAAAGGATATAATTGAAATTTTGGATAGTGACCATGAACAAGATTATGATTATTATCAATAATTTTTGTAAAAATGATAAATGTTTGAATCTTATCAGTTCATTGGTAAGAAAATCCAGATATAATTGTACAAGAATAACTCTATGTGGTCTTTACAATTCATGGAAAGTTTTAGAAAAACATGTTTCTGTTGAAAAATTGCTCATAATTATGGATTCAATTATAAATCTAATGATTTATAGTTCGCAAAAATTAAGAAAAAAAAAATCAATATATAGTGTAAATTTATACATTTTATCATAAGCCACAATCTTTGAACATCGAAAAACTAACATAATTCAAAATATTTTTATTAATATTTTCATTAGGACACCTTGGACAGATTTCAGCATATTTATTTACTTCTGATTAATTTATCTGCATATTTTTTTGGTAGTACAAAAAATGAAATAAATCAAAAATTACAAGCACATAAAAATAATTACGATAATGCATTGAACAATGAAAAGGCTATATTTGAAATTTTGGAAAGTGTCTATGAACAAGATTATGATTATTGTAGATCCATAGAAGGAATCAATAATTTAAGTAAAAATGATAAATGTTTGAATCTTATCAGTTCATTGGTAAGAAAATCCAGATATAATTGCACAAGGATCAGTGTTTCTGGTCCTTACAATTCATGGAAATTTTTGAAAAGCATATTTCTGTGGAACAGTTAGTCATATTTTTGGATTCAACTATAAATTTAATGATTTATAGTTCACAAAAATTAAGACGAAAATTATCCATTATGCAAACTGATATATTCTATTATTATCCACAAATGATTCGATACCATGTAAATATTTTGATGAAGATCTTTTATTAAAATGTATACAAACATTTCAAATATTGGCAACTGTAACTAAAGACATAATCAATATAGTAGACGTACAAGATGATATTGTAAAATTTTTACTAATAATCGAACATTTATTCTTACAAAAGAATCCAAAAATGGCTGAAGGTATTGTTAAATTAATAAGAGATAATTGAACACATGGATATGATTCAACAATTATTTTTTTTATATAAATTATACTTTTATAAAAATAACTCAAACTGCATATAAAGTATTAGAAAAAATTTTTTTTTTAGGGAATTATTATTCACTTTAATTCATGTTTTAAATGAAAATAAAATTATAAACTTAATTTTTTGTTCTCATTAAAATATCAATTTATCCTTTGAATAGATTCAAATATGGATATTCTAGCTACACATCATCATTATTCTATGGAAACTAATGAAAAAAAATATTATCATTAATAATAAATGTAATACAGTATCAACTAGAAGGACTATTGCAGATACTAAACATAATAAAATAAAATCAATTCGTAAGCAATCGCTTTGATAATTTATATAAAAAAATTTCTATAAAACTTTTTAACCTTCTTCTTTTTTCATATTTTTACAGCATCAACTAGAAAGACTGTTACAGTAGAAAATGAAACATAATCAATTCGTAAGCAATCACTTTGATAATTTATATATCATTTTTTCTATAATACATTTTAACCTTCTTCTTTTTTTATATTTTTATAGCATCAACTAGTAAGGCTGTTACAGATACAGCAGAAAATAAAATACAACCAATTCGTAAGCAATCACTTTGATAATTTATATGTCATTTTTTCTAAAATACTTTTTAACTTTCTTCTTTTTTTATATTTTTATAGCATCAACTAGTAAGGCTGTTACAGATAAAGCAGAAAATAAAATAAAATCAATTCGTAAGCAATCGCTTTGATAATTTATATAAAAAAATTTCTATAAAACTTTTTAACCTTCTTTTTTCATATTTTTACAGCATCAACTAGTAAGGCTGTTACAGATTCAGCAGAAAATAAATAAAATCAATTCGTAAGCAATCGCTTTGATAATTTATATAAAAACATTTCTATAAAACTTTTTAACCTTCTTCTTTTTTCATATTTTTACAGCATCAACTAGAAAGACTGTTACAGTAGAAAATCAAACAAAATCAATTCGTAAGCAATCACTTTGATAATTTATATATCATTTTTTCTATAATACATTTTAACCTTCTTCTTTTTTTATATTTTTATAGCATCAACTAGTAAGGCTGTTACAGATACAGCAGAAAATAAAATACAACCAATTCGTAAGTAATCACTTTGATAATTTATATGTCATTTTTTCTAAAATACTTTTTAACTTTCTTCTTTTTTTATATTTTTATAGCATCAACTAGTAAGGCTGTTACAGATACAGCAGAAAATAAAATAAAATCAATTCGTAAGCAATCGCTTTGATAATTTATATAAAAAAATGTCTATAAAACTTTTTAACCTTCTTCTTTTTTTATATTTTTCAGCATCAACAAGTACACATAATAATTCACATCGTAATTACCTTATTATTTATATTGTTTTTTTATTGTATGTTAATTTTTTACTATAAATTTACATATGTATATATTTTTTGTTGAATTTAAAGTATGACTTTGTCCATATTTATTTAATATTTCGGTTTTTATAAATTTTTTTTTTTTTTTTTAACATATTTTTTTAATAATTGAAACTTAATATTTTCTTTTTTGCCAGATTCTAGTCGTTCGACGTCAAACAACCCAGAGCAACAATAATAATAATTCTGTCTTCCTTCTTGTTTTTGTCCTATTTTTCTAGTTTTGTTCCAATATTAAAGATATTTATTGAAAACTTGTTGATAATATGTTGAGGATGATCATGTATATAATTATGCACTAATACATAACTAAATAAAAAATTGACAATAGCAAAAAAAACAAAAAATTCTAGGCTTTACCTAGAATCGCCACAATCCAGGATCTGATGGTGACACAAGGGTGGTCACTGTACAAGGATCTTATGCAATATTTAAGTGGGCTATTTCAAAATTATTCAAACTTGCAATTAACGCTTAGTTTATATATTAGGTAAATGGTTTATGGAGTTTCAGTGAATATTATTGTTACTGACTTAAAAAAGGAAAATTAAATATGTTTCTTTCAAAACAACGTTTTTTATAATCAGAAGTCGAATATCACTAAACAATCAAACCAATAATAAAAAAACAATTAAAGCTAACATTACTTTTGACGACATAATTTTTATAATGTCTAAGTGATTTAATATTTGAACTAATAAGCATTCGATCACGAAGCTTGCTCGCATGTAAACGCTGAACTGATATATCTCAGTTATGCGGCTTGGCCGAATACACCTATTATTTGATCTTTTCACCGAGCGCCGTTTTGCACTCCGTACGCTGTCAAATATTGATTTTTTTTTTTGTAATTTTAAACGTCATATTTATTGTAAAAATATTTTATTAAATTATATTTTTATATTTTATAATAAAATTTTAAGGACAAACACTGCTAAAATTTGTTTGTTCCAAGGAGAATTGCAATGCGGAAAATACATACGATTGCGTTTTCTGTTTTGCACTGTACGAATGCAACTCTTTTGCTTTACTCTGGAAAACAACGGCATGACTTAATTACTACCAGTGAAAAATAATTACAGTATTTTTTATATAAACATTAGAACCTTTGGAATATCATCAATTCAATTATTTATTTATATTTGGTTAAAGAAATGACTTTGGAAATAGCGAATTTAGGAGAGACAATGCCAGCATATAATGGTGGTGCTGAAGCAGGTGAAATATAAAAAAACAATGAAAAATGTTTGATTATTAATTTAATTATTTATTTATATTTGATTAAAGAAATGAATTTGAAATTATTAGAACAACTTCCGGTACCTGATAGTAGGGCTGAAGCAGATGATAAATTGAATTATTTATTTAGTTTTTCTTAAAGATATAGAATTAAAATGGTTAATTGAGATTATACCAGCACATGATGGTGGTGCTGATTCAGGTGAAATATAAAAAAAGCAATTAACAATATTTTAATCAATTTAATAATTTATTTATATTTTCTTAAAGAAATGGATTTAAAAAGATTGTTAGAAATACTACCAGCACATGATAGAAGTGCTGAATCAGGTGAAAAAAAAATACTGAAAAATGTTTGAATTTATTAATTTATGAAAAAATTTCAATCTTAGTAAATAAATTAGATGAAGGAAGTCAACAAAACCTGTCCATTATCCCAGAAGGTATTCGAATATAATTAAATTGTTTGCGAGTAAATAACAGTCCTTTTTTATTTATTTATTATCGATTACTATTTTCACAAATGATTTATTTTAATTTCATGTTCGATTTAAATAACTTCAAATGAACAAAAAATATAAATTGAAATTTTATGTTAAATAAATTATTCCGTAGAAACATATTTGCGTCCATATCACCCAGCACATGGAAAACGTGATGTTCTTCTAAAGGTATATCGTAATAAGAACAAGAAGAAAAAAGAAGAAATCCGTAAGAAAAATTATTTATCTCTTTCATTGAATTCATCTTCCTCATATCCTTTTCTGGCACCATTTGGCATCCAATAGTATGGATGCAATAAATATATATAAATTATTCTTTTATAAAAATAACACAAACTGCATATAAAGTATTAGAAAAAATTTGTTGTTAAGGTAATTATTATTCACTTTAGTTCATATTTTAAATGAAAATAAAATTATAAACTTAATTTTTTGTTGTTATTAAAATATCAATTTATCCTTGGAATAGATTCAAATATGGATATACTAGCTACACATCATCATTATTCTATGGAAACAAATGAATTTGAATAAAGAAGCTTGGCCTTCTTGGTCTTTTCCGAGAAACTGCCGCTGTCTTCATAGCACATGTGTAATATTGTAACACGTTAGTGTTGTTGTAGAATGTAAATGATTTGTATATATGTAGGGTTGGAGAGTGAAAGTGAGAATGAAGAGAGCGAGGACGGAGAAAGAAAGATAGAAAAAAGAAGATAAAAAGAATTACTGAGAGTCGTCAGGCAGCAGTGAAAGAAAGAAGATGTATTATTTAATGGTTGGAATTAATAAAAGAGTTTTTGTTTAAATTAAGTTTTATTATTGTTTTGTTTTTGAAGAAATACTCAACCCAAACCTTTGGAAAAGAACTAACATTGTAGAAATCAAATCGAGTTTTAAAACTCACAAAGGGATTCCTATAATATTTGGGGGCTCAACCGAGATTTTGTGCTCCAACAAAGCTTTGAGGCTCAATTAAGGTTTAAATTTGGGTTGGACATTTTGTTTAAAAAAAAAATGAAAATGAATGAAAAAAAAAAAACACACAATTTAGTGAAAAAGTGAAAAATAAATAATTAATTTTTATTGAATGGAAAAAATAGTTTAATTTTTCCATTGAAAGTGAAAATTAAAAATCAAAGTAACTAAATTAAATGGAAATTCACTTAAAAAACGCGAATGTTGTGTTAAATTTATAAAAAAAAAAAACGTGCAAGTCAAAACTTGTAAAGATTAAAATAAAAAGAAAGTTTTTCTCAATATTCTTAAAAAAGAAGAAAAAGATTTAGTGAAAAAAATCAAAGTAACTAAATTTTTGTAAAAAAAATTTTTTATTTTATTTTAAGACTTACTTGTCTTTTACAAAGGTTAGTCGGATTTTTTTTATATTTTATTTAAAGTAATTTTTACCCCTTATATAAAATTGTCGAACAAACCAATAATTTTTTTTGTTTCCTTTTTAATTTAGTTGAATTGTCTTCAAAATTAATAATGAAGAAGCTACTGATAAACTTATTGATTTTAATTTTTTTTATATTAATCAGAAATGGCAAGACATCCTGTGAATATTTTAAGGTAATAAAAGTTTAATGATTTTAATAGAAATTTAATTATTTTTTCTACTGTATATTTTTTTATAATACTCATAATTTCGTATTTGCAGTTTTCAAAAATAATTAACTTTTTGAAAAGGTCAACAATACCAGACTGATAATTGAACATCATCAACTTTAACTGTTGTTTTGTTCCTGATATTCAATTATTCCTGATCAACTTTAATAGCTATTTTGTTCCTGACATTCTCTTATTCCTGATCAACTTTAATTGTTATTTTGTTCCTGATATTCAATTATTCCTGATCAACTTTATTTGTTGTTTTGTTCCTGATATTCAATTATTCCTGATCAACTTTAATAGCTGTTTTGTTCCTGATATTCAATTATTCCTGATCAAATTTAATTGCTGTTTTGTTCCTGGCATTCACTTATCACCGTTAATCACTGATCAAATTTAATCGCTGCTAAAGTGATTTTAATAGCAATCAACTGTAATATGGTACGAACACAACATAAGAAACATAATCAAAAAATTAATGTTAGTTTAGATATTTAAGTTCTTAAAAAAAATTCGGTGAATTTAATTTTTATTTAAATAATTTATTATTTATTGGTTAAAATATTTATTATTTTCGTTGGTAATTTTAAATTAAATTTTCAATAATTGTTTTTATAATAATAATTGAATAACTGATAGAAAATAAAATTCTTACAAAACTACATCTTCGTCTTTAACAGAGATAATATAAAAAAAAACTTAAAAAGAAAATAAAACAACGTGTTTTAGTCATCGTTACATAATCGTACATGTTAAAACATGTACATTGAGATTCATCGAGAATATGAAACCACGTGTATTAACTAAAAAAAAAAAAGATGCTTGGTAGCACAAACTAAATAAGAATAAACTGAAATAAATTAATAATAACTATATTAAATTAAAAATATAAAGGCTGATGGAGAAAAATGACGGTTATTAAAATTTCAATTGTGCTAGTACGATTTCCGGTAAAAGAATAATACGAACAAAATGTTGCAGGGTTGCATAAAAAAAAAAAATAAATAAATAAAGTGAACGAGAAAAAAATAATATAGGAGGAAAATATTAAATATAAAACGAAGAAAAATTTAATAAAACGAGGAAATTAATAGAATTATAAAACGAAGGAAATAATAAATTGAACGAGAAAAATATCAAAATTGTTTTTGCTTAATGACAATTAATTAAATAATTAATTAAAAAAAAGTGTAATAAGACAAAATAAAATTTATAATGAAGAAATCAATAAAAAAAAAATGAAAATGAATGAAAAAAAAAAACACACAATTTAGTGAAAAAGTGAAAAATAAATAATTAATTTTTATTGAATGGAAAAAATAGTTTAATTTTTCCATTGAAAGTGAAAATTAAAAATCAAAGTAACTAAATTAAATGGAAATTCACTTAAAAAACGCGAATGTTGTGTTAAATTTATAAAAAAAAAAAACGTGCAAGTCAAAACTTGTAAAGATTAAAATAAAAAGAAAGTTTTTCTCAATATTCTTAAAAAAGAAGAAAAAGATTTAGTGAAAAAAATCAAAGTAACTAAATTTTTGTAAAAAAAAATTTTTATTTTATTTTAAGACTTACTTGTCTTTTACAAAGGTTAGTCGGATTTTTTTTATATTTTATTTAAAGTAATTTTTACCCCTTATATAAAATTGTCGAACAAACCAATAATTTTTTTTGTTTCCTTTTTAATTTAGTTGAATTGTCTTCAAAATTAATAATGAAGAAGCTACTGATAAACTTATTGATTTTAATTTTTTTTATATTAATCAGAAATGGCAAGACATCCTGTGAATATTTTAAGGTAATAAAAGTTTAATGATTTTAATAGAAATTTAATTATTTTTTCTACTGTATATTTTTTTATAATACTCATAATTTCGTATTTGCAGTTTTCAAAAATAATTAACTTTTTGAAAAGGTCAACAATACCAGACTGATAATTGAACATCATCAACTTTAACTGTTGTTTTGTTCCTGATATTCAATTATTCCTGATCAACTTTAATAGCTATTTTGTTCCTGACATTCTCTTATTCCTGATCAACTTTAATTGTTATTTTGTTCCTGATATTCAATTATTCCTGATCAACTTTATTTGTTGTTTTGTTCCTGATATTCAATTATTCCTGATCAACTTTAATAGCTGTTTTGTTCCTGATATTCAATTATTCCTGATCAAATTTAATTGCTGTTTTGTTCCTGGCATTCACTTATCACCGTTAATCACTGATCAAATTTAATCGCTGCTAAAGTGATTTTAATAGCAATCAACTGTAATATGGTACGAACACAACATAAGAAACATAATCAAAAAATTAATGTTAGTTTAGATATTTAAGTTCTTAAAAAAAATTCGGTGAATTTAATTTTTATTTAAATAATTTATTATTTATTGGTTAAAATATTTATTATTTTCGTTGGTAATTTTAAATTAAATTTTCAATAATTGTTTTTATAATAATAATTGAATAACTGATAGAAAATAAAATCCTTACAAAACTACATCTTCGTCTTTAACAGAGATAATATAAAAAAAAACTTAAAAAGAAAATAAAACAACGTGTTTTACTCATCGTTACATAATCGTACATGTTAAAACATGTACATTGAGATTCATCAAGAATATGAAACCACGTGTATTAACTAAAAAAAAAAAAGATGCTTGGTAGCACAAACTAAATAAGAATAAACTGAAATAAATTAATAATAACTATATTAAATTAAAAATATAAAGGCTGATGGAGAAAAATGACGGTTATTAAAATTTCAATTGTGCTAGTACGATTTCCGGTAAAAGAATAATACGAACAAAATGTACTACGCAGGGTTGCATAAAAAAAAAAAAATAAATAAATAAAGTGAACGAGAAAAAAATAATATAGGAGGAAAATATTAAATATAAAACGAAGAAAAATTTAATAAAACGAGGAAATTAATAGAATTATAAAACGAAGGAAATAATAAATTGAACGAGAAAAATATCAAAATTGTTTTTGCTTAATGACAATTAATTAAATAATTAATTAAAAAAAAGTGTAATAAGACAAAATAAAATTTATAATGAAGAAATCAATAAATAATTTGACTAATTTTGAGTTGAAGAAAGAGTTAAACAAGATGATTTTATCAACGAGTGGAACAAAAGCAGATTGTTTTTTAAGGTTAACGAATGCATTGGGAGATCATATTAAAGAAATTGAACTAGAACAGACAATGAATAATGAACATAATCATTATAGTAGACGTACAAGATGATATTCTAAAATTTTTACAAGATCTTATACTTATAATCGAACATTTATTCTTACAAAAGAATCCAAAAATTGTTGAAGGTATTGTTAAATTAATAAAAGATAATTGAACACATGGATATGATTCAACAATTATTTTTTTTATGTAAATTATACTTTTATAAAAATAACTCAAACTGCATATAAAGTATTAGAAAAAATTTGTTTTTTAGGTAATTATTATTCACTTTAATTCATGTTTTAAATGAAAATAAAATTATAAACTTAATTTTTTGTTCTCATTAAAATATCAATTTATCCTTTGAATAGATTCAAATATGGATATTCTAGCTACACATCATCATTATTCTATGGAAACTAATGAAAAAAAATATTATCATTAATAATAAATGTAATACAGTATCAACTAGAAGGACTATTGCAGATACTAAACATAATAAAATAAAATCAATTCGTAAGCAATCGCTTTGATAATTTATATAAAAAAATTTCTATAAAACTTTTTAACCTTCTTCTTTTTTCATATTTTTACAGCATCAACTAGAAAGACTGTTACAGTAGAAAATGAAACATAATCAATTCGTAAGCAATCACTTTGATAATTTATATATCATTTTTTCTATAATACATTTTAACCTTCTTCTTTTTTTATATTTTTATAGCATCAACTAGTAAGGCTGTTACAGATACAGCAGAAAATAAAATAAAATCAATTCGTAAGCAATCGCTTTGATAATTTATATAAAAAAATTTCTATAAACTTTTTAACCTTCTTTTTTCATATTTTTACAGCATCAACTAGTAAGGCTGTTACAGATTCAGCAGAAAATAAATAAAATCAATTCGTAAGCAATCGTTTTGATAATTTATATAAAAAAAATTCTATAAAACTTTTTAACCTTCTTCTTTTTTCATATTTTTACAGCATCAACTAGAAAGACTGTTACAGTAGAAAATCAAACAAAATCAATTCGTAAGCAATCACTTTGATAATTTATATATCATTTTTTCTATAATACATTTTAACCTTCTTCTTTTTTTATATTTTTATAGCATCAACTAGTAAGGCTGTTACAGATACAGCAGAAAATAAAATACAACCAATTCGTAAGTAATCACTTTGATAATTTATATGTCATTTTTTCTAAAATACTTTTTAACTTTCTTCTTTTTTTATATTTTTATAGCATCAACTAGTAAGGCTGTTACAGATACAGCAGAAAATAAAATAAAATCAATTCGTAAGCAATCGCTTTGATAATTTATATAAAAAAATGTCTATAAAACTTTTTAACCTTCTTCTTTTTTTATATTTTTCAGCATCAACAAGTACACATAATAATTCACATCGTAATTACCTTATTATTTATATTGTTTTTTTATTGTATGTTAATTTTTTACTATAAATTTACATATGTATATATTTTTTGTTGAATTTAAAGTATGACTTTGTCCATATTTATTTAATATTTCGGTTTTTATAAATTTTTTTTTTTTTTTTTAACATATTTTTTTAATAATTGAAACTTAATATTTTCTTTTTTGCCAGATTCTAGTCGTTCGACGTCAAACAACCCAGAGCAACAATAATAATAATTCTGTCTTCCTTCTTGTTTTTGTCCTATTTTTCTAGTTTTGTTCCAATATTAAAGATATTTATTGAAAACTTGTTGATAATATGTTGAGGATGATCATGTATATAATTATGCACTAATACATAACTAAATAAAAAATTGACAATAGCAAAAAAAACAAAAAATTCTAGGCTTTACCTAGAATCGCCACAATCCAGGATCTGATGGTGACACAAGGGTGGTCACTGTACAAGGATCTTATGCAATATTTAAGTGGGCTATTTCAAAATTATTCAAACTTGCAATTAACGCTTAGTTTATATATTAGGTAAATGGTTTATGGAGTTTCAGTGAATATTATTGTTACTGACTTAAAAAAGGAAAATTAAATGTTTCTTTCAAAACAACGTTTTTTATAATCAGAAGTCGAATATCACTAAACAATCAAACCAATAATAAAAAAACAATTAAAGCTAACATTACTTTTGACGACATAATTTTTATAATGTCTAAGTGATTTAATATTTGAACTAATAAGCATTCGATCACGAAGCTTGCTCGCATGTGAACGCTGAACTGATATATCTCAGTTATGCGGCTTGGCCGAATACACCTATTATTTGATCTTTTCACCGAGCGCCGTTTTGCACTCCGTACGCTGTCAAATATTGATTTTTTTTTTGTAATTTTAAACGTCATATTTATTGTAAAAATATTTTATTAAATTATATTTTTATATTTTATAATAAAATTTTAAGGACAAACACTGCTAAAATTTGTTTGTTCCAAGGAGAATTGCAATGCGGAAAATACATACGATTGCGTTTTCTGTTTTGCACTGTACGAATGCAACTCTTTTGCTTTACTCTGGAAAACAACGGCATGACTTAATTACTACCAGTGAAAAATAATTACAGTATTTTTTATATAAACATTAGAACCTTTGGAATATCATCAATTCAATTATTTATTTATATTTGGTTAAAGAAATGACTTTGGAAATAGCGAATTTAGGAGAGACAATGCCAGCATATAATGGTGGTGCTGAAGCAGGTGAAATATAAAAAAACAATGAAAAATGTTTGATTATTAATTTAATTATTTATTTATATTTGATTAAAGAAATGAATTTGAAATTATTAGAACAACTTCCGGTACCTGATAGTAGGGCTGAAGCAGATGATAAATTGAATTATTTATTTAGTTTTTCTTAAAGATATAGAATTAAAATGGTTAATTGAGATTATACCAGCACATGATGGTGGTGCTGATTCAGGTGAAATATAAAAAAAGCAATTAACAATATTTTAATCAATTTAATAATTTATTTATATTTTCTTAAAGAAATGGATTTAAAAAGATTGTTAGAAATACTACCAGCACATGATAGAAGTGCTGAATCAGGTGAAAAAAAAATACTGAAAAATGTTTGAATTTATTAATTTATGAAAAAATTTCAATCTTAGTAAATAAATTAGATGAAGGAAGTCAACAAAACCTGTCCATTATCCCAGAAGGTATTCGAATATAATTAAATTGTTTGCGAGTAAATAACAGTCCTTTTTTATTTATTTATTATCGATTACTATTTTCACAAATGATTTATTTTAATTTCATGTTCGATTTAAATAACTTCAAATGAACAAAAAATATAAATTGAAATTTTATGTTAAATAAATTATTCCGTAGAAACATATTTGCGTCCATATCACCCAGCACATGGAAAACGTGATGTTCTTCTAAAGGTATATCGTAATAAGAACAAGAAGAAAAAAGAAGAAATCCGTAAGAAAAATTATTTATCTCTTTCATTGAATTCATCTTCCTCATATCCTTTTCTGGCACCATTTGGCATCCAATAGTATGGATGCAATAAATATATATAAATTATTCTTTTATAAAAATAACACAAACTGCATATAAAGTATTAGAAAAAATTTGTTGTTAAGGTAATTATTATTCACTTTAGTTCATATTTTAAATGAAAATAAAATTATAAACTTAATTTTTTGTTGTTATTAAAATATCAATTTATCCTTGGAATAGATTCAAATATGGATATACTAGCTACACATCATCATTATTCTATGGAAACAAATGAATTTGAATAAAGAAGCTTGGCCTTCTTGGTCTTTTCCGAGAAACTGCCGCTGTCTTCATAGCACATGTGTAATATTGTAACACGTTAGTGTTGTTGTAGAATGTAAATAATTTGTATATATGTAGGGTTGGAGAGTGAAAGTGAGAATGAAGAGAGCGAGGACGGAGAAAGAAAGATAGAAAAAAGAAGATAAAAAGAATTACTGAGAGTCGTCAGGCAGCAGTGAAAGAAAGAAGATGTATTATTTAATGGTTGGAATTAATAAAAGAGTTTTTGTTTAAATTAAGTTTTATTATTGTTTTGTTTTTGAAGAAATACTCAACCCAAACCTTTGGAAAAGAACTAACATTGTAGAAATCAAATCGAGTTTTAAAACTCACAAAGGGATTCCTATAATATTTGGGGGCTCAACCGAGATTTTGTGCTCCAACAAAGCTTTGAGGCTCAATTAAGGTTTAAATTTGGGTTGGACATTTTGTTTAAAAAAAAAATGAAAATGAATGAAAAAAAAAAAAACACACAATTTAGTGAAAAAGTGAAAAATAAATAATTAATTTTTATTGAATGGAAAAAATAGTTTAATTTTTCCATTGAAAGTGAAAATTAAAAATCAAAGTAACTAAATTAAATGGAAATTCACTTAAAAAACGCGAATGTTGTGTTAAATTTATAAAAAAAAAAAACGTGCAAGTCAAAACTTGTAAAGATTAAAATAAAAAGAAAGTTTTTCTCAATATTCTTAAAAAAGAAGAAAAAGATTTAGTGAAAAAAATCAAAGTAACTAAATTTTTGTAAAAAAAATTTTTTATTTTATTTTAAGACTTACTTGTCTTTTACAAAGGTTAGTCGGATTTTTTTTATATTTTATTTAAAGTAATTTTTACCCCTTATATAAAATTGTCGAACAAACCAATAATTTTTTTTGTTTCCTTTTTAATTTAGTTGAATTGTCTTCAAAATTAATAATGAAGAAGCTACTGATAAACTTATTGATTTTAATTTTTTTTATATTAATCAGAAATGGCAAGACATCCTGTGAATATTTTAAGGTAATAAAAGTTTAATGATTTTAATAGAAATTTAATTATTTTTTCCACTGTATATTTTTTTATAATACTCATAATTTCGTATTTGCAGTTTTCAAAAATAATTAACTTTTTGAAAAGGTCAACAATACCAGACTGATAATTGAACATCATCAACTTTAACTGTTGTTTTGTTCCTGATATTCAATTATTCCTGATCAACTTTAATAGCTATTTTGTTCCTGACATTCTCTTATTCCTGATCAACTTTAATTGTTATTTTGTTCCTGATATTCAATTATTCCTGATCAACTTTAATTGTTGTTTTGTTCCTGATATTCAATTATTCCTGATCAACTTTAATAGCTGTTTTGTTCCTGATATTCAATTATTCCTGATCAAATTTAATTGCTGTTTTGTTCCTGGCATTCACTTATCACCGTTAATCACTGATCAAATTTAATCGCTGCTAAAGTGATTTTAATAGCAATCAACTGTAATATGGTACGAACACAACATAAGAAACATAATCAAAAAATTAATGTTAGTTTAGATATTTAAGTTCTTAAAAAAAATTCGGTGAATTTAATTTTTATTTAAATAATTTATTATTTATTGGTTAAAATATTTATTATTTTCGTTGGTAATTTTAAATTAAATTTTCAATAATTGTTTTTATAATAATAATTGAATAACTGATAGAAAATAAAATCCTTACAAAACTACATCTTCGTCTTTAACAGAGATAATATAAAAAAAAACTTAAAAAGAAAATAAAACAACGTGTTTTACTCATCGTTACATAATCGTACATGTTAAAACATGTACATTGAGATTCATCGAGAATATGAAACCACGTGTATTAACTAAAAAAAAAAAAGATGCTTGGTAGCACAAACTAAATAAGAATAAACTGAAATAAATTAATAATAACTATATTAAATTAAAAATATAAAGGCTGATGGAGAAAAATGAAGGTTATTAAAATTTCAATTGTGCTAGTACGATTTCCGGTAAAAGAATAATACGAACAAAATGTACTACGCAGGGTTGCATAAAAAAAAAATAAATAAATAAAGTGAACGAGAAAAAAATAATATAGGAGGAAAATATTAAATATAAAACGAAGAAAAATTTAATAAAACGAGGAAATTAATAGAATTATAAAACGAAGGAAATAATAAATTGAACGAGAAAAATATCAAAATTGTTTGTGCTTAATGACAATTAATTAAATAATTAATTAAAAAAAAGTGTAATAAGACAAAATAAAATTTATAATGAAGAAATCAATAAATAATTTGACTAATTTTGAGTTGAAGAAAGAGTTAAACAAGATGATTTTATCAACGAGTGGAACAAAAGCAGATTGTTTTTTAAGGTTAACGAATGCATTGGGAGATCATATTAAAGAAATTGAACTAGAACAGACAATGAATAATGAACATAATCATTATAGTAGACGTACAAGATGATATTCTAAAATTTTTACAAGATCTTATACTTATAATCGAACATTTATTCTTACAAAAGAATCCAAAAATTGTTGAAGGTATTGTTAAATTAATAAAAGATAATTGAACACATGGATATGATTCAACAATTTTTTTTTTATGTAAATTATACTTTTATAAAAATAACTCAAACTGCATATAAAGTATTAGAAAAAATTTGTTTTTTAGGTAATTATTATTCACTTTAATTCATGTTTTAAATAAAGCTTACCAAATTTTTAACTTCAATTTTTTACTTTCACTATTATCTGATGATATTGATATTGAGTCAGATATTTCATCTTGCTGCTTTGTTATAAATTCAAAATTACCAAGTGACGATGATTTTGTTGGTTGCTATAAAGAAATTAGAATTTAATTAATAAAAACAGAATATATGGGTGAAATAAATATACAACATACCGGTGAACAAGATGAAGATGATGTTGATAATAATGGATTTTTTTTTACAGTAGTTAAATGTTGCTGATTTTGTTTATACGTTCATTATTATCAAGTGTTGCCAGTAACCACCAAGATCATGTTGTTGTGGTTGAAGTTGTTGTTGTGATTGTTGTTGCTGTGGTGGTGGCTGTTGTTGTCGTTGCACTGCACTGGTATTAATAATTGTTCTGTAATACCATTTGTTATCATATCTTGTCCTTTAATGCGTTGATTCTCTTTAAAATGATTATTATATAATTCCATATTATGATTATAAATTGAAGATGGTGATGTTGAATATAATTCATAATTATCATTTGCTTTATTATAATATAATTAATCTTGTTTTCTTTGTTGTATTAATAATTGTTGTTGTTGATGCTGATGTTATTGTAATTGTATTTGTTGTTGTTGTTGTTGTAATTGTTGCATTTGTAGTGATGTCAAAATTTCACTGTTATATTATTATCATCATTATTTGTTGTATAAATAATATTATTTCTATTCATTGTATTACTATTACTTCTATTCACACCTTTATTAATATTACTTAATCTTAATAAATCATTATTGTATTCATTAAAATCTGTTGTTTTTTTAATTTTTGTTAAATTTAAATTATTGAAAAATAATGTTGTATGATTATTAATATCATAATTTAACTGTGGTTGTTCACGATTATAATTTGTATTTATATTTATATTGTTATTTGGATAATAATTTGATGTTATCAATTTACAACCGCTTGTATTATTATTATTTAGATTAAAATCATTACTAAATCTATTATGATGTACACGTTGATTCAAATTATTATTATTATTATTATTATTATTACTATTTTGGTTTATATTAGCTGAATTATTATTGTTATTTATAATCATTACTTTCTTATCAAAGTTAATATTATTATTATCGTTAAACATAAAATTTGTTTCTTTTATATTAATACATACAACTGATGATGTATGTTTTATTAATTGTTGATAATGGTAATTGTGTACCAAATAAAATGTATTATCATTTATTTTTTGTAATGTGTCAATATCCTGTTCAATTGAAAGTATTTTTTGTTGTGCTAATTCATAATTATTTTTATTTGTACGTCTAATTGATTTTGTTTGTCGATAATCATGAGAAAATTTTAACGATGTTTCAGATATTTGGATTTGTAATTCTAATAATAATTTATTAATATTATCTGTTTTATCATTAACATTATACGGTAATATTAATTGGGATACGTCATATGATATATCCATTTTACGTCTTAATGTTTGTTCTGGCTGCTGTTGTGGTTGCTATTGTTGTAGTTCAGTATTATTAATCTTTTTCTTAGATTTTAATATTTGCTGTTCATCACGACTTATTTGGAATAAAATTTTTTTTTCTCTTGTAAAACTTTTTCTAATTCAAATTTCCTTGGCTTTAATGTTTGCAATTTATTATTATTTATACAGCATAAATTAGTAGTACTTGTATTTGTTGATTGCTGTTGCTGATTTGTAACAGTTGAGTTATTTGTTATATCATTATTAGCTGTTATATTATGTGTCATTGTTGATGTTTTTCTTATATCATTGGTTATTATTGCATCTAATTAAAAGAAAAAATAATAACTATTAAGTATTTAATAATGTTCAAATTTAAATAATAAAACTGTCAAAAATAAAAAATTAGAAGAATAAAAAAAAGAAGAAAAACAAAAAGATATGCGAACTGTCAAAATGTATTAAAAACACAATTTCTTTAATACAATATAATTCCGATAATTTTAATCTTACCCATATCATATATTCGTGGAAACATTTTTTGTAATTATTCGTAAATAATAATACATTATAAAAAACTTAAACGATTAACATCAAAAAAACTATGATTAAATAATAATTCATTGAAATGAGTCACACACACACACACACTTGAGAATAACATTTGTTTTACTTCGCATTTGGAATGAAGTGTTGGCTATTTAAAAAATTTATTATTAAATTTTCTATTAAAATTATACTTTGAACTTTTTGAAAATACATAAATTATAATAAAAAGGAAAATATTTGTCGCACTGAATCTGTATCAGTTTACTAAATAAAATAATATAATTACAATGAAGTTAGTTTTAATTTAATTTTCTAAACACAAATGTCAAATATTTTGTAACATTATAAGTGGTGTAATCTAGTAGATTTTTATTGAAAGTGTAATTTTGGCATTATTTATTTTCTTTCTCTCACGCTAGGTTCTCTGATTAAATAAAATTTTGAATATTTATTACTGAATAAAATAAGAAGAATAGTGATCTATATGTAACATCCAAAGGGTTATATATTTTCATCATTACAGTACAAAATATGTATCAATAAATATAATAAAAATGGGTAGCTAATTTCTGTTAATAATATTTAATTAAATTATAATAACTAAAACTAACACATATAAGAGAAAATTTTTAAGCAAAGTACAGTGGTAGTGAAGCATAATTTAGACTACTAGATTATTTGGAGAAATTTGAAAAAAAAATATTAAAAAGAGAAAAAAAAAAAGAAAAGAATTGGGAGGCGAACAAAGAAAGAGAAAAATAAAACTAAAAAAAAAGAGATTTTAATAAATTTATGGTTAAAACTTTACTGATGAGAATAATTTAAAAGCCGTTCAAAATCTGCGATTGAAATGTATGAAATTAAGATTATTAGTACTGAAGAGATACGGAAGCGATTGAAAAGTGTAGGATTTAATTCTAAGGGAAATCGTGTTACAATAGAGGAACGATGCAGAGATATGATTGAGGAATATCAAGATGGTAATGAAAATACTGACAAAATTATAATGGATGAAATTTATTTAGAGGAAGAAGAGGAGGTTGAACAAAATCATGTGGAAGACAAAGAGGGAGGTAATAAGGAAAATACAAATAATAAAACGACTAAATCAGACATTGGACATACTATGTTATTATTTAGAGATGTAGAGCAATCTTTTAATGGAGATGATGGAACACTTATTGATCAATGGATTGAAGAATTTTTAGCAGATGTCTCTTTGGAACTTTTCAGTCGGTTTTGAATGAGTTCTTGGATGCAATTTTCTGTGGTCCCAACAAACTGTTTCTCACCTGAACGTTGAATAAGTACAATCACTGTTGCCAAATCTTGAAATCCAAATCATATAACGGTGGAACTTTATGTTACTCACTAATTGATCTCCGAAGTGATCATCAGGGATACCGTTTGTCTAAAAATAAAAAAAAGCATTATTTTCTAACTGAACAGGAAAGTAAATATTTTTACTTTTAGTAGTCGGCGTCAATGTTGATATCGCTTACCTTCATCTTTATTTTGAATTCGTGTTGTAATTTGTACTATTCGGTCGTTTACATCATACTCATCATCAGAAAATGTATCTGTAAATTTAAATTAATTAAACTCTCATTTAAACGAATTTAGTTATTACGGCGTTACCATCATGTTCTGTATCAGTTGAAAGAGCTATGGAGACAATAGTCCAACCAGAGGCATTTTTATATCCACCCATAATTGATATCTATTTAACAAAACAACAATTTTCAATTAAAAATTAATCAAAAGAAAAAACGCACAAAAAAATGTTTAAGAACAAATAATTTCATCGAAAATTATACGAAAAAATCTTTATAAATATGTAAAGAAAATTGACTTACTTGTTTAATTAATTTTTAATTCTAAAAAATATTAATTTTCCAGCACAGGTACCTCGTTTAAATCACTCTATGTTATTCGATTGATTTATCTTCAATGCACAAGTCCAAAAAACATTAGAGGGTAACCCAAATTAGAAATTTTATCTAAAGTAAAAAAAAACACATAAATACTTTTATTATAAAACAGTAAAATTAATTAACAGTAAAATGCCAAAAAAATTAATCAAACAAAAAATTAGATTAAATTAATTAAAATTAAAATTAAATTAAAAAGATTAAAAAATTAATTAAATGCAAATGAAATTAAATAAAAAAAAGAAAAGGATAGCCAGACGGACAAGAAAAATCTTGATCAAAAAACTAAGATGGCTTCGCAAGTAAAACAAGAAAAACACATGTTACTTTAAAAAATCAAAATTGTGCGCATAGATGACCAGAAAAAAATTAAATATATTAAATGCAATAACCAAAAAATTAAAATAGATAAAACAAAACAAAGCACATTAACAAAGGAAAAAATAGAAGCACAAAGAAAACCACAAAACTAAGAAAAACTTGAACTCACATGTTTTTCCTTAATGCACTGACTGATAGAATATTCAACAAAAAATATTTGTTGTGACTGAAACAAAATATAAAGAACGAAAAAACGGAGAAGCGAGAAAAGGACAAAGAATACCTTGAGCGCGTAGAATATAATATAATGTTAGACCGAGAGAGAGAGTTTAAAAAGATAGAAACTAGAAAGTTAGGCAAATAAAATTATTAGAAAAAGAACGGGAGAGAATTATAAACAAAAATAAAAATAAAATAAAAGACGCAGAACAAAAAATTAGATTAAATTAATTAAAATTAAAATTAAATTAAAAAGATTAAAAAATTAATTAAATGCAAATGAAATTAAATAAAAAAAGAAAAGGATAGCCAGACGGACAAGAAAAATCTTGATCAAAAAACTAAGATGGCTGCGCAAGTAAAACAAGAAAAACACATGTTACTAGGTTAGGTTAGGTTAGGTTACTACAGTTGCTAAGTAAGTCAAGCTTCTTAGCAACAACAGCTCATTTGTCCTACAAGGCTCCTAAGCTTTTCTCCTCAAATCCACGTCTTTCTTGTTTTTAAGGAGCTTGGCAACTCTTAAAGAGAATACCCCGCTCTTACCTCCTTATAGAAACCTGATGGCCCTTTATGGAGTCAATTTTACAGATTTGAAACTCTTCTAAGGGTTTTTTAGAAGATCACCAAACTCCTTTATGAAATCTTTTGTTCACGGGGAGAAATTCATAAAACTCCACAGAAGGGAATTTTTTAGAAGATATTCAAAACTTTTTTATATAAATAATTTTCAATTTTAATAGATTTCAAACTCTTCTCAGAGATTTTTTAGAAGATATCTTAACTTCTTACTGCAGAAATGTTGTTTCTCTTAAAGAGAACAACACTCATAACTTCGATAGTGATCTGCTAGTCCTATACGAAGTCAATTTTACAGATTTGAAACTGTTCAAAGAGAATTTTTAGAAGATTTCTAAACTTCTTTGTGAAATCTTTTGTTTATGGGAGAAATTCATCTACTCCACAGTAGCGAATTTTTTAGAAGATATTCAAAACTTCTTTAAAGCGACAATTTTTGATTTTGTTCCATACCCCGAAGCTCCTTACAGGTCACTCAGCTTTCATTCTCGTACACTTAGTATTTCTACTTGTGGTGAAATCCAGCTGACCCACCCATTTCTTCCCCGACCTCGCGAACAAAAATTGTCACCTTTGATGCACATTGTTCCGTACAATGTTGGTTGTTCATCTATATAGAATCGTATAAAAATTGACAAGAAAATATGGATTACTGGAACTTTGCTCTCTTTCTGTCCGTCGACAACCTAATTGTTCTTTCTTCTGCCCTTATAAATTTTATTTATTTATTAAATTTCCAAAAAAAAAATTTATTTTATTTTCACTATATAATATTTACATTTCATTTTTAAATTTTTTAATTTACATTATAACTAGTTTAATTCTTTATAATTTTACCACTTACTTTGTTATAATCTTCAGTCTCCAATCCCAACTTCCAGCGCACAATTTCCACAACACTTTATTATTATTATTTGCGAGATTAAAGTACAGAAGATTCACAAAATTCAAAAGAATAAATAAAGAAAAAGGATGTTGGAATTGTCCGTGAGAGTGAGAGTGAGTCCCTAAAAACCTATGATCTTGAAATGTGGGTCATATTGGAAAAATATTTGATCTTATTGGAGATGTCTTAATTCAAATGATATTTATTTTGAAATTTCGAGAGAGGACGCGAGGTTATATGTATAATTTTTATGTATAAATTAAATTTGGGGGTTTCTTGGTGTTTATTGCCCTAATACTATTTAGAAACAAAATTTATGAAATGGAGAGAATAGAAAAGACAAACTTTATTCATTACCATGACCATAATATTCCCGGTAAATTTGTGTTTAATGAAACGTAATAAGAATTTGATTACTTTTAATCTGTATCCGATATATATTCTTATTTTGAGTTTAAAATTCTTTTTTATAAGCCGTGAGATATTTTCTTTATATTTTCAGATAACTATTAATTAACAAAATGGAATTATTTAAATGAATTATTAAATAGAAACTACGGAATATATCTTTCTTTAATTTAATTCGGAAATTTGTGTGGTATTTTTAACGCGATTTTCTTTTAATTATTAACTAATTTTTAAACTAATTAAACAAGTAAATAAATTAGACAAGACAATTTGTTTGTTTTTTTGTTTGTTTCTATACGACCACTAGATAGTCAAGCTATCTAGCAGCCACAGCTTATTGTAGTACCTTTTCAGGTTCTTAAGCATTACTCCCTTAGCTACATCGTTTTTATTTTTGAGTGGTTCTTGATTTGGATTTGGATTTTTTTTTAATTTTACCCTTCTCAATTATTTCCCATAAAACACCTAATTTTTTTGGCTATTTTGGTGAAGATAATTGTGATCAGCCACGACATTTCAAAAAAATAACGTTTAATTTTTTTTCTTTTAATTTTATAATTTCTTCATTATCTTTTTTATTTAGCAAAATTAAAATTTTTAAATTTAAAACTTTAAAAAGAAGAAAAATTCCACGAAACGCTTAAATGAAAGAAAAGCTAAGAATTATTATTATTTTATTAAAAAAAATTTTTTTCCATAAGACTTTTTGTCCTCTTGTATCTTTCCCAAATTATGTTCAAAATCCATAAAAAATGAACACAAAATAAAAACCGTTACAAGTTTTAAAAATTATTTTCATTATTTTATTAAATATTTATTTTCGATAACAAAAAATATAAAAATTCATTTATTTCTGTTTTTTTTTTCACGAGAAAAAAATAATAAACGTTACACACATAAAAATTCATATATTTTCCCTCTCAACCAGAACTGGACGTTAATATTATTTTACTTACAAAAAAAAATGTATCTAAAAAACAGATATTTATTATTAGTGGAGAGTACAGAGTTACTATTACTAAATTTTCAAGATTATAAAAGATACAGATAAAATTAAAACTAATAATAAAATTAAAAGACATTCTTAAAATAATTAATAATCTAAAAAATACATCATCAGTAGGAATTGATGTAACATAAATTTTAATTTACCATTTAGACCAACAATTTCAAAATATAATAAATAAAAAAAATATAATAATAAAAAGAAATAAAATTTGAACAAGTAAATTCAATAAAAATATTATACATAAATGCACGCAGTGTACTAAATAAAACAGAAGAGCTTAAATTCATTTTAAACAAAATAAAAACAAGAATACAGAAACATGGATAAATTCTTGCTTAGAAAAATACTTTTTTCCCAAAATTATGAAGCTGTATTTAGCTGTAGACCAAATAAGAAAGGGGGGGGGGCTGTGGTTTCTTAATCCACAAATCTTTGAATTATAAAATAAATAAAATTAATGGAGATAATAGTGATAGTCAAGCAGTAATAACAATTGAGCATAATAATTTAACGTATCCATTTACAAATATCTATAGAGCTCCTAACAATTCATGTGATAACATAAATAAATTCACAAACAGAAAGAAATCAACATAATACTTCATATGCATAGCATTGTTAACAAATATATACATACAAATACAGCATTGCAATACAACAGTGATATTTGCTTATATAATACAAGAATTAATAGTAATATTTTAAACACTAAAAAAAACACAACAAAATTTGGAAATATGGGAATAATAAGTATAGGCACACACTTATACAATAATTTGCCAACAGATTATAACAGTTTGAAAATATTTAAAAAAAACTTAAAGAAAAATTTAAATGAAAGGAAAGGGTGAAAAAAAAATTCACTCACTTACACACATACACACAAAATAATTATAAAAGCAACAAAAATATAATTAATAAAAAAAAAGGAATTATATATTCCACTACGAGACGATTGTCTCACTGGAAATTTTCAATAAATAAATAAATTTAATGTAATTGATTGTATTTTAATTATATTAAATTATAAAAAAAAAACGTCCTTTTAAGGGCGAACAAAATGATAGAAAAAAAAGTTGAAAAATTCATCAAAAAGAAAAATATATAAATAATATTATGTGTCTCTCTCACAATTTTCATATAAAAAAAGAAGCCAAAAATGCTGAAAATATATTTTTAATCGTTCTTTCTTTTTAATTAAAATATTTATTAGTCTTTATAAAGACTGATTTTTGTAATTATATTTTTTTTCTAAAAATGGTTTAATCTTTTTTCAAAAATATTTATATGCCTTAAAAAAGACAAATTTTATAAGACCTGAAAAAAAATTGGTGTGGAAAGTAGGACGAAAAATGATAAAAATTAATTTAAAAAAATGTACACACACATAATAAACATAATCACAGTTCACATAATAATTTTTAAAAATATTATTGTAATAATATATTGCTATATGGGATGTTTCGTTGAAAAAATTTTTGCTTGAAGAAATGTTTGTGTAAGTCCATAAGTTCATCTAATAGTCACATAATAATTTTTAAAAATATTATTATAATAATATGTTGCTTGATGGTATTTAATCTCTTCATATTGTTCTTTTAGTTTGTTGAAAAAAACCCGCTGAAGGAGGACCTACTTTTTTTGTGGAATAAAAACCACACTCTGAAATGGATTTAAAAAATATATAAATAAATATAATTAAATATTAAAACTAAATAACAATAAATAAAAAAGAATAACATAAAAAAAAACTAAGAATTAAACATTGAAAAAATTCATATCACATCAATGTGTTTTCAATAATAATATTAAGTAAAAATATAAAATAAAGCGAAATAACTCATTATCACAATTTACATGAAAAATTACTCAGAATTTCTGTTTCGATACGTTCTAAAATAATTTTGCTTTAACAAAATGTTTTTGATTTAATGAATTGATTAGTATGATTTCATAATTTTCTGAAATCAATGTTTGAAAAATTTGATAAGCAATTATACCAATTGTTATTAAAAATTCTGAAGGATATTTTAAACCACCGCGACTTAAATTAGGAAAATATGTTAAATTTGGTGGAAATTCGATTTGAAAGTCTGAATCAGCTAATAATATTTGTCTACAATCATTACAATTATTTCTTTCAGATACTTTCTTTCCAACATAACCCAATATATACATTAATATAGAAATTGTTCCCTCCGAAATTTCCTCTTCAAAGCTATTTAACATGATGTCATCTATGTATTAAAATTATATCGTTATCTATATCGTATCATTCCTATTTATCTACAAAAGAAATATAATAATTAGTAAATAAAAAAATGCAGAAAATAAATAAACAAACTCCAGCGTGTTGTAATCCAGAGAATCCAATAAATCATTTTAATGAAACGAGATTTTCACGTTGACTTAGTTGAGCTGCATTTCTAAACATATATATATCGGTGTCTTGTCCTGACCATAAAGATTCTGGCCCTTTATTATTTACTAACTCGTCAGTTGTTTTCCATACTTTTTCTAAAGAAGATGCTCTTATAACTGCTGTATCAGGATCAACATCTTCATTTTCATATCCATCAATTAACCATGTTGTTAAATATGTAATACTCTCTGTAGCTTAAATTGAACATGTTATCTTTGAAAGTGTTTCCAATTGTAATATCTGGAGAACATTTAATAATGCCAGATGAAGAACACAAGAAAAACAGAAACAAAATCACACAATTGAACAATATAATATAACATCCAGTTAACATTTTCTTGATATTTTCTTACAAATCTTTATCTTAATATCAACACAATCAAAGTATAGATCACAGTAAAACTTTATAAATTATTGTATTAATTAAATAAGTATTCCAAATGAAGAAAATGTTTCCTGGAAATATCAAAATATTGTCCGTGAGATAAATTCAATGTCAAATCACACAAATTTTAAACACATATTTTAGACACAATAAAACGGAATTACTATCAAAATGATAGTTTAATAAGAACAGAAATAACTATAGATCACAACAATTACAATGAAACATATTTCAGATCGAAATTTATTGCATAAAAATGTATTTTGAATGTTTGAAATATGGGGTTATGTTCAAAATATTAAAAACTTCAATGTCAAATAATTTACATTATATCTCACATTTCCATTACACACTATGTATACATATACGAGCTGTCATCACATTTAATCTACAAATTAGTTACTAATACATGTATAGATGAAAAAAAAAATTCACATAGCTACCGCGATATGTCCAAAATTGAAAGATTTTTAACTTATTTTAGTTATTTTTGAAAAAAAAAATGAAAAATCTATTGTGATTTTCAATAGCCATTATTTTGATTATTCATTTAGATTATCGTAATATTTGATTTATCGTAATATTTCAAAAATAACACGGAACTTTATTTACACACACACTATTTTTTTTTTAAATTATTTTCATCCTGTTTTGTATGACTACCTGCCTGTTATATCATTATTAGCTGTCATATTATGTGTCATTGTTGATGTTTTTCTTATATCATTGGTTATTATTGCATCTAATTAAAAGAAAAAATAATAATATTAAAAATATATACTATATACACTATTAAGTATTTAATAATGTTCAAATTTAAATAATAAAACGTCAAAAATAAAAAATTAGAAGAATAAAAAAAAGAAGAAAAACAAAAAGATATGCGAACTGTCAAAATGTATTAAAAGCACAATTTCTTTAATACAATATAATTCCGATAATTTTAATCTTACCCATATCATATATTCGTGGAAACATTTTTTGTAATTATTCGTAAATAATAATAAATTATAAAAAACTTAAACGATTAATATCAAAAAAACTATGATTAAATAATAATTCATTGAAATGAGTCACACACACACACACTTGAGAATAACATTTGTTTTACTTCGCATTTGGAATGAAGTGCTGGCTATTTAAAAAATTTATTATTAAATTTTCTATTAAAATTATACTTTGAACTTTTTGAAAATACATAAATTATAATAAAAAGGAAAATATTTGTCGCACTGAATCTGTATCAGTTTACTAAATAAAATAATATAATTACAATGAAGTTAGTTTAAATTTAATTTTCTAAACACAAATGTCAAATATTTTGTAACATTATAAGTGGTGTAATCTAGTAGATTTTTATTGAAAGTGTAATTTTGGCATTATTTATTTTCTTTCTCTCACGCTAGGTTCTCTGATTAAATAAAATTTTGAATATTTATTACTGAATAAAATAAGAAGAATAGTGATCTATATGTAACATCCAAAGGGTTATATATTTTCATCATTACAGTACAAAATATGTATCAATAAATATAATAAAAATGGGTAGCTAATTTCTGTTAATAATATTTAATTAAATTATAATAACTAAAACACATATAAGAGAAAAATTTTAAGCAAAGTACAGTGGTAGTGAAGCATAATTTAGACTACTAGATTATTTGGAGAAATTTGAAAAAAAAATATTAAAAAGAGAAAAAAAAAAAGAAAAGAATTGGGAGGCGAACAAAGAAAGAGAAAAATAAAACTAAAAAAAAAGAGATTTTAATAAATTTATGGTTAAAACTTTACTGATGAGAATAATTTAAAAGCCGTTCAAAATCTGCGATTGAAATGTATGAAATTAAGATTATTAGTACTGAAGAGATACGGAAGCGATTGAAAAGTGTAGGATTTAATTCTAAGGGAAATCGTGTTACAATAGAGGAACGATGCAGAGATATGATTGAGGAATATCAAGATGGTAATGAAAATACTGACAAAATTATAATGGATGAAATTTATTTAGAGGAAGAAGAGGAGGTTGAACAAAATCATGTGGAAGACAAAGAGGGAGGTAATAAGGAAAATACAAATAATAAAACGACTAAATCAGACATTGGACATACTATGTTATTATTTAGAGATGTAGAGCAATCTTTTAATGGAGATGATGGAACACTTATTGATCAATGGATTGAAGAATTTTTAGCAGATGTCTCTTTGGAACTTTTCAGTCGGTTTTGAATGAGTTCTTGGATGCAATTTTCTGTGGTCCCAACAAACTGTTTCTCACCTGAACGTTGAATAAGTACAATCACTGTTGCCAAATCTTGAAATCCAAATCATATAACGGTGGAACTTTATGTTACTCACTAATTGATCTCCGAAGTGATCATCAGGGATACCGTTTGTCTAAAAATAAAAAAAAGCATTATTTTCTAACTGAACAGGAAAGTAAATATTTTTACTTTTAGTAGTCGGCGTCAATGTTGATATCGCTTACCTTCATCTTTATTTTGAATTCGTGTTGTAATTTGTACTATTCGGTCGTTTACATCATACTCATCATCAGAAAATGTATCTGTAAATTTAAATTAATTAAACTCTCATTTAAACGAATTTAGTTATTACGGCGTTACCATCATGTTCTGTATCAGTTGAAAGAGCTATGGAGACAATAGTCCAACCAGAGGCATTTTTATATCCACCCATAATTGATATCTATTTAACAAAACAACAATTTTCAATTAAAAATTAATCAAAATAAAAAACGCACAAAAAAATGTTTAAGAACAAATAATTTCATCGAAAATTATACGAAAAAATCTTTATAAATATGTAAAGAAAATTGACTTACTTGTTTAATTAATTTTTAATTCTAAAAAATATTTATTCCAGCACAGGTACCTCGTTTAAATCACTCTATGTTATTCGATTGATTTATCTTCAATGCACAAGTCCAAAAAACATTAGAGGGTAACCCAAATTAGAAATTTTATCTAAAGTAAAAAAAAACACATAAATACTTTTATTATAAAACAGTAAAATTAATTAACAGTAAAATGCCAAAAAAATTAATCAAACAAAAAATTAGATTAAATTAATTAAAATTAAAATTAAATTAAAAAGATTAAAAAATTAATTAAATGCAAATGAAATTAAATAAAAAAAAGAAAAGGATAGCCAGACGGACAAGAAAAATCTTGATAAAAAAACTAAGATGGCTGCGCAAGTAAAACAAGAAAAACACATGTTACTTTAAAAAATCAAAATTGTGCGCATAGATGACCAGAAAAAAATTAAATATATTAAATGCAATAACCAAAAAATTAAAATAGATAAAACAAAACAAAGCACATTAACAAAGGAAAAAATAGAAGCACAAAGAAAACCACAAAACTAAGAAAAACTTGAACTCACATGTTTTTCCTTAATGCACTGACTGATAGAATATTCAACAAAAAATATTTGTTGTGACTGAAACAAAATATAAAGAACGAAAAAACGGAGAAGCGAGAAAAGGACAAAGAATACCTTGAGCGCGTAGAATATAATATAATGTTAGACCGAGAGAGAGAGTTTAAAAAGATAGAAACTAGAAAGTTAGGCAAATAAAATTATTAGAAAAAGAACGGGAGAGAATTATAAACAAAAATAAAAATAAAATAAAAGACGCAGAACAAAAAATTAGATTAAATTAATTAAAATTAAAATTAAATTAAAAAGATTAAAAAATTAATTAAATGCAAATGAAATTAAATAAAAAAAGAAAAGGATAGCCAGACGGACAAGAAAAATCTTGATCAAAAAACTAAGATGGCTGCGCAAGTAAAACAAGAAAAACACATGTTACTTTAAAAAATCAAAATTGTGCGCATAGATGACCAGAAAAAAATTAAATATATTAAATGCAATAACCAAAAAATTAAAATAGATAAAACAAAACAAAGCACATTAACAAAGGAAAAAAATAGAAACACAAAGAAAACCACAAAACTAAGAAAAACTTGAACTCACATGTTTTTCCTTAATGCACTGACTGATAGAATATTCAACAAAAAATATTTGTTGTGACTGAAACAAAATATAAAGAACGAAAAAACGGAGAAGCGAGAAAAGGACAAAGAATACCTTGAGCGCGTAGAATATAATATAATGTTAGACCGAGAGAGAGAGTTTAAAAAGATAGAAACTAGAAAGTTAGGCAAATAAAATTATTAGAAAAAGAACGGGAGAGAATTATAAACAAAAATAAAAATAAAATAATATTTGGAATGAAGTGTTGGCTATTTAAAAAATTTATTATTAAATTTTCTATTAAAATTATACTTTGAACTTTTTGAAAATACATAAATTATAATAAAAAGGAAAATATTTGTCGCACTGAATCTGTATCAGTTTACTAAATAAAATAATATAATTACAATGAAGTTAGTTTTAATTTAATTTTCTAAACACAAATGTCAAATATTTTGTAACATTATAAGTGGTGTAATCTAGTAGATTTTTATTGAAAGTGTAATTTTGGCATTATTTATTTTCTTTCTCTCACGCTAGGTTCTCTGATTAAATAAAATTTTGAATATTTATTACTGAATAAAATAAGAAGAATAGTGATCTATATGTAACATCCAAAGGGTTATATATTTTCATCATTACAGTACAAAATATGTATCAATAAATATAATAAAAATGGGTAGCTAATTTCTGTTAATAATATTTAATTAAATTATAATAACTAAAACTAACACATATAAGAGAAAAATTTTAAGCAAAGTACAGTGGTAGTGAAGCATAATTTAGACTACTAGATTATTTGGAGAAATTTGAAAAAAAAATATTAAAAAGAGAAAAAAAAAAAGAAAAGAATTGGGAGGCGAACAAAGAAAGAGAAAAATAAAACTAAAAAAAAAGAGATTTTAATAAATTTATGGTTAAAACTTTACTGATGAGAATAATTTAAAAGCCGTTCAAAATCTGCGATTGAAATGTATGAAATTAAGATTATTAGTACTGAAGAGATACGGAAGCGATTGAAAAGTGTAGGATTTAATTCTAAGGGAAATCGTGTTACAATAGAGGAACGATGCAGAGATATGATTGAGGAATATCAAGATGGTAATGAAAATACTGACAAAATTATAATGGATGAAATTTATTTAGAGGAAGAAGAGGAGGTTGAACAAAATCATGTGGAAGACAAAGAGGGAGGTAATAAGAAAAATACAAATAATAAAACGACTAAATCAGACATTGGACATACTATGTTATTATTTAGAGATGTAGAGCAATCTTTTAATGGAGATAATGGAACACTTATTGATCAATGGATTGAAGAATTTTTAGCAGATGTCTCTTTGGAACTTTTCAGTCGGTTTTGAATGAGTTCTTGGATGCAATTTTCTGTGGTCCCAACAAACTGTTTCTCACCTGAACGTTGAATAAGTACAATCACTGTTGCCAAATCTTGAAATCCAAATCATATAATGGTGGAACTTTATGTTACTCACTAATTGATCTCCGAAGTGATCATCAGGGATACCGTTTGTCTAAAAATAAAAAAAAGCATTATTTTCTAACTGAACAGGAAAGTAAATATTTTTACTTTTAGTAGTCGGCGTCAATGTTGATATCGCTTACCTTCATCTTTATTTTGAATTCGTGTTGTAATTTGTACTATTCGGTCGTTTACATCATACTCATCATCAGAAAATGTATCTGTAAATTTAAATTAATTAAACTCTCATTTAAACGAATTTAGTTATTACGGCGTTACCATCATGTTCTGTATCAGTTGAAAGAGCTATGGAGACAATAGTCCAACCAGAGGCATTTTTATATCCCCCATAATTGATATCTATTTAACAAAACAACAATTTTCAATTAAAAATTAATCAAAAGAAAAAACGCACAAAAAAATGTTTAAGAACAAATAATTTCATCGAAAATTATACGAAAAAATCTTTATAAATATGTAAAGAAAATTGACTTACTTGTTTAATTAATTTTTAATTCTAAAAAATATTTATTCCAGCACAGGTACCTCGTTTAAATTACTCTATGTTATTCGATTGATTTATCTTCAATGCACAAGTCCAAAAAACATTAGAGGGTAACCCAAATTAGAAATTTTATCTAAAGTAAAAAAAAACACATAAATACTTTTATTATAAAACAGTAAAATTAATTAACAGTAAAATGCCAAAAAAATTAATCAAACAAAAAATTAGATTAAATTAATTAAAATTAAAATTAAATTAAAAAGATTAAAAAATTAATTAAATGCAAATGAAATTAAATAAAAAAAAGAAAAGGATAGCCAGACGGACAAGAAAAATCTTGATCAAAAAACTAAGATGGCTGCGCAAGTAAAACAAGAAAAACACATGTTACTAGGTTAGGTTAGGTTAGGTTACTACAGTTGCTAAGTAAGTCAAGCTTCTTAGCAACAACAGCTCATTTGTCCTACAAGGCTCCTAAGCTTTTCTCCTCAAATCCACGTCTTTCTTGTTTTTAAGGAGCTTGGCAACTCTTAAAGAGGATACCCCGCTCTTACCTCCTTATAGAAACCTGATGGCCCTTTATGGAGTCAATTTTACAGATTTGAAACTCTTCTAAGGGTTTTTTAGAAGATCACCAAACTCCTTTATGAAATCTTTTGTTCACGGGGAGAAATTCATAAAACTCCACAGAAGGGAATTTTTTAGAAGATATTCAAAACTTTTTTATATAAATAATTTTCAATTTTAATAGATTTGAAACTCTTCTCAGAGATTTTTTAGAAGATATCTTAACTTCTTACTGCAGAAATGTTGTTTCTCTTAAAGAGAACAACACTCATAACTTCGATAGTGATATGCTAGTCCTATACGAAGTCAATTTTACAGATTTGAAACTGTTCAAAGAGAATTTTTAGAAGATTTCTAAACTTCTTTGTGAAATCTTTTGTTTATGGGAGAAATTCATCTACTCCACAGTAGCGAATTTTTTAGAAGATATTCAAAACTTCTTTAAAGCGACAATTTTTGATTTTGTTCCATACCCCGAAGCTCCTTACAGGTCACTCAGCTTTCATTCTCGTACACTTAGTATTTCTACTTGTGGTGAAATCCAGCTGACCCACCCATTTCTTCCCCGACCTCGCGAGCAAAAATTGTCACCTTTGATGCACATTGTTCCGTACAATGTTGGTTGTTCATCTATATAGAATCGTATAAAAATTGACAAGAAAATATGGATTACTGGAACTTTGCTCTCTTTCTGTCCGTCGACAACCTAATTGTTCTTTCTTCTGCCCTTATAAATTTTATTTATTTATTAAATTTCCAAAAAAAAAATTTATTTTATTTTCACTATATAATATTTACATTTCATTTTTAAATTTTTTAATTTACATTATAACTAGTTTAATTCTTTATAATTTTACCACTTACTTTGTTATAATCTTCAGTCTCCAATCCCAACTTCCAGCGCACAATTTCCACAACACTTTATTATTATTATTTGCGAGATTAAAGTACAGAAGATTCACAAAATTCAAAAGAATAAATAAAGAAAAAGGATGTTGGAATTGTCCGTGAGAGTGAGAGTGAGTCCCTAAAAACCTATGATCTTGAAATGTGGGTCATATTGGAAAAATATTTGATCTTATTGGAGATGTCTTATTTCAAATGATATTTATTTTGAAATTTCGAGAGAGGACGCGAGGTTATATGTATAATTTTTATGTATAAATTAAATTTGGGGGTTTCTTGGTGTTTATTGCCCTAATACTATTTAGAAACAAAATTTATGAAATGGAGAGAATAGAAAAGACAAACTTTATTCATTACCATGACCATAATATTCCCGGTAAATTTGTGTTTAATGAAACGTAATAAGAATTTGATTACTTTTAATCTGTATCCGATATATATTCTTATTTTGAGTTTAAAATTCTTTTTTATAAGCCGTGAGATATTTTCTTTATATTTTCAGATAACTATTAATTAACAAAATGGAATTATTTAAATGAATTATTAAATAGAAACTACGGAATATATCTTTCTTTAATTTAATTCGGAAATTTGTGTGGTATTTTTAACGCGATTTTCTTTTAATTATTAACTAATTTTTAAACTAATTAAACAAGTAAATAAATTAGACAAGACAATTTGTTTGTTTGTTTGTTTGTTTCTATACGACCACTAGATAGTCAAGCTATCTAGCAGCCACAGCTTATTGTAGTACCTTTTCAGGTTCTTAAGCATTACTCCCTTAGCTACATCGTTTTTATTTTTGAGTGGTTCTTGATTTGGATTTGGATTTTTTTTTAATTTTACCCTTCTCAATTATTTCCCATAAAACACCTAATTTTTTTGGCTATTTTGGTGAAGATAATTGTGATCAGCCACGACATTTCAAAAAAATAACGTTTAATTTTTTTTCTTTTAATTTTATAATTTCTTCATTATCTTTTTTATTTAGCAAAATTAAAATTTTTAAATTTAAAACTTTAAAAAGAAGAAAAATTCCACGAAACGCTTAAATGAAAGAAAAGCTAAGAATTATTATTATTTTATTAAAAAAAATTTTTTTCCATAAGACTTTTTGTCCTCTTGTATCTTTCCCAAATTATGTTCAAAATCCATAAAAAATGAACACAAAATAAAAACCGTTACAAGTTTTAAAAATTATTTTCATTATTTTATTAAATATTTATTTTCGATAACAAAAAATATAAAAATTCATTTAAGAAATCAACATAATACTTCATATGCATAGCATATTTAACAACATGGTTAATTGATGGATATGAAAATGAAGATGTTGATCCTGATACAGCAGTTATAAGAGCATCTTCTTTAGAAAAAGTATGGAAAACAACTGACGAGTTAGTAAATAATAAAGGGCCAGAATCTTTATGGTCAGGACAAGACACCGATATATATATGTTTAGAAATGCAGCTCAACTAAGTCAACGTGAAAATCTCGTTTCATTAAAATGATTTATTGGATTCTCTGGATTACAACACGCTGGAGTTTGTTTATTTATTTTCTGCATTTTTTTATTTACTAATTATTATATTTCTTTTGTAGATAAATAGGAATGATACGATATAGATAACGATATAATTTTAATACATAGATGACATCATGTTAAATAGCTTTGAAGAGGAAATTTCGGAGGGAACAATTTCTATATTAATGTATATATTGGGTTATGTTGGAAAGAAAGTATCTGAAAGAAATAATTGTAATGATTGTAGACAAATATTATTAGCTGATTCAGACTTTCAAATCGAATTTCCACCAAATTTAACATATTTTCCTAATTTAAGTCGCGGTGGTTTAAAATATCCTTCAGAATTTTTAATAACAATTGGTATAATTGCTTATCAAATTTTTCAAACATTGATTTCAGAAAATTATGAAATCATACTAATCAATTCATTAAATCAAAAACATTTTGTTAAAGCAAAATTATTTTAGAACGTATCGAAACAGAAATTCTGAGTAATTTTTCATGTAAATTGTGATAATGAGTTATTTCGCTTTATTTTATATTTTTACTTAATTTTATTATTGAAATCACATTGATGTGATATGAATTTTTTCAATGTTGTTCAATCTACGTTGTTGTTCGATTGATAAGTGTATGTAGAGTCTGTTGTTGTTCGACTCCAAGTTGTTTAAGTTAAATAAGTCTGTTGTTGTCCGACTCAAGTGGTTTAAATATAATACTTTTTATTTATATTTTTACTTTTAATTTTATTTTAATTTAAAATAATTACAACTTTATTTTTAAGCTTTGGTAAAACCAGTCTAGATTGCTCTAAGCCTATGTATCAGGTCACTGGTAGCTTATTATTGATACTGAGTTTATTTACAATTTTTTAGGTCTCTTATACTAAATTAAATGCATCATCAGCATAATACATTTACTAAAATATTATGATTCTTAACACAATTCTAATAATATTAATTTAATGCATAATTGCATAATACATGAATTCTTTAATATTATTAATCTTAACAGAATTCTAATAATATTAATTTTATGCATAATTGCATAATACATGAATTCTTTAATATTATTATAATTGTCTTATCAAGTGCTGGTAATATGCATAACTGCATAATACATGAATTCTTTAATATTATTATAATTGTCTTATCAATTGCTGGTAAGCTGATACGTCTGGGCTGGGTTTACACTGCAGTGTTTATATTTGCTGTTCATTGTATTGAACATACTCCCGGGCGCCTAAAGATCCATTAGTTTGGTTCTGGACTGAAAACAAATGGACCTGGTGCTGGTTGTTCTGCTGCCATAGTGTTTCCAAGTATACGTTTTTGAGAATTCATCCATCTTATTAGGTACGCCATGCAAAGCAGCATGATTACTCCGATTGCAGTATATGAAACCACGTATTGATGAATATCGTGATTTGTTATTGTTGGTAAGCTTTCTCGTTCCTTCTGCTGTTGTATTGCAGTTTTGAGTTCTTCTACTTCTTTATCAATATTGAACTCCAGGATAGGTACACTAATGTTGTTTTTTTTCTGCTTTTGGAACTCTTCAGTTAAGTTGGTTGAAGGTAGGAAAGAAGCGTTTAGTTCACTAGAATATGAATTGTATCCGGTTATCGTCACTGTTTTTCCTTTTAAGCTGCAATATGCTGCTATCTTAATTGTTCCACTATTTACTAGGGTAATAGTAAATATTTCTTTATTACATATTATATCCATGGTCTGGGCTTCTTCCAGGGAATATATCCAGTTGTTATGGTGAGATAGCTGGATCCAAACATCAGTTGACTCTGAGGATCGTATCTGGCACATATTGGATATGCCTGAGGTATGTCTTAGCATTTCCATTTCGCATTTGCTGGCGTTCGACTTCTGGTTATGTAACGGCCGCTTTTGTGTACATAATAGTTGTTGTGTCTCATCATGCTGGCAGGCTTTAATTTCTTCCATCTCTAGTGGGTAATATTGATCACGGTCTAAACTTACAATCAAATATTCTGAAGAGGGTACAATGAACACATGTTTCCCCTGATATGTAGTTGCCAATGAAATTAATTTGTACAGCTGGAATTCCTCTTTATTGATCAAAGGAATGTCGATAGTGAATATTATGTTGTGCTTCGTTATCCTTGTGTTCACCAACATCAACTTGTATAGTTGAGTTAATTCGTTGTTGTCATGAATCGGTAAAGCGAGGCCAAACGGCAGATTTATCTGTATTAAATTTATCTGCCTTTTTAATTGTTCTGGTGTTAAAATGAATGGGTTAACCCGTCCATGGTGTGTATCCATGATGACGTCCAATAACATATCCTGAGTTCTTTGATATGATGAAACAATTAAAAGACCCTGTATGCTTGCTGATAGAAATTCAAGTTTTGCTTCATTTTGTTCGGCTGTACTGGTTTGCTGCATTTGTAACTTTGATATTACGTATTGGATTGTGTCGAATTGTTGTTGTATCATGTCTTTGCTCTTCTTCAAAATGTTGTGTGTTGCTTCGACTATCAGCGTTTGGTTTTTAATTAATTGAAGAAGATGGTCTTCATTTTCTCTCGTTTGTTGAATCTGGTCTTCGTAATAGTCAGCTGAATCTTGGTCTAAAACGCCAAATAATGAGTTCATTACGTTTCCAACGCCATTAAATAAAGCCCTAGAGCTTCTATTTCGTCCTTTTTTAACATTGTTAGTATTCTTCAATAATTCTTCTGCATGCTCGATCTCGTTTAATTTATGTATGAACTGTGATGAAATTATAGCACACATGTTGGAGTCTACGCCCTTTTCATGTGACCTCTTGCAGAAACTGTTTATTTTTTGGACACATTGTCTGAATCCTTCAAGTTCTGCGTGGTAGTTGTCCATGTTATAATAAACAACCAGTTTCCATGCGTTGTTAATCCAATTCATTCTCCCAATTTCTTCGAAATAAATGCCCGGTGAAGATCTGAATGCTGTTATCTCGTACGGATCTTCTGGCCTTGCTTTCACTCCACCAATTGTGGCTAGCGCTAACATTGTAATTATGAGCGCTTTTGAAAAGTTTTTATTGCTTTTTTTCTTTGATGGTAGTTCATCAAAATTCTCGTCAATTGGTAGAAGACAAATTTTTGAGATTGGCCTTTTTAATATGTTGTTTCGGCTGCGCACAGTAACGACTCTTGTAATTCCGTCTTTACCAGCATGTGTTTCCTCGATTCTGGCAAGTGCCCATTTACAGGGTGGAAGTTGTTCATCTTTCAGAAGCACCATATTACCCTTGTTGATGCCCATTTTTTCTTCTTTCCACTTGTACCTCTGCTGTAATTGAGTTAAATATTCAGAGTTCCATGTCTTCCAGAAGCTTTGTTGCATCTGTTTGATTAGCTGCCAGCGTGTCAGTTGTGATATTTTCATCTCTAAAACATTTTCTGCTGGTGGTTCAAGCAGAGCTGCGCCCACGAGAAAATGACCAGGCGTTAATACATCGTAATCATTAGGGTCTTCGCTTAAAGCGTACAATGGTCTGGAATTCAAACATGCTTCAATTTGAGTGAGCAATGTTGTTAATTCTTCGAATGTTAAAGTTGAATCTCCTATTACTCTTTTTAAGTGATATTTGGTTGATTTAACCCCAGCCTCCCATAATCCTCCAAAATGAGGTGAAAGTGGTGGGATAAAATGCCATGTGACCCCATTATTCGCAATCGTTTCTACAATTTCTTGTGATTGTTTTCTTATGGCATTTCTAAGTTCTTTTTCTAGCTCCGTTTTTGCTCCAACAAAATTAGTTCCGTTATCGCTGTATATGTGAGCGCAGAGTCCTCGTCTTGCGGTGAAACGTTTAAATGCAGCCAAAAATCCTTGAGCTGTTAAGTCGGAAACTGCTTCGAGATGAAATGCCTTTGTAGTTAAACATACGAAAACGCAAATGTAGCCTTTGTAGGATTTATTTCCTCTTCCCTTTGATACTCTTAGCTGGATTGGACCAGCATAATCGACGCCTGTATGGCTGAACGGTCTTGATGGAGTAACCCTGGCCTTTGGTAAAACTCCCATTAGTTGATCATGTGACTGTTGTTTGTATCTGTGACATGTAATGCATTTATGGAGTGTAAATCGTGTTAAGTCCTTTGCTTTTATGATCCAAAATTGATTACGAAGAAATGACAATGTAAGCTGATTTCCTCCGTGGATTGTGGATTTATGTGCCCAATTTATTAATAATTTGGAAAGAGGACATCTATTTGATATTATTATCGGATGCTTGCGGTTGTATGAGAGATCGGATTGTTGTAGTCTTCCTCCAACTCGGATGATATTGTTGTTATCAAGAAATGGGTTTAAAGTTATTAGTTTGCTTTTGGCATCTATTTGTTGGTTCTGCTTTAGTTGTTTCACTTCGTTATAAAATGCTTCTAGTTGTGATAGTTTAATTATACAATTCATCGACTCTTGTAATTCGACTGTTGTTAAGCTTGAAGCTATTCTTCTTTCTTTTGGGAGCCTTGCGTTTTGTAGAAATCTCCTCACGTAAGCGATTACTCGTTTCAGTCTTGTTAAGCAAGAATATGTTGATAAAATGCTTAATCCTGTGTCTTTCTGCTGAGAGAGATAAGCGTCTACCTTCATTGCCTTGACTTTGTTTTTTGATTCAACCAACTTCTGTTGTTCAATAAGATCACTATGTTCATATAAGGATTTTGGCCAATTAACTTGTGATAGTTTCAGCCATGTTGGTCCATTCCACCAGAGGGACTGTTCAGCAAGTTTTTCTGGGCTGATTCCTCTTGAAGCAGAATCAGCAGGGTTGTCTTCTGATTTTACGTGCCTCCATTGATGTGGTTCAAGTATTTCTGCTATTTGTGATACTCTGTTGGCTACAAAAGTCTTCCATCTGTTGAGATCGCCTCGAATCCAAGCTAATGTTATGGATGAGTCTGTCCAAGCAAAACATTTTACGTTTTTGAATTTCATGGTTTGTAAGGTACACCTTAATAACTTTGCCAATAGTGATGCTCCACACAGTTCTAATCGTGGTATCGTTAATTTAGACTTAACTGGTGCGACCTTTGTTTTTGACGTCAGCAGCTTTATTACAGCTTGACCCTTATTGTCTATTATTTTACTATATATTACTGCTGCGTATGCATCTTCTGAAGCGTCACAGAATCCGTGAAGCTCAATGTTTTCTTCTGTTTCAATTGAGCCAATCCATCTTTTGATTTTAATTTCTTCTAACGATTTCAGCGCATTTCTATAACTTTTCCATTTTTCAGCTATATCAATTGGAAGCTGTTGATCCCAATCTAATCCAGCTTTCCATAATTCTTGCAGAAGTAATTTTGCCTTGATGATTGTTGGTGCTAACCATCCAAGAGGATCAAAAAGTTTTGAAGCATCTGATAATATCTGTCTTTTTGTAATTTGGCCATTTTCTTTTGGTAAATTAACCTTGAATGAGAATGTGTCTGAAGTTGGGTTCCAAAAGATGCCTAAAGTCTTTATGTTGTCATCTGGCATAATTTGTAATTCCCCACATACTCGTGCTTCTATAGGGATGTTTTTAATCAGTTCTTCGTGATTGCTTGCCCATTTTCGAAGATTAAATCCCCCTCCTTTCAGCATTTTTATTAATTGTTTTTGAATAACTATGCCATCAGCAATTGTATCACTACCCGACATCAAGTCGTCTACGTAAAAATCGTTTAATATGATTTTTGATGCTAACGGATACTGCTTTTCGTCATCTATTGCCAGTTGTCTTAAGCTTCTTACTGCTAAATATGTTGCAGCTGCAGTACCATAGGTGACTGTGTTTAGTCTATATTCTTTAATTGTTTCGGCTGGGCTTTTTCGCCATAGGATTCGCTGGAAATCTCGATCCCTTGGATCCATTATAATCTGCCTGAACATCTTTTCAATATCGGCAGTGTAAACGTAACGTGGTTTTCTCCATCTTAGAACTATAGAGATTAGATCCTGTTGCAGGGTTGGTCCTGTCATCATTTTGTCGTTGAGGCTGACTCCACTGCTACTTTTAGCTGAAGCATCAAATACGACTCGTAACTTCGTAGTTGTGCTAATGTCTTTGATGACGGCATGATGTGGAAGGTAGTAGACCGTGCTGTTCGTGGGTGGTGCTTCTTCCATGTGACCTAATTTGATGTACTCGTCCATGAAATCTTGGTACTGTTTTCTGAGTTCAGAATTGTGGCTTAGCTTTTTCTCCATTTGCAGTAATCTAGCTAACGCCATCCGTTTGGATGCTCCCAGGTTGTCATCTTTTTAACTATCATTAATTTTGAATGGTATTCGTACCATGTATCTACCATCTTTTGTGCGGCTATGGTCATGTTCAAATAAATTCTCACATTGTTTGTCTTCTTCTGTTATTTGCCTCTCTTGTTGTGTTTCTTCAATTTCCCAGAATTTTTTCAGTTGGTTGTCGATGTCAATATTTGTGATCATGCTTAGAGTTTCTTGACGCGTTTCTTCTGATGCGTTTCCTAAGATGATCCATCCGAATTCTGTTTCTTGAGCCATTGGTTCACCCTTGTCTCCTTTTATTACGTGTTCGAGTATAATCTCACTGTAGTTGTCTGCACCAAGTATGATGTCGATCGGTCCTTGTTGATAATATGTTGGATCTGCCCATATCAAGTTATTTAAATGCTGCCATTTCCAACCATCAAAAGTTTGTTCTGGAAGGCTTTGAGTTAGTTTGTTGAATATTAATGCTTTTAACTTTAAGGAGAATTTTGACGAAAAGCGAGGTCTGATTAATAATTCAGCCATTCCTTTTGAGTGCCCGGCATCAGTTACTCCCATTCCGGTTACTCTAACATTTGTAGGCATTCGTGTTAGCTGGAGTTTTCTTGTAGCCTCTTCAGTTATAAATGTTGCTTGAGACCCTGGATCCAACAATAGCCTAAGAAGATGTTCTTGGCCATCAGCTGACGTTGTAGTTATTAGCGCAGTTCCTAATATAATGTTTCTAGGACCTTTTGAAGTCTCAGAAAGATGATTTTGAACTTGATAGCTGCCATTTGTCTTGCTGGTTTGCATGTTGTTATTTTGATTAGTTTTATTAATGTTCCTGTTCTCTAGACTGAGGTGTAACAGCGAGTGGTGTCTTTGGTTGCAAAATTTGCAGGTTGTTGTCGTTTTGCAGTACATTGCTGGATGATCAGAAGCTAAACAGTATGGACACATTTTCTTTTCTATCACTAGTCTGTTTCTTTGTTCCAACGCCATTGCTAAAAAGTATTTGCACTTGTCTATTGTGTGTTGTTCGCAGCAATAAGTGCATTTTACTTTCGACATGACATGGAAATTGTTGAGATTATGACTATTTTTATTTGTTCCGGAATTGGCTGTGTTTCTTGTGCTGCTAGGCCACTTCTTCCATTCTGGAGCCTTGTATGGTGTGTTGTTGATATTTCTTAACTTGTTGGTCTTGTTGTTCAAGGCTTCTAGAGTATTAAATCTGGACTCTAAAAATTTATAGAATTCTTCCAATTTTTGTATTTCTTTTGGAGAATCTAATGTCTGCTCGTAGATTTTATGACTTTCTGGATCCAATTTCTTTACCATTATGTGAATTATTAATGGATCCCACGTAGCAGTTGGTACATCTAGATTATTGATGGCGTGAAGACATTCTCTTGTTGTGTCGAGCATATGCCGAATTCCAATCGCAGATTCCGTAGATAGGTATGGTTGACGTAACAAAGCATCTATTTGTGTTGTTACTAGTACCCTTTTATTTTGATATCTGCTGATCAATAATTCCCAGGCAGAGTTGTAGTTACTGTCTGAGATATTTAAATGTTGAATCAGTTTTGCAGCTTCATCTTTAACACAGGTTTTTAAATATTGCATTTTTTGTGCATCGCTTAAACTGTTGTTATTGTGTATTAGCTTCTTGTAGATATCATTAAATGCGGTCCATTCATGATATTTTCCTGAGAATTTTGGGATGTCTAGAGATGGTAGCCGAAGTTCTGGATAGGTGGATCCATATCTGTTGTTATGATGACTGTCCCTTGAAGATGTGCTGCATTTATTATCGAGTTCTTGCTGTAGTGATATTACTGTTTCTTCATAAAGCTCCTCGATACTTTCAAATACTTGATTTTTGAAATAGTTTGTTTGTTCTATTTCATAATTGTCATCACAAGAGATAATTGTCTCATGTGTGTTGGAGAAATTCGTCCATTTCTCTTTTAAACTTATGATTTTTTGTTTGTAATAAGCCTCAGGCTTATTTTTTACATTTTGTAATGTTATCTCAATGTTGTTAATGAAATTTCTAATTACATCTAAGCGTGACATTTGCAATTTTATTCTTTTTTCCTGTTCTTCTGGATCGTTTTTAAATATGAAACTATCATTGTGATATTGCAATTGTTCTGTTGGCTTTTTATCATTTTCTGTAGATTCAAATACTGGTTTGTTGTTTAGTTCGTCGTATTTGTTTCTTAATTCGTCACGATTTTTTAGATAATAATCTTGGACTTTTTCAAAGAAATTATTTGTGAAATATGGATGTTGGTTCGATATGACTTCTGCCCCAAATCCACAAATTTGCTGTTGGTTTTGCTTAAATTCTATCCACATTTTGTCCAATTCTGTCGATTTTTCTTGCAAATCTTCTTTTTCAACTGTATCTATGTTTTGTTTTATTGAATTTATCAAAGTTTGCATATTTTTTGATAAATTCTGTTGTGATTCAGTTATTTCTTCAAACAAGATAGTTGGATCGATTTTTGAATCCGACCTTAGTTTTTGTTTGAATTCAATCATTATTTTATATGCTTGACTATGTTCGTTGTTCTTGAAATAGTTATGGTTATCATCCGTAAAGAGAAAATACTCTTTTATTTGAGCATCACGGGTGTCAAATTCTTTCCAAATTTCATCCAGCTTCTGCAATTTGTCCTCATAATAGCCGGGTTTGGCTTTTCTGCTTTGTCCGTCCTTTGAGTAGTTCGTCTTCATTTTGATGATGTTTTCTACCAAAGCTCGTTGTTCTTTGACGGTGTCTTCCATTTTTAAAGCAGATTTATGTGTGGATTGAGAAGCAAATTATTAATTCGGATTCCAAAAAAGGCCAGAGTATTGCTCTGCCGAAAAAATCTTTTGCTTTAATAGTTGGAATACAAAGAAATCAATTTGGATTCCGGTAAAGGCCAGAGTATTCCTCTGCCAAAATGATAATCTTTGTTTTAATTTTTGAAAGGAAATATTACACAGATTCCCTAACGGGCCAGAATATTCTTCTGCTGAGTAATATTTTAAATGAAAAAGGTTCAAGGAATGAAATTGGAAAGTTTTTCTGCTGGTGCTCTTCGTACAGTCAGTATTTACTTGAATATCTGATTTGTAAGATCAGAGATTTAAGCGTCAGTTATCGGCTGTTGATCTTCAACTTGTTGTTATAGTTGATATTGTTGCGCCTGTTCTGCTTAGGCTCGAAGGACCATGTTCAATCTACGTTGTTGTTCGATTGATAAGTGTATGTAGAGTCTGTTGTTGTTCGACTCCAAGTTGTTTAAGTTAAATAAGTCTGTTGTTGTCCGACTCAAGTGGTTTAAATATAATACTTTTTATTTATATTTTTACTTTTAATTTTATTTTAATTTAAAATAATTACAACTTTATTTTTAAGCTTTGGTAAAACCAGTCTAGATTGCTCTAAGCCTATGTATCAGGTCACTGGTAGCTTATTATTGATACTGAGTTTATTTACAATTTTTTAGGTCTCTTATACTAAATTAAATGCATCATCAGCATAATACATTTACTAAAATATTATGATTCTTAACACAATTCTAATAATATTAATTTAATGCATAATTGCATAATACATGAATTCTTTAATATTATTAATCTTAACAGAATTCTAATAATATTAATTTTATGCATAATTGCATAATACATGAATTCTTTAATATTATTATAATTGTCTTATCAAGTGCTGGTAATATGCATAACTGCATAATACATGAATTCTTTAATATTATTATAATTGTCTTATCAATTGCTGGTAAGCTGATACGTCTGGGCTGGGTTTACACTGCAGTGTTTATATTTGCTGTTCATTGTATTGAACAAATGTTTAATTCTTAGTTTTTTTTTATGTTATTCTTTTTTATTTATTGTTATTTAGTTTTAATATTTAATTATATTTATTTATATATTTTTTAAATCCATTTCAGAGTGTGGTTTTTATTCCACAAAAAAAGTAGGTCCTCCTTCAGCGGGTTTTTTTCAACAAACTAAAAGAACAATATGAAGAGATTAAATACCATCAAGCAACATATTATTATAATAATATTTTTAAAAATTATTATGTGACTATTAGATGAACTTATGGACTTACACAAACATTTCTTCAAGCAAAAATTTTTTCAACGAAACATCCCATATAGCAATATATTATTACAATAATATTTTTAAAAATTATTATGTGAACTGTGATTATGTTTATTATGTGTGTGTACATTTTTTTAAATTAATTTTTATCATTTTTCGTCCTACTTTCCACACCAATTTTTTTTCAGGTCTTATAAAATTTGTCTTTTTTAAGGCATATAAATATTTTTGAAAAAAGATTAAACCATTTTTAGAAAAAAAATATAATTACAAAAATCAGTCTTTATAAAGACTAATAAATATTTTAATTAAAAAGAAAGAACGATTAAAAATATATTTTCAGCATTTTTGGCTTCTTTTTTTATATGAAAATTGTGAGAGAGACACATAATATTATTTATATATTTTTCTTTTTGATGAATTTTTCAACTTTTTTTTCTATCATTTTGTTCGCCCTTAAAAGGACGTTTTTTTTTTATAATTTAATATAATTAAAATACAATCAATTACATTAAATTTATTTATTTATTGAAAATTTCCAGTGAGACAATCGTCTCGTAGTGGAATATATAATTCCTTTTTTTTTATTAATTATATTTTTGTTGCTTTTATAATTATTTTGTGTGTATGTGTGTAAGTGAGTGAATTTTTTTTTCACCCTTTCCTTTCATTTAAATTTTTCTTTAAGTTTTTTTTAAATATTTTCAAACTGTTATAATCTGTTGGCAAATTATTGTATAAGTGTGTGCCTATACTTATTATTCCCATATTTCCAAATTTTGTTGTGTTTTTTTTAGTGTTTAAAATATTACTATTAATTCTTGTATTATATAAGCAAATATCACTGTTGTATTGCAATGCTGTATTTGTATGTATATATTTGTTAACAATGCTATGCATATGAAGTATTATGTTGATTTCTTTCTGTTTGTGAATTTATTTATGTTATCACATGAATTGTTAGGAGCTCTATAGATATTTGTAAATGGATACGTTAAATTATTATGCTCAATTGTTATTACTGCTTGACTATCACTATTATCTCCATTAATTTTATTTATTTTATAATTCAAAGATTTGTGGATTAAGAAACCACAGCCCCCCCCCCCTTTCTTATTTGGTCTACAGCTAAATACAGCTTCATAATTTTGGGAAAAAAGTATTTTTCTAAGCAAGAATTTATCCATGTTTCTGTATTCTTGTTTTTATTTTGTTTAAAATGAATTTAAGCTCTTCTGTTTTATTTAGTACACTGCGTGCATTTATGTATAATATTTTTATTGAATTTACTTGTTCAAATTTTATTTCTTTTTATTATTATATTTTTTTTATTTATTATATTTTGAAATTGTTGGTCTAAATGGTAAATTAAAATTTATGTTACATCAATTCCTACTGATGATGTATTTTTTAGATTATTAATTATTTTAAGAATGTCTTTTAATTTTATTATTAGTTTTAATTTTATCTGTATCTTTTATAATCTTGAAAATTTAGTAATAGTAACTCTGTACTCTCCACTAATAATAAATATCTGTTTTTTAGATACATTTTTTTTTGTAAGTAAAATAATATTAACGTCCAGTTCTGGTTGAGAGGGAAAATATATGAATTTTTATGTGTGTAACGTTTATTATTTTTTTCTCGTGAAAAAAAAAACAGAAATAAATGAATTTTTATATTTTTTGTTATCGAAAATAAATATTTAATAAAATAATGAAAATAATTTTTAAAACTTGTAACGGTTTTTATTTTGTGTTCATTTTTTATGGATTTTGAACATAATTTGGGAAAGATACAAGAGGACAAAAAGTCTTATGGAAAAAAATTTTTTTTAATAAAATAATAATAATTCTTAGCTTTTCTTTCATTTAAGCGTTTCGTGGAATTTTTCTTCTTTTTAAAATTTTAAATTTAAAAATTTTAATTTTGCTAAATAAAAAAGATAATGAAGAAATTATAAAATTAAAAGAAAAAAAATTAAACGTTATTTTTTTGAAATGTCGTGGCTGATCACAATTATCTTCACCAAAATAGCCAAAAAAATTAGGTGTTTTATGGGAAATAATTGAGAAGGGTAAAATTAAAAAAAAATCCAAATCCAAATCAAGAACCACTCAAAAATAAAAACGATGTAGCTAAGGGAGTAATGCTTAAGAACCTGAAAAGGTACTACAATAAGCTGTGGCTGCTAGATAGCTTGACTATCTAGTGGTCGTATAGAAACAAACAAACAAACAAACAAATTGTCTTGTCTAATTTATTTACTTGTTTAATTAGTTTAAAAATTAGTTAATAATTAAAAGAAAATCGCGTTAAAAATACCACACAAATTTCCGAATTAAATTAAAGAAAGATATATTCCGTAGTTTCTATTTAATAATTCATTTAAATAATTCCATTTTGTTAATTAATAGTTATCTGAAAATATAAAGAAAATATCTCACGGCTTATAAAAAAGAATTTTAAACTCAAAATAAGAATATATATCGGATACAGATTAAAAGTAATCAAATTCTTATTACGTTTCATTAAACACAAATTTACCGGGAATATTATGGTCATGGTAATGAATAAAGTTTGTCTTTTCTATTCTCTCCATTTCATAAATTTTGTTTCTAAATAGTATTAGGGCAATAAACACCAAGAAACCCCCAAATTTAATTTATACATAAAAATTATACATATAACCTCGCGTCCTCTCTCGAAATTTCAAAATAAATATCATTTGAATTAAGACATCTCCAATAAGATCAAATATTTTTCCAATATGACCCACATTTCAAGATCATAGGTTTTTAGGGACTCACTCTCACTCTCACGGACAATTCCAACATCCTTTTTCTTTATTTATTCTTTTGAATTTTGTGAATCTTCTGTACTTTAATCTCGCAAATAATAATAATAAAGTGTTGTGGAAATTGTGCGCTGGAAGTTGGGATTGGAGACTGAAGATTATAACAAAGTAAGTGGTAAAATTATAAAGAATTAAACTAGTTATAATGTAAATTAAAAAATTTAAAAATGAAATGTAAATATTATATAGTGAAAATAAAATAAATTTTTTTTTTGGAAATTTAATAAATAAATAAAATTTATAAGGGCAGAAGAAAGAACAATTAGGTTGTCGACGGACAGAAAGAGAGCAAAGTTCCAGTAATCCATATTTTCTTGTCAATTTTTATACGATTCTATATAGATGAACAACCAACATTGTACGGAACAATGTGCATCAAAGGTGACAATTTTTGTTCGCGAGGTCGGGGAAGAAATGGGTGGGTCAGCTGGATTTCACCACAAGTAGAAATACTAAGTGTACGAGAATGAAAGCTGAGTGACCTGTAAGGAGCTTCGGGGTATGGAACAAAATCAAAAATTGTCGCTTTAAAGAAGTTTTGAATATCTTCTAAAAAATTCGCTACTGTGGAGTAGATGAATTTCTCCCATAAACAAAAGATTTCACAAAGAAGTTTAGAAATCTTCTAAAAATTCTCTTTGAACAGTTTCAAATCTGTAAAATTGACTTCGTATAGGACTAGCAGATCACTATCGAAGTTATGAGTGTTGTTCTCTTTAAGAGAAACAACATTTCTGCAGTAAGAAGTTAAGATATCTTCTAAAAAATCTCTGAGAAGAGTTTGAAATCTATTAAAATTGAAAATTATTTATATAAAAAAGTTTTGAATATCTTCTAAAAAATTCCCTTCTGTGGAGTTTTATGAATTTCTCCCCGTGAACAAAAGATTTCATAAAGGAGTTTGGTGATCTTCTAAAAAACCCTTAGAAGAGTTTCAAATCTGTAAAATTGACTCCATAAAGGGCCATCAGGTTTCTATAAGGAGGTAAGAGCGGGGTATTCTCTTTAAGAGTTGCCAAGCTCCTTAAAAACAAGAAAGACGTGGATTTGAGGAGAAAAGCTTAGGAGCCTTGTAGGACAAATGAGCTGTTGTTGCTAAGAAGCTTGACTTACTTAGCAACTGTAGTAACCTAACCTAACCTAACCTAGTAACATGTGTTTTTCTTGTTTTACTTGCGCAGCCATCTTAGTTTTTTGATCAAGATTTTTCTTGTCCGTCTGGCTATCCTTTTCTTTTTTTTATTTAATTTCATTTGCATTTAATTAATTTTTTAATCTTTTTAATTTAATTTTAATTTTAATTAATTTAATCTAATTTTTTGTTCTGCGTCTTTTATTTTATTTTTATTTTTGTTTATAATTCTCTCCCGTTCTTTTTCTAATAATTTTATTTGCCTAACTTTCTAGTTTCTATCTTTTTAAACTCTCTCTCTCGGTCTAACATTATATTATATTCTACGCGCTCAAGGTATTCTTTGTCCTTTTCTCGCTTCTCCGTTTTTTCGTTCTTTATATTTTGTTTCAGTCACAACAAATATTTTTTGTTGAATATTCTATCAGTCAGTGCATTAAGGAAAAACATGTGAGTTCAAGTTTTTCTTAGTTTTGTGGTTTTCTTTGTGCTTCTATTTTTTCCTTTGTTAATGTGCTTTGTTTTGTTTTATCTATTTTAATTTTTTGGTTATTGCATTTAATATATTTAATTTTTTTCTGGTCATCTATGCGCACAATTTTGATTTTTTAAAGTAACATGTGTTTTTCTTGTTTTACTTGCGCAGCCATCTTAGTTTTTTGATCAAGATTTTTCTTGTCCGTCTGGCTATCCTTTTCTTTTTTTTATTTAATTTCATTTGCATTTAATTAATTTTTTAATCTTTTTAATTTAATTTTAATTTTAATTAATTTAATCTAATTTTTTGTTTGATTAATTTTTTTGGCATTTTACTGTTAATTAATTTTACTGTTTTATAATAAAAGTATTTATGTGTTTTTTTTTACTTTAGATAAAATTTCTAATTTGGGTTACCCTCTAATGTTTTTTGGACTTGTGCATTGAAGATAAATCAATTGAATAACATAGAGTAATTTAAACGAGGTACCTGTGCTGGAATAAATATTTTTTAGAATTAAAAATTAATTAAACAAGTAAGTCAATTTTCTTTACATATTTATAAAGATTTTTTCGTATAATTTTCGATGAAATTATTTGTTCTTAAACATTTTTTTGTGCGTTTTTTCTTTTGATTAATTTTTAATTGAAAATTGTTGTTTTGTTAAATAGATATCAATTATGGGTGGATATAAAAATGCCTCTGGTTGGACTATTGTCTCCATAGCTCTTTCAACTGATACAGAACATGATGGTAACGCCGTAATAACTAAATTCGTTTAAATGAGAGTTTAATTAATTTAAATTTACAGATACATTTTCTGATGATGAGTATGATGTAAACGACCGAATAGTACAAATTGCAACACGAATTCAAAATAAAGATGAAGGTAAGCGATATCAACATTGACGCCGACTACTAAAAGTAAAAATATTTACTTTCCTGTTCAGTTAGAAAATAATGCTTTTTTTTATTTTTAGACAAACGGTATCCCTGATGATCACTTCGGAGATCAATTAGTGAGTAACATAAAGTTCCACCGTTATATGATTTGGATTTCAAGATTTGGCAACAGTGGTTGTACTTATTCAACGTTCAGGAGAGAAACAGTTTGTTGGGACCACAGAAAATTGCATCCAAGAACTCATTCAAAACCGACTGAAAAGTTCCAAAGAGACATCTGCTAAAAATTCTTCAATCCATTGATCAATAAGTGTTCCATCATCTCCATTAAAAGATTGCTCTACATCTCTAAATAATAACATAGTATGTCCAATGTCTGATTTAGTCGTTTTATTATTTGTATTTTCCTTATTACCTCCCTCTTTGTCTTCCACATGATTTTGTTCAACCTCCTCTTCTTCCTCTAAATAAATTTCATCCATTATAATTTTGTCAGTATTTTCATTACCATCTTGATATTCCTCAATCAAATCTCTGCATCGTTCCTCTATTGTAACACGATTTCCCTTAGAATTAAATCCTACACTTTTCAATCGCTTCCGTATCTCTTCAGTACTAATAATCTTAATTTCATACATTTCAATCGCAGATTTTGAACGGCTTTTAAATTATTCTCATCAGTAAAGTTTTAACCATAAATTTATTAAAATCTCTTTTTTTTTAGTTTTATTTTTCTCTTTCTTTGTTCGCCTCCCAATTCTTTTCTTTTTTTTTTTCTCTTTTTAATATTTTTTTTTCAAATTTCTCCAAATAATCTAGTAGTCTAAATTATGCTTCACTACCACTGTACTTTGCTTAAAAAATTTCTCTTATATGTGTTAGTTTTAGTTATTATAATTTAATTAAATATTATTAACAGAAATTAGCTACCCATTTTTATTATATTTATTGATACATATTTTGTACTGTAATGATGAAAATATATAACCCTTTGGATGTTACATATAGATCACTATTCTTCTTATTTTATTCAGTAATAAATATTCAAAATTTTATTTAATCAGAGAACCTAGCGTGAGAGAAAGAAAATAAATAATGCCAAAATTACACTTTCAATAAAAATCTACTAGATTACACCACTTATAATGTTACAAAATATTTGACATTTGTGTTTAGAAAATTAAATTAAAACTAACTTCATTGTAATTATATTATTTTATTTAGTAAACTGATACAGATTCAGTGCGACAAATATTTTCCTTTTTATTATAATTTATGTATTTTCAAAAAGTTCAAAGTATAATTTTAATAGAAAATTTAATAATAAATTTTTTAAATAGCCAACACTTCATTCCAAATGCGAAGTAAAACAAATGTTATTCTCAAGTGTGTGTGTGTGTGTGACTCATTTCAATGAATTATTATTTAATCATAGTTTTTTTGATGTTAATCGTTTAAGTTTTTTATAATGCATTATTATTTACGAATAATTACAAAAAATGTTTCCACGAATATATGATATGGGTAAGATTAAAATTATCGGAATTATATTGTATTAAAGAAATTGTGTTTTTAATACATTTTGACAGTTCGCATATCTTTTTGTTTTTCTTCTTTTTTTTATTCTTCTAATTTTTTATTTTTGACAGTTTTATTATTTAAATTTGAACATTATTAAATACTTAATAGTTATTATTTTTTCTTTTAATTAGATGCAATAATAACCAATGATATAAGAAAAACATCAACAATGACACATAATATAACAGCTAATAATGATATAACAAATAACTCAACTGTTACAAATCAGCAACAGCAATCAACAAATACAAGTACTACTAATTTATGCTGTATAAATAATAATAAATTGCAAACATTAAAGCCAAGGAAATTTGAATTAGAAAAAGTTTTACAAGAGAAAAAAAAATTTTATTCCAAATAAGTCGTGATGAACAGCAAATATTAAAATCTAAGAAAAAGATTAATAATACTGAACTACAACAATAGCAACCACAACAGCAGCCAGAACAAACATTAAGACGTAAAATGGATATATCATATGACGTATCCCAATTAATATTACCGTATAATGTTAATGATAAAACAGATAATATTAATAAATTATTATTAGAATTACAAATCCAAATATCTGAAACATCGTTAAAATTTTCTCATGATTATCGACAAACAAAATCAATTAGACGTACAAATAAAAATAATTATGAATTAGCACAACAAAAAATACTTTCAATTGAACAGGATATTGACACATTACAAAAAATAAATGATAATACATTTTATTTGGTACACAATTACCATTATCAACAATTAATAAAACATACATCATCAGTTGTATGTATTAATATAAAAGAAACAAATTTTATGTTTAACGATAATAATAATATTAACTTTGATAAGAAAGTAATGATTATAAATAACAATAATAATTCAGCTAATATAAACCAAAATAGTAATAATAATAATAATAATAATAATAATTTGAATCAACGTGTACATCATAATAGATTTAGTAATGATTTTAATCTAAATAATAATAATACAAGCGGTTGTAAATTGATAACATCAAATTATTATCCAAATAACAATATAAATATAAATACAAATTATAATCGTGAACAACCACAGTTAAATTATGATATTAATAATCATACAACATTATTTTTCAATAATTTAAATTTAACAAAAATTAAAAAAACAACAGATTTTAATGAATACAATAATGATTTATTAAGATTAAGTAATATTAATAAAGGTGTGAATAGAAGTAATAGTAATACAATGAATAGAAATAATATTATTTATACAACAAATAATGATGATAATAATATAACAGATGAAATTTTGACATCACTACAAATGCAACAATTACAACAACAACAACAAATACAATTACAATTACATCAGCATCAACAACAACAATTATTAATACAACAAAGAAAACAAGATTAATTATATTATAATAAAGCAAATGATAATTATGAATTATATTCAACATCACCATCTTCAATTTATAATCATAATATGGAATTATATAATAATCATTTTAAAGAGAATCAACGCATTAAAGGACAAGATATGATAACAAATGGTATTACAGAACAATTATTAATACCAGTGCAGTGCAACGACAACAACAGCCACCGCCACAGCAACAACAATCACAACAACAACTTCAACCACAACAACATGATCTTGGTGGTTACTGGCAACACTTGATAATAATGAACGTATAAACAAAATCAGCAACATTTAACTACTGTAAAAAAAAATCCATTATTATCAACATCATCTTCATCTTGTTCACCGGTATGTTGTATATTTATTTCACCCATATATTCTGTTTTTATTAATTAAATTCTAATTTCTTTATAGCAACCAACAAAATCATCGTCACTTGGTAATTTTGAATTTATAACAAAGCAGCAAGATGAAATATCTGACTCAATATCAATATCATCAGATAATAGTGAAAGTAAAAAATTGAAGTTAAAAATTTGGTAAGCTTTATTTAAAACATGAATTAAAGTGAATAATAATTACCTAAAAAACAAATTTTTTCTAATACTTTATATGCAGTTTGAGTTATTTTTATAAAAGTATAATTTACATAAAAAAAATAATTGTTGAATCATATCCATGTGTTCAATTATCTTTTATTAATTTAACAATACCTTCAACAATTTTTGGATTCTTTTGTAAGAATAAATGTTCGATTATAAGTATAAGATCTTGTAAAAATTTTAGAATATCATCTTGTACGTCTACTATAATGATTATGTTCATTATTCATTGTCTGTTCTAGTTCAATTTCTTTAATATGATCTCCCATTGCATTCGTTAACCTTAAAAAACAATCTGCTTTTGTTCCACTCGTTGATAAAATCATCTTGTTTAACTCTTTCTTCAACTCAAAATTAGTCAAATTATTTATTGATTTCTTCATTATAAATTTTATTTTGTCTTATTACACTTTTTTTTAATTAATTATTTAATTAATTGTCATTAAGCACAAACAATTTTGATATTTTTCTCGTTCAATTTATTATTTCCTTCGTTTTATAATTCTATTAATTTCCTCGTTTTATTAAATTTTTCTTCGTTTTATATTTAATATTTTCCTCCTATATTATTTTTTTCTCGTTCACTTTATTTATTTATTTTTTTTTTTATGCAACCCTGCGTAGTACATTTTGTTCGTATTATTCTTTTACCGGAAATCGTACTAGCACAATTGAAATTTTAATAACCTTCATTTTTCTCCATCAGCCTTTATATTTTTAATTTAATATAGTTATTATTAATTTATTTCAGTTTATTCTTATTTAGTTTGTGCTACCAAGCATCTTTTTTTTTTTTAGTTAATACACGTGGTTTCATATTCTCGATGAATCTCAATGTACATGTTTTAACATGTACGATTATGTAACGATGAGTAAAACACGTTGTTTTATTTTCTTTTTAAGTTTTTTTTTATATTATCTCTGTTAAAGACGAAGATGTAGTTTTGTAAGGATTTTATTTTCTATCAGTTATTCAATTATTATTATAAAAACAATTATTGAAAATTTAATTTAAAATTACCAACGAAAATAATAAATATTTTAACCAATAAATAATAAATTATTTAAATAAAAATTAAATTCACCGAATTTTTTTTAAGAACTTAAATATCTAAACTAACATTAATTTTTTGATTATGTTTCTTATGTTGTGTTCGTACCATATTACAGTTGATTGCTATTAAAATCACTTTAGCAGCGATTAAATTTGATCAGTGATTAACGGTGATAAGTGAATGCCAGGAACAAAACAGCAATTAAATTTGATCAGGAATAATTGAATATCAGGAACAAAACAGCTATTAAAGTTGATCAGGAATAATTGAATATCAGGAACAAAACAACAAATAAAGTTGATCAGGAATAATTGAATATCAGGAACAAAATAACAATTAAAGTTGATCAGGAATAAGAGAATGTCAGGAACAAAACAACAAATAAAGTTGATCAGGAATAATTGAATATCAGGAACAAAATAACAATTAAAGTTGATCAGGAATAATTGAATATCAGGAACAAAACAACAGTTAAAGTTGATGATGTTCAATTATCAGTCTGGTATTGTTGACCTTTTCAAAAAGTTAATTATTTTTGAAAACTGCAAATACGAAATTATGAGTATTATAAAAAAATATACGTAGAAAAAATAATTAAATTTCTATTAAAATCATTAAACTTTTATTACCTTAAAATATTCACAGGATGTCTTGCCATTTCTGATTAATATAAAAAAAATTAAAATCAATAAGTTTATCAGTAGCTTCTTCATTATTAATTTTGAAGACAATTCAACTAAATTAAAAAGGAAACAAAAAAAATTATTGGTTTGTTCGACAATTTTATATAAGGGGTAAAAATTACTTTAAATAAAATATAAAAAAAATCCGACTAACCTTTGTAAAAGACAAGTAAGTCTTAAAATAAAATAAAAAAATTAATTTTACAAAAATTTAGTTACTTTGATTTTTTTCACTAAATCTTTTTCTTCTTTTTTAAGAATATTGAGAAAAACTTTCTTTTTATTTTAATCTTTACAAGTTTTGACTTGCACGTTTTTTTTTTTTATAAATTTAACACAACATTCGCGTTTTTTAAGTGAATTTCCATTTAATTTAGTTACTTTGATTTTTAATTTTCACTTTCAATGGAAAAATTAAACTATTTTTTCCATTCAATAAAAATTAATTATTTATTTTTCACTTTTTCACTAAATTGTGTGTTTTTTTTTTTCATTCATTTTCATTTTTTTTTTAAACAAAATGTCCAACCCAAATTTAAACCTTAATTGAGCCTCAAAGCTTTGTTGGAGCACAAAATCTCGGTTGAGCCCCCAAATATTATAGGAATCCCTTTGTGAGTTTTAAAACTCGATTTGATTTCTACAATGTTAGTTCTTTTCCAAAGGTTTGGGTTGAGTATTTCTTCAAAAACTAAACAATAATAAAACTTAATTTAAACAAAAACTCTTTTATTAATTCCAACCATTAAATAATACATCTTCTTTCTTTCACTGCTGCCTGACGACTCTCAGTAATTCTTTTTATCTTCTTTTTTCTATCTTTCTTTCTCCGTCCTCGCTCTCTTCATTCTCACTTTCACTCTCCAACCCTACATATATACAAATCATTTACATTCTACAACAACACTAACGTGTTACAATATTACACATGTGCTATGAAGACAGCGGCAGTTTCTCGGAAAAGACCAAGAAGGCCAAGCTTCTTTATTCAAATTCATTTGTTTCCATAGAATAATGATGATGTGTAGCTAGTATATCCATATTTGAATCTATTCCAAGGATAAATTGATATTTTAATAACAACAAAAAATTAAGTTTATAATTTTATTTTCATTTAAAATATGAACTAAAGTGAATAATAATTACCTTAACAACAAATTTTTTCTAATACTTTATATGCAGTTTGTGTTATTTTTATAAAAGAATAATTTATATATATTTATTGCATCCATACTATTGGATGCCAAATGGTGCCAGAAAAGGATATGAGGAAGATGAATTCAATGAAAGAGATAAATAATTTTTCTTACGGATTTCTTCTTTTTTCTTCTTGTTCTTATTACGATATACCTTTAGAAGAACATCATGTTTTCCATGTGCTGGGTGATATGGACGCAAATATGTTTCTACGGAATAATTTATTTAACATAAAATTTCAATTTATATTTTTTGTTCATTTGAAGTTATTTAAATCGAACATGAAATTAAAATAAATCATTTGTGAAAATAGTAATCGATAATAAATAAATAAAAAAGGACTGTTATTTACTCGCAAACAATTTAATTATATTCGAATACCTTCTGGGATAATGGACAGGTTTTGTTGACTTCCTTCATCTAATTTATTTACTAAGATTGAAATTTTTTCATAAATTAATAAATTCAAACATTTTTCAGTATTTTTTTTTCACCTGATTCAGCACTTCTATCATGTGCTGGTAGTATTTCTAACAATCTTTTTAAATCCATTTCTTTAAGAAAATATAAATAAATTATTAAATTGATTAAAATATTGTTAATTGCTTTTTTTATATTTCACCTGAATCAGCACCACCATCATGTGCTGGTATAATCTCAATTAACCATTTTAATTCTATATCTTTAAGAAAAACTAAATAAATAATTCAATTTATCATCTGCTTCAGCCCTACTATCAGGTACCGGAAGTTGTTCTAATAATTTCAAATTCATTTCTTTAATCAAATATAAATAAATAATTAAATTAATAATCAAACATTTTTCATTGTTTTTTTATATTTCACCTGCTTCAGCACCACCATTATATGCTGGCATTGTCTCTCCTAAATTCGCTATTTCCAAAGTCATTTCTTTAACCAAATATAAATAAATAATTGAATTGATGATATTCCAAAGGTTCTAATGTTTATATAAAAAATACTGTAATTATTTTTCACTGGTAGTAATTAAGTCATGCCGTTGTTTTCCAGAGTAAAGCAAAAGAGTTGCATTCGTACAGTGCAAAACAGAAAACGCAATCGTATGTATTTTCCGCATTGCAATTCTCCTTGGAACAAACAAATTTTAGCAGTGTTTGTCCTTAAAATTTTATTATAAAATATAAAAATATAATTTAATAAAATATTTTTACAATAAATATGACGTTTAAAATTACAAAAAAAAAAATCAATATTTGACAGCGTACGGAGTGCAAAACGGCGCTCGGTGAAAAGATCAAATAATAGGTGTATTCGGCCAAGCCGCATAACTGAGATATATCAGTTCAGCGTTTACATGCGAGCAAGCTTCGTGATCGAATGCTTATTAGTTCAAATATTAAATCACTTAGACATTATAAAAATTATGTCGTCAAAAGTAATGTTAGCTTTAATTGTTTTTTTATTATTGGTTTGATTGTTTAGTGATATTCGACTTCTGATTATAAAAAACGTTGTTTTGAAAGAAACATATTTAATTTTCCTTTTTTAAGTCAGTAACAATAATATTCACTGAAACTCCATAAACCATTTACCTAATATATAAACTAAGCGTTAATTGCAAGTTTGAATAATTTTGAAATAGCCCACTTAAATATTGCATAAGATCCTTGTACAGTGACCACCCTTGTGTCACCATCAGATCCTGGATTGTGGCGATTCTAGGTAAAGCCTAGAATTTTTTGTTTTTTTTGCTATTGTCAATTTTTTATTTAGTTATGTATTAGTGCATAATTATATACATGATCATCCTCAACATATTATCAACAAGTTTTCAATAAATATCTTTAATATTGGAACAAAACTAGAAAAATAGGACAAAAACAAGAAGGAAGACAGAATTATTATTATTGTTGCTCTGGGTTGTTTGACGTCGAACGACTAGAATCTGGCAAAAAAGAAAATATTAAGTTTCAATTATTAAAAAAATATGTTAAAAAAAAAAAAAAAATTTATAAAAACCGAAATATTAAATAAATATGGACAAAGTCATACTTTAAATTCAACAAAAAATATATACATATGTAAATTTATAGTAAAAAATTAACATACAATAAAAAAACAATATAAATAATAAGGTAATTACGATGTGAATTATTATGTGTACTTGTTGATGCTGAAAAATATAAAAAAAGAAGAAGGTTAAAAAGTTTTATAGACATTTTTTTATATAAATTATCAAAGCGATTGCTTACGAATTGATTTTATTTTATTTTCTGCTGTATCTGTAACAGCCTTACTAGTTGATGCTATAAAAATATAAAAAAAGAAGAAAGTTAAAAAGTATTTTAGAAAAAATGACATATAAATTATCAAAGTGATTACTTACGAATTGGTTGTATTTTATTTTCTGCTGTATCTGTAACAGCCTTACTAGTTGATGCTATAAAAATATAAAAAAAGAAGAAGGTTAAAATGTATTATAGAAAAAATGATATATAAATTATCAAAGTGATTGCTTACGAATTGATTTTGTTTGATTTTCTACTGTAACAGTCTTTCTAGTTGATGCTGTAAAAATATGAAAAAAGAAGAAGGTTAAAAAGTTTTATAGAAATTTTTTTATATAAATTATCAAAGCGATTGCTTACGAATTGATTTTATTTATTTTCTGCTGAATCTGTAACAGCCTTACTAGTTGATGCTGTAAAAATATGAAAAAAGAAGGTTAAAAAGTTTTATATAAATTTTTTTATATAAATTATCAAAGCGATTGCTTACGAATTGATTTTATTTTATTTTCTGCTGTATCTGTAACAGCCTTACTAGTTGATGCTATAAAAATATAAAAAAAGAAGAAAGTTAAAAAGTATTTTAGAAAAAATGACATATAAATTATCAAAGTGATTACTTACGAATTGGTTGTATTTTATTTTCTGCTGTATCTGTAACAGCCTTACTAGTTGATGCTATAAAAATATAAAAAAAGAAGAAAGTTAAAAAGTATTTTAGAAAAAATGACATATAAATTATCAAAGTGATTGCTTACGAATTGGTTGTATTTTATTTTCTGCTGTATCTGTAACAGCCTTACTAGTTGATGCTATAAAAATATAAAAAAAGAAGAAGGTTAAAATGTATTATAGAAAAAATGATATATAAATTATCAAAGTGATTGCTTACGAATTGATTATGTTTCATTTTCTACTGTAACAGTCTTTCTAGTTGATGCTGTAAAAATATGAAAAAAGAAAAAGGTTAAAAGTTTTATAGAAAATTTTTTATATAAATTATCAAAGCGATTGCTTACGAATTGATTTTATTTTATTATGTTTAGTATCTGCAATAGTCCTTCTAGTTGATACTGTATTACATTTATTATTAATGATAATATTTTTTTTCATTAGTTTCCATAGAATAATGATGATGTGTAGCTAGTATATCCATATTTGAATCTACCAATGTATGAGTAAATTGAAAATGTTTTGATTTTATAATTTCATCTCGTTCCAATTATTTATGTCAATAAGATTTATCTATAATTCTGGTCACTACTTTTGTTTAATAAGCAAAAAAATAAAAAAAATAAAAACTCACAGTTTTTTGTTTTTTTTTTTTTGGGTTATATTTCCGGAGTAAAATTCCAAAATATTAGACAATAGATCAAATTTCTATATGATTGTAGATTTACATGTTTTAAAATTTTTATGTTATATAATATAGATGTAATACAGAATATGGATTAAATAACAATGTCTGCATAAACATATTTTTAAAAGTATTAAACTGATAAAAGTAAAAAATCTTTTGACTGATAAAAACATTAAATTTTATTCGTCTCTTTGGTTTATATTTAAAAAAACAATATTATTGTATTGTATTTGTATTGTTATTTACCGTAAGTACATCAAATAATAGGTTATTAGTACACCTACTATTTTTAAGTTGGGTTCTGAACCAACTAGCATATTCATATGCATTTACAGAAATTTTTTGTTAATCTATATTCTATATTCTATAACAATTGTGAAACAAATAAGTCATACAAGTTAAACTTATTTATTATTTTAAGGTAAGTTGTGCTCATAGAATACTCTACAAACAATATTTTTTTTATAAAATAAGTGAAATATTTAAAAAAAATTGATTGGAACAAAAGAAAAAAACGCATCTTAGGTAGATGAAAGTTCGCAATAACAATAATTCATTGTAAATTTAAATACATATAAATTTTTTGGTTAATTCGAATAAAACACATCACAAATACAATGTAAATAAAATGATACATTGTTGCGCAGAATCACGACAGAGTACAACCCACAATAATAAAAAAAAAACAAAAATATTTCATTATTTCATAAATGAAAAAAAGAGAAAGAATTTTTTTTGTATAAAATTAATGCGCAAGTCCGTTTAATCTCAAATTAAATCGTGTTTCATAAAAACAACGTCGTTCAATTGGACAAAATATCTTTGTACAATTGATGCTCCCATTTCGTTAATTGTTTGAAATAATCATAAACAAAATATAAAGTATAAGGCGTATTTAAAGTATTGGTGTGAAAACTTAATATTTTTGTCATGTTAAATTTTTCTAATTATTCCTTATTTCCCAATTAGAATCTTATACCAAAGTAACGATTTTTCAATACATTAAATAATCAGTATACAAATTTGTTTCTCAGTTTGGAATAAACTGGAAAAAAAACAATAAAAATTATGTTGTAAAACATTTTTGAATCAAATGTAGAAATATCGAAAAGAGATAAAAAAAATTACAGTATATCACACGAACCGTTTAGATTCTGGAACTCAAAACTCAAAATGAAAAAAATGGTACAACCACCTTACCAGCTGTTAAATGATTATAAATAACAAGTGCTACAATTTTTTTTATACTAACTTTAACTTTATTAATTCTATAAAAGCACATTAAATGAAGTAACTGAAAAAATGGTGCAAATAAAATAAAATTCCTTATTATTGTTGACTTTTATTTTCTTTCGTTTATATTTGAGTCACTCAAATGTAAGACTTTTGAGAATAACAGAACAATATTATAATTGCACCACTTTAATAATATTTATTAATATATTTATTTAATATATATAGAACAAAATACGAAATTTTGACCTAATAGGTTTTTTGCATTTTGGACAAATTTTAAGATTACGTCCACATTCGTTACATAAGATGAAATGCCCACATGGTCGAAATGCATTTTCACGGCATCGTTCCTTGCAAGAAATACACAATAAGAATTCCAACATTATTGCACGTTCCAGATTCAAAACTAAATTATTTCTGTAAGAAAATATTTACAATTAGAACTTATTAAAAAATTTGTTGATGTATAAATACAACACCTATACGATAATTAAAAATTGACGATAATCAATTTTAATCAATATTCTAATGTAATATTTTATCGAAAGAATAATTAAATAATTTGATTTACCGATTTACAGACGAATTGCTTTGTTGTTGCTGTTGTACTATTAATTGCTCTTGTGCCATTGGATGATATTGTGCCATTGGATGCTGTTGCATAAATGGATGTTGTTGCTGGTTTTGTTGTTGTTGTTGTTGTAGTAGTTGTTGCTGATGTTGTTGTTGTTGTTGTACAGTTGGTTGTTGTACAATTGGTTGTTGTACATTTGGTTGTTGTACATTTGGTTGTTCTAGTTGCTGTTGTACTATTGGATGATGTTGCACCATTGGATGATATTGTGCCATTGGATGCTGTTGTATAATTGAATGTTGTTGCTGGTTTTGTTGTTGTTGTTGTTGTTGTTGTTGTTGTTGTTGTAGTTGTTGTTCTTGTTGTAGTTGTAGTTGTTGCTGATGTTGTTGTTGTTGTACAGTTGGTTGATGTACAATTGGTTGTTGTACATTTGGTTGTTCTATAGTTGGTTGTTGTACATTGCTTTGTAGTTGCTGTTGTACTATTGGATGATGTTGCACCATTGGATGATATTGTGCCATTGGATGCTGTTGTATAATTGAATGTTGTTGTTGTTGTTGTTGTTGTTGTTGTTGTTGTTGTTGTTGTTGTTGTTGTTGTTGTTGTTGTTGTTGTATAGTTGGATTTTGCTCTTGTAATATTTGACGTTCTTGTTGCAAACGATTTTGATTGTAAATAAATTGAGCTGCAGTGATTAATCTGGTACCTTGAACTCCAGGCGCCACAACCTATACAATAATTTAAAAAAAAGTTGAATCTCAAAATAATGATAGTGCAGTGATAGGCTTTGTTCTGCCAATGTTAACCGATTATTATTATTAGTCTCAGATTGACCAATTGAATTAAATATGTCAATTGAATTATAATTTATTTTAATAATAAAAAAACAGTTAATTACATTAGTATCGGCAAAACAATCAATTTGTATTGATTGGGGTTTTCTTGTGATTGAATGATTCCATATGGAGCATTATTCTAATAAAAAAAAATAAAAAAAAAAAATTTTAATCATGAAAATTACATGTTTAGAGATTTATAAACAAATATAACTTACGTATACATCTGGTGTCGATGAATTGGCATTATAAAATGCATTCTGTAAAGAAAAAAAATAAAAATTAAATTATCCCAAAATAAAGTAAGAATTTTTTTTTTAATTGAATTTCAACTCAGTTCGTTCAACATATTAAAGACACTTCAAAGAACAACAAAAAAAGGATGACGCATTACAACATAAGACGCCATTACAATTATTAACAGTATTGAACACAATATATAATTTGATTCACTTAATTAAAGCAATTAGTAAATTCTATATTTAGAATTTTAAATTATATAAAATTTACCTGCATGATGAAAAATAATAATAAACACTGAATATATGCCACTAGTCAACTGCCCTAAATAAAAATTAAATTTCTTAGCTTAAAATTTTTGTTTGTGTCTTTGTTTTTATAAATGTTTATATAACTTTGTACTTGATCTAATTAGAACAAGACTAATAGAAGACTAATTAGAACAAAAATTTTTTACAAACAATGACCAATTTTTTTCTTGTATTTACTTATTTTAAACACTTATTTTTTTAAATGTAATTTTTTTTTCTTTGTTATTTAATTATATACGGCAACACTATTAATAAAAATCAATATGTCAAATCATATATGCTTCCCAATATACAAAATGTATCGAAAACGCTATAATTGACTTTTCAACAGTAGAACAACGTAAAGCGTAATGATCCGTATGTTATCCATATTTTAATATATATACTGATATTCTTTCCCTTTCTTTATGTAAACCATGAATAATTTCTGGTTGAAAATAAATACTCTCTGTGTTGGTGCTTTTTAACCCATAATGATTTTCAATAAATCATTTTAAAATAAAATTTTTCCCAAAAAAGAAAATCATAATTTTTCACATTCACATTCACAAATGAAAAATAAAATATTAACAATATTTTTCATATTATAAAGAAAAAGAGCGTAAATTGTAACTCTGTCTCTATATTTATTTCTATTTCTGTCTCTCTCTGCCTATTAAAAAATGTTAGATCTGTGAGAAGGGAAATTATGACTACACGACGACTTTTTACGAGTTAAAGTTTATAAAGTATATATTTTTTCAAAGGATAAATTGATATTTTAATAAGAACAAAAAATTAAGTTTATAATTTTATTTTCAATTAAAACATGAATTAAAGTGAATAATAATTACCTAAAAAACAAATTTTTTCTAATACTTTATATGCAGTTTGAGTTATTTTTATAAAAGTATAATTTATATAAAAAAAATAATTGTTGAATCATATCCATGTGTTCAATTATCTTTTATTAATTTAACAATACCTTCAACAATTTTTAGATTCTTTTGTTAGAATAAATGTTCGATTATAAGTAAAAATTTTACAATATCATCTTGTACGTCTACTATATTGATTATGTCTTTAGTTACAGTTGCCAATATTTGAAATGTTTGTATACATTTTAATATAAGGTCTTCATCAAAATATTCACATGGTATCGAATCATTTGTGGATAATAATAGAATATATAAGTTTGCATAATGGATAATTTTCGTCTTAATTTTTGTGAACTATAAATCATTAAATTTATAGTTGAATCCAAAAATATGACTAACTGTTCCACAGAAATATGCTTTTCCAAAAATTTCTATGAATTGTACGGACCAGAAACACTGATCCTTGTGCAATTATATCTGGATTTTCTTACCAATGAACTGATAAGATTCAAACATTTATCATTTTTACTTAAATTATTGATTCCTTCTATGGATCTACAATAATCATAATCTTGTTCATGGTCACTTTCCAAAATTTCAATTATAGCCTTTTCATTGTTCAATACATTATCGTAATTATTTTTATGTGATTGTAATTTTTGATTTATTTCATTTTGTGTACTACCAAAAAAATATGCAGATAAATTAATCAGAAATAAAGAAATTTGCTGAAATCTGTCCAAAGTGTCCTAATGAAAATATTAATAAAAATATTTTTAATTATGTCAATTTTTCGATGTTCAAAGATTGTGGCTTATGATAAAATGTATAAATTTACACTATATATTGATTTTTTTTTTCTTACTTTTTGCGAACTATAAATCATTAAATTTATAATTTTTAACATTTTATACGTTCTTGTTTTACTAAAAAAACGTTTAAGGGTGTTAAGGGTTGTGCTGTTGGTATAGTAGATTTTTTATCAAAGTAAAACTATAAAAATGAATTCATTGTTTAAATAAAAATGCGCGTGTAAATAGTATGGGTTGTTTAAAATTTAAATTTCACAAGCATAAGAAACTTAAATGTTAAGTTTTTTTTTTATATCTTTGTCTTAAATATTTTCTATTTAATTAGTTTTACGTTCACTTTTTCATACCAAACTTTTATTAAGTCAAAGACGAGACTTACTATTTATAAGGTAGGCTCTGACCCACCTTATATCTGCATATGCATTTTATAAGTAGATTTATTTTAACATTGCACACTACTTATGTGTGTTTTGTCGGTCGAGATTTGAACTCGGTACCTCCCGCTCCAAACGCCAGTTCCCACTTTGAAACGAACTTAGCACAACGAGTGACTTAATGGAACACAAACAAAAGTTAAGAGTAGATTTTGTGAGAGTGTACGCCTTAATGCTAAAAATCGTGAATTTATATGATTATTTTGTTGTATGTATTTTAATTTTACACACACTTATATATCTTGGATTCTTTTGTAAGAATAAATGTTTGATTATAAGTAAAAAATTTACAATATCATCTTGTTCGTCTACTATATTGGTTATGTCTTTAGTTACAGTTGCCAATATTTGAAATGTTTGTATACATTTTAATAAAAGATCTTTATCAAAATATTTACATGGTATCGAATCATTTGTGGATAATAATAGAATATATAAGCATAATGAATAATTTTCGTCTTAATTTTTGTGAACTATAAATCATTAAATTTATAGTTGAATCCAAAAATATGACTAACTGTTCCACAGAAATATGCTTTTCCAAAAATTTCTATGAATTGTACGGACCAGAAACACTGATTCTTGTGCAATTATATCTGGATTTTCTTACCAATGAACTGATAAAATTCAAACATTTATCATTTTTACTTAAATTATTGATTCCTTCTATGGATCTACAATAATCATAATCTTGTTCATGGTCACTTTCCAAAATTTCAATTATAGCCTTTTCATTGTTCAATGCATAAAAAATGTCACTATACATATTTGGAAATATGTAATTGAATGTAGTACATATTTTTTTTATGACACCAATGGGGAAGGTTCTAAGAATTCTAATACAAACATTTAGTGTACTTAGTGCTTCTAAAATGTCATATTTTTTTTAAATGAATTTTGACTTGCCTTTATTTTGCGAAACTTAATCAAATTCGCCCACTTCACTAAAAATTTTTACTTTTAAATTATACAAAACAAAAATCTAATCACAAGAACACAAATAAGTTTGATTTATTTAAAAAAAAAAAATATTTGGGTGATTACAAAATTGTTAACAGAATGAACAAATTAAGCTCAATTTCTAACACCTAACTTTAGTTGTTTTAGTATTAGTGATTGATTGAAAATACAATCAAATATCTTATGAATGTTTCGTGTGTACGAATTTTCACTTCAAGAGTAAATAAATATGCTGAAATCTCCTAATGAAAATATTAATAAAAATATTTTGAATTATGTTAGTTTTTCGATGTTCAAAGATTGTGGCTTATGATAAAATGTATAAATTTACACTATATATTGATTTTTTTTTTCGCAATTTTTGCGAACTCTAAATCATTAGATTTATAATTGAATTCATAAATATGAGTAATTTTTCAACACAAACATGTTTTTCTAAAACTTTCCATGAATTGTACAGACCACATAGAGTTATTCTTGTACAATTATATCTTGATTTTCTTACCAATGAACTGATAAGATTCAAACATTTATCATTTTTACTTAAATTATTGATTCCTTCTATGGATCTACAATAATCATATTGTTGTTCATGGTCACTTTCCAAAATTTCAATTATAGCCTTTTCATTGTTCAATGCATTATCGTAATTATTTTTATGTGCTTGTATTTTTTGATTTATATCATTTTTTGTACTACCAAAAAAATATGCAGACAAATTAATCAGAAGTAAATAAATATGCTGAAATCTGTCCAAAGTGTCCTAATGAAAATATTAATAAAAATATTTTTAATTATGTCAATTTTTCGATGTTCAAAGATTGTGGCTTATGATAAAATGTATAAATTTACACTATATATTGATTTTTTTTTTCTTAATTTTTGCGAACTATAAATCATTAGATTTATAATTTTTAACATTTTATACGTTCTTGTTTTACTAAAAAAACGTTTAAGGGTGTTAAGGGTTGTGCTGTTGGTATAGTAGATTTTTTATCAAAGTAAAGTTATAAAAATGAATTCATTGTTTCAATAAAAATGCGCGTGTAAATAGTATGGGTTGTTTAAAATTTAAATTTCACAAGCATAAGAAACTTAAATGTTAAGTTTTTTTTTATATCTTTGTCTTAAATATTTTCTATTTAATTAGTATAACGTTCACTTTTTCATACCAAACTTTTATTAAGTCAAAGACGAGACTTACTATTTTTAAGGTGGGCTCTGACCCACCTTACATCATATGCATTTTATAAGTAGATTTATTTTAACATTGCCCACTACTTATGTGTGTTTTGTCGGTCGAGATTTGAACTCGGTACCTCCCGCTCCAAACGCCAGTTCCCACTTTGAAACGAACTTAGCACAACGAGTGACTTAATGGAACACAAACAAAAGTTAAGAGTAGATTTTGTGAGAGTGTACGCCTTAATGCTAAAAATCGTGAATTTATAAGTTTATTTTGTTGTATGTATTTTAATTTTACACACACTTATATATCTTGGATTCTTTTGTAAGAATAAATGTTCGATTATAAGCAAAAAATTTACAATATCATCTTGTTCGTCTACTATATTGGTTATGTCTTTAGTTACAGTTTCCAATATTTGAAATGTTTGTATACATTTTAATAAAAGATCTTTATCAAAATATTTACATGGTATCGAATCATTTGTGGATAATAATAGAATATATAAGTTTGCATCGTATTTATTTTTATGTGCTTGTAATTTTTGATTTATTTCATTTTTTGTACTACCAAAAAAATATGCAGATAAATTAATCAGAAGTAAAGAAATTTGCTGAAATCTGTCCAAAGTGTCCTAATGAAAATATTAATAAAAATATTTTTAATTATGTCAATTTTTCAATGTTCAAAGATTGTGGCTTATGATAAAATGTAGAAATTTTTTTATATAAATTATCAAAGCGATTGCTTAAGAATTGATTTTATTTTATTATGTTTAGTATCTGCAATAGTCCTTCTAGTTGATACTGTATTACATTTATTATTAATGATAATATTTTTTTTCATTAGTTTCCATAGAATAATGATGATGTGTAGCTAGTATATCCATATTTGAATCTATTCAAAGGATAAATTGATATTTTAATAAGAACAAAGAATTAAGTTTATAATTTTATTTTCATTTAAAACATGAATTAAAGTGAATAATAATTACCTAAAAAACAAATTTTTTCTAATACTTTATATGCAGTTTGAGTTATTTTTATAAAAGTATAATTTATATAAAAAAAATAATTGTTGAATCATATCCATGTGTTCAATTATCTTTTATTAATTTAACAATACCTTCAACAATTTTTGGATTCTTTTGTAAGAATAAATGTTCGATTATAAGTAAAAATTTTACAATATCATCTTGTACGTCTACTATATTGATTATGTCTTTAGTTACAGTTGCCAATATTTGAAATGTTTGTATACATTTTAATATAAGGTCTTCATCAAAATATTCACATGGTATCGAATCATTTGTGGATAATAATAGAATATATAAGTTTGCATAATGGATAATTTTCGTCTTAATTTTTCTGAACTATAAATCATTAAATTTATAGTTGAATCCAAAAATATGACTAACTGTTCCACAGAAATATGCTTTCCAAAAATTTCCATGAATTGTACGGACCAGAAACACTGATCCTTGTGCAATTATATCTGGATTTTCTTACCAATGAACTGATAAGATTCAAACATTTATCATTTTTACTTAAATTATTGATTCCTTCTATGGATCTACAATAATCATAATCTTGTTCATGGTCACTTTCCAAAATTTCAATTATAGCCTTTTCATTGTTCAATGCATAAAAAATGTCACTATACATATTTGGAAATATGTAATTGAATGTAGTACATATTTTTTTTATGACGCCAATGGGGAAGGTTCTAAGAATTCTAATACAAACATTTAGTGTACTTAGTGCTTCTAAAATGTCATATTTTTTTAAAATGAATTTTGACTTGCCTTTATTTTGCGAAACTTAATCAAATTCGCCCACTTCACTAAAAATTTTTACTTTTAAATTATACAAAACAAAAATCTAATCACAAGAACACAAATAAGTTTGATTTATTTAAAAAAAAAAAAATATTTGGGTGATTACAAAATTGTTAACAGAATGAACAAATTAAGCTCAATTTCTAACACCTAACTTTAGTTGTTTTAGTATTAGTGATTGATTGAAAATACAATCAAATATCTTATGAATGTTTCGTGTGTACGAATTTTCACTTCAAGAGTAAATAAATATGCTGAAATCTCCTAATAAAAATATTAATGAAAATATTTTGAATTATGTTAGTTTTTCGATGTTCAAAGATTGTGGCTTATGATAACATGTATAAATTTACACTATATATTGATTTTTTTTTTCTCAATTTTTTCGAACTATACATCATTAGATTTATAATTGAATCCATAAATATGAGTAATTTTTCAACAGAAACATGTTTTTCTAAAACTTTCCATGAATTGTAAAGACCACATAGAGTTATTCTTGTACAATTATATCTGGATTTTCTTACCAATGAACTGATAAGATTCAAACATTTATATTATGTTTAGTATCTGCAATAGTCCTTCTAGTTGATACTGTATTACATTTATTATTAATGATAATATTTTTTTTCATTAGTTTCTATAGAATAATGATGATGTGTAGCTAGTATATCCATATTTGAATCTATTCAAAGGATAAATTGATATTTTAATAAGAATAAAAAATTAAGTTTATAATTTTATTTTCAATAAAAACATGAATTAAAGTGAATAATAATTACCTAAAAAACAAATTTTTTCTAATACTTTATATGCAGTTTGAGTTATTTTTATAAAAGTATAATTTATATAAAAAAAATAATTGTTGAATCATATCCATGTGTTCAATTATCTTTTATTAATTTAACAATACCTTCAACAATTTTTGGATTCTTTTGTAAGAATAAATGATCGATTATAAGTAAAAAATTTACAATATCATCTTGTTCGTCTACTATATTGGTTATGTCTTTAGTTATAGTTGCCAATATTTGAAATGTTTGTATACATTTTAATAAAATATCTTTATCAAAATATTTACATGGTATCGAATCATTTGTGGATAATAATAGAATATATAAGTTTGCATCGTAATTATTTTTATGTGCTTGTAATTTTTGATTTATTTCATTTTTTGTACTACCAAAAAAATATGCAGATAAATTAATCAGAAGTAAAGAAATTTGCTGAAATCTGTCCAAAGTGTCCTAATGAAAATATTAATAATAAATTAATAAATCAAAGATGAGACTTACTATTTTTAAGATGGGCTCTGAACCACCTTACATCTGCATATGCATTTTACAAGTAGATTTATTTTAACATTGCCCACTACTTATGTGTGTTTTGTCGGTCGAGATTTGAACTCGGTACCTCCCGCTCCAAACGCCAGTTCCCACTTTGAAACGAACTTATCACAACGAGTGACTTACTGGAACTGACTGGATAGAATAAATGCTTGGCGTTCTTTGAGGAAAAGACGATTACTCACACAAACAAAAGTTAAGAGTAGATTTTGTGAGAGTGTACGACATAATGCTAAAAATCGTGAATTTATATGATTATTTTGTTGTATGTATTTTAATTTTACACACACTTATATATCTTGGATTCTTTTGTAAGAATAAATGTTCGATTATAAGTAAAAAATTTACAATATCATCTTGTTCGTCTACTATATTGGTTATGTCTTTAGTTACAGTTGCCAATATTTTAAATGTTTGTATACATTTTAATATAAGATCTTTATCAAAATATTTACATGGTATCGAATCATTTGTGGATAATAATAGAATATATAAGTTTGCACTATAAATGGATAATTTTCGTTTTAATTTTTGTGAACTATAAATCATTAAATTTATAGTTGAATCCAAAAATATGACTAAGTGTTCCACAGAAATATGCTTTTCCAAAAATTTCCTTGAATTGTACAGACCAGAAACACTGATTCTTGTGCAATTATGTCTGGATTTTCTTACCAATGAACTGATAAGATTCAAACATTTATCATTTTTACAAAAATTATTGATAATAATCATAATCTTGTTCATGGTCACTATCCAAAATTTCAATTATAGCCTTTTTATTGGTCAATGCATTACCGTAATTATTTTTCTGTGATTGTAATTTTTGATTTATTTCATTTTTTGTACTACCAAAAAAATATGCAGATAAATTAATCAGAAGTAAATAAATATGCTGAAATCTGTCCAAAGTGTCCTAATGAAAATATTAATAAAAATATTTTGAATTATGTTAGTTTTTCGATGTTCAAAGCTTGTGGCTTATGATAAAATGTATAAATTTACACTATATATTGATTTTTTTTTTCGCAATTTTTGCGAACTCTAAATCATTAGATTTATAATTGAATTCATAAATATGAGTAATTTTTCAACACAAACATGTTTTTCTAAAACTTTTCATGAATTGTACAGACCACATAGAGTTATTCCTGTACAATTATATCTTGATTTCGTTACCAGTGAACTTATAAGACTAAGGCATTTATCATTTTTACATAATGAATTTATTGATTGTATAGATCTACAATAATCATAATCTGTTTCAGTTTCATTATCCAATATTTCAGTTTTATAAAACGCAAGATTTAATATGTTATTTGTAACAGCTTCTTCTGTTACAATGAAGTTCGGATAGATCATTTAAGGCACAAAACAAAACAATACGTTACGGTATTATATCATCTGTTGCTATTGTTTATATGCATCACTACAAATTCTTAATGAAGAATTTTTTTTTTCTATTGTAATTTTTTTATTTAGTTATGTATTACTTTTAGTGCATAATTGTGTACATGATCATCCTCAACATATTATCAACAAATTTTCAATTTATGTCTTTAATACTGGAACAAAAGTAGAATATCTATTGATTGCTTCTACAATTAGAGACAAAGAAATTTTTTTTAATGGTTTAACGCTGTTGAGAGTAATTTGTGTCAAAAAATTGCAGATTGTATCTGCACTTGCATCCATACTATTGGATGATGATGGCAATGGTGGCAAAAAGGATATGAAGGCGATGAATTCAGTGAAAGAGATAAATCATTTTTCTTACGGATTTCTTCCTTTTTTATCTTGTTCTTATTACCATATACCCTTAGAAGAATCTCACGTTTTCCATGTGCTGGGTGATATAGAAGCAAATATGTTTCTACGGAATAATTTATTTAATATTAAATTTCAAATTATACTTTTTGTTCACTTGACGTTATTTAAATCGAACATGATATTAAAATATATCATAAAATTGTTTTCGCAAACAATATAATAATATTGAAATGCCTTCGGGGATAATGGAAAGTAAATTAAAATAAATTAAACAAAAGATTTATGATAAATAATTCAAAATGGACTTTAAATATAACCTAACCTTATCTATAACATTTACTTTAATTGATTTGTTTTTTTTTTGTTATTCCATATTTAATTATAGCCAATAACAAATGCGTTGTTTTAAACACAATGTTGTTCTTGTTCTATAAATTAATTACATGGGCGATAATATAATATAACGTAGTTATTGAATTTTGTAACACCTTCAAAATTAGAAACAAGTCCTTCATAAATAATTATAAATAAAATTACGTTAGCCAGAATGGAAATAAACCTTTATTATTGTTGTTTAATTTTGCATTACTACTCATTAACTATAAATACTACTCATTATACATATATAGTATAATTACATATAGTAGTGTAATTACTACTCATTAACTATAATTATTATTGGGTTCTTCATTAGTATCAATTCTCGTAACATCTGTTGAAAATTCTGATGTTATCATTATTGTTTGTCGTCCTGAACGAATGTGTGAGAAATATCTTTCATTGAAAAATAATAATTATATGTGATCATATCAGAATATACCATAATAACAAGTAGTATATTTAGATGATATAACATAAAAATTGAGTTTGTTTATTTTCATTACTAATTAATTAATTAATTAATAATTATACAAAAAAAAAAGAAAACTTACTTACATCAACAAATTTTTTCGTATACTTTATATGCAGTTTGTGTTATTTTAATAAAAGAATAATTTATATAAAAAACTACTTGTTGAATCATATCCATGTGTCCAATTATCTTTTATTAATTTAACAATACCTTCAACAATTTTTGGATTCTTTGGATCTTGTAAAAATTTTAGAATATCGTCTTGAATGTCTACTATATTGATTATTTCTTTAGTTACACGTACAGTTGCCAATAAATTAAATGTTTGCATACATTTTAATATAAGTTAGTACCAAATTGAATTTGATTCATCCACCGTGGTTTAATGCGGAGTTGATTAGGTTTTTAGGTTGTATAAAAAATCTGGTCTCTTACATCATAAGCACAAATATGATAGGGTTAAAATACCCAAATTATTTGAGTCTCTAACGTTTATTCTTTCAGGTTAAAAAATTAATATCCGTAAATCAACATGGTTTTTTTTCCTAAACGCTCAACATCCACTAATCTTGCAGAACTTTCTCATTTCATTTTTTGTAATGTAAAAAATGGTGGGCAAGTTGATATGATGTATATGGATTTTAGTAAAGCATTTGACAGAATAAGATTTAAGAACATAAAGATTTTAGTGAAAAAGCTTTCTGACTTAGGAGTTTATGAAAACTTATTGGACTGGATGATGTCTTATTTAACCAATAGAAAGCCACTCGTAAAGATTCACGAATCGAAATTTGATTTAATAAATGTTTACTCGGGTGTACCTCAAGGTAGCCATCTTGGACCCGTATTATTTAATCTTTTTATTAACGATCTTCCTAAGTGTTTTTTTAAACAAATTGTCTCTTATACGCAGATGATTCAAAACTTTTTTGCAAATAATGCAGTGTAAATGATGCTTTTAGATTACAAAAAGATCTGGATTCGTTGAGCTATTGGTGCTGAGTAAATCGTTTAGATCCTAACTTGAATAAATGCAAATTTTATTTAACTATTCTTTATCCAATGAGAGATCTAGGTGTTCTATTTGATTCCAAACTTATATTTATTCTTTCGTTACTCCAATCCACAAGAATAATACTAATAATAATGTAGAAAATTACTGACCAATTTGTAAACAATCAGTATTGTCTAAGATATTTGGAAAACTAGTAGTATCTAAGCTTTCTAAAATTTTTAGAAACAAAATCCACAAACAGCATGGTTTTATGGAAGGTAGATCTACAGTCACCAATCTGTTTGGATATTCTGGGTTCCTACATAGGAACATTGATAAACGCTTGCAAGTCGATGCAATTTATACTGACTTTGCTAAGCCTTTTGATCGAATTAATTTTGATGCACTTATTCATAAATTAAAGTGCTCAGGAATTCATGTCAGTCCCATTAGATGGATAGTTATATTAGAGATCGAATTCAGTCTGTTAAGATAAATGGTTGCATATCCTTTCCAATCAAAGAACTTTCTGGTGTCCCTCAAGGTTCACATTTGGGCCATTGTTATTTAATATTTTTTTAAATGATATCGATAAATGTTTTAAAAACAGTCACAGTCTGAAATTATTTTCATCTGTTACTTCTTCTAATGACTCGCTTCTTATTCAAGAGGATTTAAAAAGGTTAAGTGATTATTGCTCTAGAAATCTGTTAACGCTCAATGTTAAGAAATCCGTTATCATATCGTTTACAATCTTTTTTTACAGCAAATTTTCTCTTATACGCGATGATTTAAAACTTTTATTTGTGTTGGTAAAACAATTAGAGCTGCCATCTGAATTTTTTTACATTTTTTCGATTTTTTCCTTTTTTATTTATATGTTTCGATACTTAAAAATAAAAGAAAATATAAATAGTTTTCATTTTCTAAATACCATTTAAAATATATAATTTCCAAACTATTAAGTATACTTTATTACTTATTATATGGACTATTATTACTTTTAAAAATTGGATGTTTATGTACTAAACTTTGGTCGGCCCCTTGATTATCTTTCCGAATTCAAAGATCTCAAATTGGACTCATTTTTCAGTTGTGCTAAATTAGCCAAATCTTTTAACATTTCTTCCAAATTATAATTTAATGAAGCTTAAAAAAACATAAAAAAACCAGTAATTTATTATTTTAAATAAATTATTTAATAAAACCATTTATTTATTAAACAAAACGCAATGTGTTGTTTTTTTTAAATTAATAAATATTAACTCAAACAGTGATAGTAATGAAAGATATATATTAAGTTCTAAAATGTTTTTAAAATTTTATGTTAAACAAATTTAAAATTCTCATAAACGAAACAAACAATTTAGTTTTATAAATTATCACTGAAAATTTATTGAACTAGTAAAAATAATACCACAAAACGTTAATAACTTACCATATTTCCATATTTGAGCAATCGTTAAACTCGCCAAATTATATTTTCTTTCACCGAATATCACTATACTTTTTAATTATGCAATTCTCAGCGATTTTGTAGAGTCAGTAAAGAACTGTCAAAACATAATAAATTGTGGTGTTTAAAAACACTTTTTGATTTTTTTTCACTTCTTGACTTGAAATTTTTTTAGGTATTTAAGGGTCCTATGCTGACAACAGCAAACTCAGATTTCAGTTCGTTTCTTCTTCTTTATTCTTTCTTGCGTAATTTAAAAAACAATGAATGAAAATACAGTAATACTATTTTTTCTATTTTATCTTTTATTCGTGCCTGCCGACGCAAATTCGTATTTTTCTGTTCGGTTCTTGTTATCTTTTTTTATTTCTATTTCTAATATTGTTGCACAAGTATTATTTCTTTTGGTTGTATTTGTGTTTATCCTATTCTCAAAATCTTTTATTCGTACCCGCCGACGCAAATTCGGATTTTTCTGTTCGTTTCTTTGTTTCTATTCCTTTTTCATGGATTATATTATATTATTTGTTTTCATTGTATTTTTGTTTACAAAATTTTCTATGCACCTTTATATTCTCAATATATTATATTTTGTCTTTTTTTTGGTTTATTTCATTGCGTGTGAAACTAAAAATTTTATTATTTGGAAAAAAATAATTTTTGTTTCTTCAAATTCGTATGCACATAGAATTTTTATTTAGGTTTTATTATTTATTATTATTCCTAATTCAGAGATTTTTTGGAAAACAAAAGGGAAAATATAATAAAACATCGATTCTATTATCAATTAAATTATTAAATTAATTAATTAATTATATATAATTATTATTAATTAATTAATTAATTAATTAATTAATTAAATTAAATTATTAATTAAATGAAATTAAATTAAATTAAATTAAATTAAATTAAATTAAAATTATTAATTAAATTATTAATATTAAAATAAAAAAAAAATATTTATAATAATAATTGACCTGAAAATAAATATAAATTTCTATTCAAAAATGAAAAAACTCAAATAAAACGACGCAAATAATTTTGTCTCTTATTTTACATTTTATAATATTTAAAATCAACAAAATTTACACAAACTGAAAAACACACAAATAAAAATATTCACCGTTGCACAAACCACGCCCTACAAAAACAATACGAAAAACAGCATAAAGAAGAAAAAAAAATTCTCAAAAATTTTCATTCATAAACACAAAAACTATATACGCGATCGTATGGAGAATTCGATGAACTAAAAACCTGTTTTTCTTCCCTTTAAATTAATAAAATCGTAAAATTTTGCATAAAAATGATGTTTTTAAATTAATTTATTTTCGCTATTGAAAAATTTTTTTTTATGAAATTTTGATTGAAAAGTGTTCAGAAAACCTTAATTATACTTTTTCTAGTAAAAAAAATTAATTTTTTTTTTTAATCTAGTAGTAATTTGAAACTAAAAAATACCCATCTTTTAAGGGGCTAAAATAAGGGTTCGAGATCAAATTTCGAACTGAAAAGAGCATAAATGCTAGTAACTTTCTTTTATCTTTACAAATCCGTTAAAATTTTTTAAATCGGTGAAACCATGTAGAAAATATGATGGAGCAGTTTGGTCATGTTTTGCCTATATTGGCACATTTCAAGTGATTGTCAGTGGGACCCTATATAAAATTTCGAAATGAAAAGAGCATTAATGCTAGTAACTTTCTTTTATCTTAACAAATCCGTTATAATTTTTCAAATCGGTGAAACCATGTAGAAAATATGATGGGGCAGTTTGGTCATGTTTTGTAGATCTTACAGCATTAAACTCTTAAACACGTAAAGGAACCAAACAAAAATATCCATTTACAAATAATAAACAAAATATAAAAAAAATTATTTAATCATAAAATAGAAATTAAAATTCTTTCAATAAATTAAGTCCCCACAAATTCATCTCTGACGTTTAGGCGCCAAATTTATCAAATACTAATAAAAGAGATTAAATTAATAACTAAGAAGTAATCATATACGAAATTGGATTAGAAATTCTATTTTTATTTTGCAAAATTATTGATTAATTTAATGTTACAAAAATTCTTCTCTAAATTAATGTAAAAGAGAATTAATTTGAAATGAATAGGTTTCACAATAGGTTTCACAAATATTGTACGAGATACTTTCTCTGTTCTTGTACCTTATTTTTTAGCACTTAATTGTAATTATTTCATTTATTTATTAACACTGTTAGGATATTTACGTTCTAATTAAAAAATTAAATAAAATTCACAACAACAAAATTAAAATACAAAAATTTGGTTGAAATCAAAAATTATGTAAAAAGTGTTTAAAGATGCACAAACACAAGTCATGCAAAAATAAACCGTGTGGTTTTGCCAGTATATCATTATACTATAGATAAGTGCCTTTTGTTGTGTAATTCTTGCATTTAACACTTTTAATTTTAACCAATAGTAAATCACTGATTGTAAATAAATTTAATTTTAATATTTTTTGTAATAAGTAGTAAGAATAAAAAAAAAATTTAAAAATTATTTAATAATATTACCAGATACTTTCTCTATTCTGGTATTAACTTTTAGGCACTTAACTTTAATTATTTCTTTTATTTATTAACACTTTGACAATATTTCCGTTCTAATTAAAAAATTAAATAAAATTCACAGCAACCAAATCAAAATACAAAAATTTGGTTGAAATCAAATTTATGTAAAAAGTGTTTAAAGATGCACAAACACAAGTCATGCTAAAATAAACCGTGTGGTTTTGCCAGTTTACCATTATACCATAGATAAGTGCCTTTTGTTGTGTAATTGTTGCATTTAACACTTTTAATTTTATTAGTACTAAGAAAGCATTACAAAAATGTCAAATATCTTTCATGGATTTGCATTTAAATCAAAAAATGTTACCGATTCATGAAATGTAATAACCTATGATGATTAAACCAGTTATTGTACATAATTTTTTTTAAGAATTTTTGTAATAAATAATAAAGACAAAAATAAATTCAAAAAATTATTTAATAATATTTTTTCACTCTAATTTTTTCTCATATTCCTCACGTTTTTGTTTATGTTTTCATTTCTCTAGAAATTTTTCTGGTTTTTCGACGCGAAGCTTCAGTCAAAATGTAAGTACATAATTCTTTTTGTGTTCAAAGATTATTTTGAATATTTTCAGAAATGGTAAGTTTCAATTATCATTTTGATTGCTCGAATGGAAGTAATTTTGTCTGATATAAAATTAAAACTTTCATCTCATCGAATTTCAATTCATTATTTCAACCAAAAAAATACGCTTGCATAAATGTATTTTATACTGCATTTGAATGTATATGTGAGAAATGTCATTTTATTTTTGTTTATTTTTTGAGTTTTGGTTTATGAATTAAGTGTTCTGAATTGTTTTAATAAAGATAATTAAATAAACTTCATATTTTGTGGTAAAATATTGTGAAATATTGAAATATGGTAAGTTATTACGGTTTTGTGGTATTATTTTTACTAGTTCAATAAATTGTCAGTGATAATTTATAAAACTAAATTGTTTGTTTCTTTTATGAGAATTTTAAATTTGTTTAACATCACAATAAATGAAGTACATTTTAAAATCATTCTAAATCTTAATATATTTTTTTGAATACTGTCACTATTTGAATTATTAATTGTAAATTTAAAGAAAAAACAATTCATTTCATTTTATTTGCAGAAAGAAAGAAAATATCAAGATTAACGATGTCACATTTTGAAAAATTGTTGCAGCTTTTATGATAAAAATCAATATAATAAATTATAATTCATAATTTGGAAACTAAATAATTAAAAAACATTTTGTTTTCAGATTTTTTGGCCACATTTTTAGAAATAGGCACTCAACAATAAGAAAAGTAGTGTGAAGCAATAAATTATATTCTGCTTGTAATTTATGCAACACAAGAAAGACAAGAAAAACTTGAAGATAATTCATTTGGTTTTGAAATAAAAACATCCTACCTAAATTTTTATTTTTACAATGAATTTAGTTATATTTTCTTTTATTCTTAAGTAAACATATAAATTTAAAAATACGCAAAAGATCATCAGGATCACAATTAATATTATGTGAATTAAATAAAACTGGGATAATCTAGTCTATTGTTGTTCGACTCAAGTGGTTTAAATATAATACTTTTAATTTATATTTTTACTTTTAATTTTATTGTAATTTAAAATAATTACAACTTTATTTTTAAGCTTTGGTAAAACCAGTCTAGATTGCTCTAAGCCTATGTATCAGGTCACTGGTAGCTTATTATTGATACTGAATTTATTTACAATTTTTTAGGTCTCTTATACTAAATTAAATGCATCATCAGTATAATACATTTGAAACATTTTTTTAATGACACTATTCTCGGATTATTTAAGTCTAAGATAAGAATTGGTTTGAAATTAAAATATAAAATTAATTGATAAGAATAATAGATTGCATAAGTAGTAGGTGTAGGATAGGATTTATTTTAGGATGTAACTTTATTTTTTTTTTTTGTTGAAGACTAGATTGAGGGGTAGGTTTAAAATGTTTGAATAATTAGTTAATTGCGCCCAATAATAATAAAATTTAAGGTGATTAATTTAAGGAAAAAGACGGAACTTGATTTCCGGTAAAAAGAGTGTGAGGTAGACTGGATTTGGATTTTTTTTGGCAGACGAAGTTTGTGCCTTGAGTGGTAAACAAAGATAGTGAGAAAAATCTTAAAGATAAATAAAAAAAGAAAAGAAAAGTGATATAAAAAGTGAAAAGTGAGAAAAGAAAGAAATAAAAGCAAGAGCAGTCGGTTAACAAGGAAAACCGATATTTTCTTTGTATTTTTTTCCAACTCGGTTATCAAGGAAAACCGTGATACAAGAGAATAGAGATTTTTGTGGACAACTCGGTAAACAAGGAAAACCGCACCACAAAAGAAAAGAGCTTTTTCTTAGAGATTTTTGTTGGACAACTCGGTAGGCAAGGAAAACCGCACCACAAAAGAAAAGACTTTTTCTTAGAGATTTTCGTTGGACAACTCGGTAGGCAAGGAAAACCGGACCACAAAAGAATAGACATTTTTCTTGGAAGCACGGCCACGTGCGGCAAGAAGTAAAGGCAGCCATAAATCGCAGTAAGGTGAAAAAAATAATAATTACAGTGAAGGGTAAAGATTTTAGAACTAAATTATAAAGAAATAGACTTTGGGCGTTAGGCTAGTTAGCTAGGTTAAGATAGGTTAAGTAAAACTTATTTTAAGCTAGAATAAGTAAATTATGTATTAGGTTATAGTATTTATGGTTTTTTCTTCCTCATATTTTGGAACTCGCGACAAGAGCCGCCAGGCATAAAAATATTAACATCTCGAACGGCCCCAATAACACATGTTGGACACGCGTGTTTGAGGAAGAAAAAAATAAATTTAAGTATTAGTAGATTGTTTTAAGATAGAATTAAGGTAGGTTAGGTATTAATAATAAATAAATAGAAAAAAGAAATATTTAATTTTTTTTGTGTTTTTTTTTATTTTTTTTCTCTACCAATTTTTATTGAAGAAGAAGGGGAAAGAGGGGCTCGTTACACATTTACTAAAATATTATGATTCTTAACAGAATTCTAATAATATTAATTTTATGCATAATTGCATAATACATGAATTCTTTAATATTATTATTCTTAACAGAGTTCTAATAATATTAATTTTATGCATAATTACATAATACATGAATTCTTTAGTATTATTATAATTGTTTTATCAATTGCTGGTAAGTTGATACGTCTGGGCGCTGGGTTTACATTGCAGTGTTTATATTTGCTGTTCATAGTATTGAACATACTCCCGAGCGCCTAAAGATCCATTAGTTTGGTTCTGGTGCTGCTTGTTCTGCTGCCATAGTGTTTCCAAGTATACGTTTTTGAGAATTCATCCATCTTATTAGGTACGCCATGTAAAGCAGCATGATTACTACGATTGCAGTATATAAAACCACGTATTGATGAATATCGTGATTTGTTATTGCTGGTAAGCTTTCTTGTTCCTTCTGTTGTTGTATTACCTTGTTCAACTCAGCTGAGTCGGCATTTATGTTATAATTTAGTTCTGGTATGCTGAGGTTATGTTGCTTCCTTTTGTGCAGCTCAAAGGTGAGATTAGTTGATGGCAAGAAGGAGGTATTGATTGCAGTGGAGTATTTGTTATGCCCATTTATAGTTATTGTTCTTCCCTTTGCAGAGCAGGATGGTGACAGCTTTAATATTCCACTATTCTCAAGTTTAACTGGGAAAATTGCACTATTGCATATTACGTCCAGAGTTTGTTCCTTTGGTAAAACGTAAATCCAATTGTTTGAGTGTGTTAACTGAATCCAAACACTGGTTGTTTCAGCTGCCTGTAGCTTGCATTTTATCGAAATCTCTTCCTTATGATTTAACATCTCCATTTCACATTTGCTGATATCTGAGTTCTGGTTGTGAATTGGTCTATATTGATTACAAAGCAGTGTTTCATCCTTATAAAGTCTACAGGCTTTCACTTCGTCCTTTTCAAGTGGGTAATACTGATTGTGATGTAAATTAACTATTAAATATTCAGATGAGGGAACGACAAAAACATTTCTACCCTGATATGTCGTTGGCAAAGCGATAAGACGATATAACTGAAATTCTTCGTTGTTGATAAGAAGTATCTGAATATTCAAAATTATGTTGTGATCAGTAATTCTCGTTTGCACCTTCATCAGCTCATATAATTTGGATATTTCTTGATTGTAATATCCTGAAACATTTAAATTGTATGGTAAATTTCCTTGGATTACTTTTACTTGTTCTCTTAGTTGTTGTGGTGTCAAGATGAGCGGGTGGATTCTTCCATGATGCGTATCCAGTACTAGATCTAGGAGCATGTCCTGTGTTCTTTGATAGGCTGAGCTTATTAGCATGCTTTGTATGCTAATGGAAAGAAACAGTGAGATGGTTTCTTGTTGGGAGATCTGTTCTTGTTGTCTTTGAATTTCCACTATATTCGCCAGTAGTGTTTTGAATTGTTGTTGTAATAGTTCGTCCCTTTTCTTTAAAACATTGCTGGTTGCTTCGATGATTATGTTTTGGTTTTTTTGCTGGTTTTGATACATTGTCCTTAATGGGAACGGCGTGGATTTTTGTTATTGTTGTTTCTTTCTTGTTGTCCTCTATCGGTAGGAGACTGACCTTTGAGATAGGTGTCTTCAAAATATTTTTGGGCGTTCGTACCGTAACAACTCTGGTGAGCCCATCCTTTCCAAGATGAGTGTCTTCAATTCTGGCAAGTGACCATTTACAGGGTGGAAGCTGATCATCTTTTAGTAATACCAAACTTCCCTTCCTTATATGAGTGTTTGTTTGGGTCCACTTGTACCTTTGTTGTAGTTGCACTAGATATTCGAAATTCCATTTTTTCCAAAAGCTTTGTTCCATCTGATTGACTAGCTGCCAGCGTGTCAGTTGTGATATTTCCATGTCTAAAACATTTTCTGCTGGTGGTTCAAGCAGAGCTGCGCCTACGAGAAAATGAGTAGGCGTTAATACGTCGTAATCATTAGGGTCTTCGCTTAAAGCGTACAATGGTCTGGAATTGAAACATGCTTCAATTTGAGTGAGCAATGTTGTTAATTCTTCGAATGTTAAAGTTGAATCTCCTATTACTCTTTTTAAGTGATATTTGGTTGATTTAACCCCAGCCTCCCATAATCCTCCAAAATGAGGTGAAAGTGGTGGGATAAAATGCCATGTGACCCCATTATTCGCAATTGTTTCTGCAATTTCTTGTGATTGTTTTCTTATGGTATTTCTAAGTTCTTTTTCTAGCTCCGTTTTTGCTCCAACAAAATTAGTTCCGTTATCGCTGTATATGTGATCGCAGAGTCCTCGTCTTGCGGTGAAACGTTTAAATGCAGCCAAAAATCCTTGAACTGTTAAGTCGGAAACTACTTCGAGATGAAATGCCTTTGTAGTTAAACATACGAAAACGCAAATGTAGCCTTTGTAGGATTTATTTCCTCTTCCCTTTGATACTCTTAGCTGGATTGGACCAGCATAATCGACGCCTGTATGGCTGAACGGTCTTGATGGAGTGACCCTGGCCTTTGGTAAAACTCTTATTAGTTGATCATGTGACTGTTGTTTGTGTCTGTGACTTATAATGCATTTATGGAGTGTAAATCGTGTTAAGTCCTTTGCTTTTATGATCCAAAATTGATTACGAAGAAATGACAATGTAAGCTGATTTCCTCCGTGTATTGTGGATTTATGTGCCCAATTTATTAATAAATTGGAAAGAGGACATCTATTTGATATTATTATCGGATGCTTGCGGTTGTATGAGAGAACGGATTGTTGTAGTCTTCCTCCAACTCGGATGATATTGTTGTTATCAAGAAATGGGTTTAAAGCTATTAGTTTGCTTTTGGCATCTATTTGTTGGTTCTGCTTTAGTTGTTTCACTTCGTTATAAAATGCTTTTAGTTGTGATAGTTTAATTATACAATTCATCGACTCTTGTAATTCGACTGTTGTTAAGCTTGAAGCTATTCTTCTTTCTTTTGGGAGCCTTGCGTTTTGTAGAAATTTCCTCACGTAAGCGATTACTCGTGTCAGTCTTGTTAAGCAAGAATATGTTGATAAAATGCTTAATCCTGTGTCTTTCTGCTGAGAGAGATAAGCGTCTACCTTCATTGCTTTGACTTTGTTTTTTGATTCAACCAACTTCTGTTGTTCAATAAGATCACTATGTTCATATAAGGATTTTTGCCAATTAACTTGTGATAGTTTCAGCCATGTTGGCCCATTCCACCAGAGGGACTGTTCAGCAAGTTTTTCTGGACTGATTCCTCTTGATGCAGAATCAGCAGGGTTGTCTTCTGATTTTACGTACCTCCATTGATGTGGTTCAAGTATTTTTACTATTTGTGATACTCTGTTGGCTACAAAAGTCTTCCATCTGTTGAGATCGCCTCGAATCCAAGCTAATATTATGGATAAGTCTGTCCAAGCAAAACATTTTACGTTTTTGAATTTCATGGTTTGTAAGGTACACCTTAATAATTTTGCCAATAGTGATGCTCCACACAGTTCTAATCGTGGTATCGTTAATTTAGACTTAACCTTTGTTTTTGACGTCAGCAGCTTTATTACAGCTTGACCCTTATTGTCTATTATTTTACTATATATTACTGCTGCGTATGCATCTTCTGAAACGTCACAGAATCCGTGAAGCTCAATGTTTTCTTCTGTTTCAATTGAGCCAATCTAACGATTTCAGCGCATTTCTATAACTTTCCCATTTTTCAGCTATATCATTTGGAAGTTGTTGATCCCAATCTAATCCAGCTTTCCATAATTCTTGCAGAAGTAATTTTGCTTTGATGATTGTTGGTGCTAACCATCCAAGAGGATCAAAAAGTTTTTGAAGCATCTGATAATATCTGTCTTTTTGTAATTTGGCCATTTTATTTTGGTAAATTAACCTTAAATGAGAATGGGTCTGAAGTTGGGTTCCAAAAGATGCCTAAAGTCTTTATGTTGTCATCTGGCATAATTTGTAATTCCCCAGATACTCGTGCTTCTATACGGATGTTTTTAATCAGTTCTTCGTGATTGCTTGCTCATTTTCGAAGATTAAATCCCCCTCCTCTCAGCATTTTTATTAATTGTTTTTGAATAAATATGCCATTAGCAATTGTATCACTACCCGACATCAAGTCGTCATCTATTGCCAGTTGTCTTAAGCTTCTTACTGCTAAATATATTGCAGCTGCAATGCCATAGGTGACTGTGTTTAGTCTGTATTCTTTAATTGTTTCGGCTTGGCTTTTTCGCCATAGGATTCGCTGGAAATCTCGATCCCTTGGATCCATTATAATCTGCCTGAACATCTTTTCAATATCGGCAGTGTAAACGTAACGTGGTTTTCTCCATCTTAGAACTATAGAGATTAGATCCTGTTGCAGGGTTGGTTCTGTCATCATTTTGTAGTTGAGGCTGACTCCACTGCTACTTTTAGCTGAAGCATCAAATACGACTCGTAACTTCGTAGTTGTGCTAATGTCTTTGATGACGGCATGATGTGGAAGATAGTAGACCGTGCTGTTCGTGGGTGGTGCTTCTTCCATGTGACCTAATTTGAGGTACTCGTCCATGAAATCTTGGTACTGTTTTCTGAGTTCAGAATTGTGGCTTAGCTTTTTGTCCATTTGCATTAATCCAGCTAACGCCATCCGTTTAGATGCTCCCAGGTGGTCATCTTTTTCACTATTATTAATTTTGAATGGTATTCGTACCATGTATCTACCATCTTTTGTGTGGCTATGGTCATGTTCAAATAAATTCTCAGATTGTTTGTCTTTTTCTGTTATTTGCCTCTCTTGTTGTGTTTCTTCAATGTCCCAGAATTTTTTCAGTTGGTTGTCGATGTTAATATTTGTGATCATGCTTAGAGTTTCTTGACGCGTTTCTTCTGATGCGTTTCCTAAGATGATCCATCCGAATTCTGTTTCTTGAGCCATTGGTTCACCCTTGTTTCCTTTTATTACGTGTTCGAGTATAATCTCACTGTAGTTGTCTGCACCAAGTATGATGTCGATGGGTCCTTGTTGATAATATGTTGGATCTGCCCATATCAAGTTATTTAAATGCTGCCATTTCCAACCATCAAAAGTTTGTTCTGGAAGGCTTTGAGTTAATTTGTTGAATATTAATGCTTTTAATTTTAAGGAGAATTTTGACGAAAAGCGAGGTCTGATTAATAATTCAGCCATTCCTTTTGAGTGCCCGGCATCAGTTACTCCCATTCCGGTTACTCTAACATTTGTAGGCATTCGTGTTAGCTGGAGTTTTCTTGTAGCCTCTTCAGTTATAAATGTTGCTTGAGACCCTGGATCCAACAATAGCCTAAGAAGATGTTCTTGGCCATCAGCTGACGTTGTAGTTATTAGCGCAGTTCTTAGTATAATGTTTCTATGACCTTTTGAAGTCTCAGAAAGATGATTTTGAACTTGATAGCTGCCATTTGTCTTGCTGGTTTGCATGTTGTTATTTTGATTAGTTTTATTAATGTTCCTGTCCTCTAGACTGAGGTGTAACAGCGAGTGGTGTCTTTGGTGGCAAAATTTGCAGGTTGTTGTAGTTTTGCAGTACATTGCTGGATGATCAGAAGATAAACAGTAGGGACACATTTTCTTTTCTATCACTAGTCTGTTTCTTTGTTCCAACGCCATTGCTAAAAAGTATTTGCACTTGTCTATTGTGTGTTGTTCGCAGCAATAAGTGCATTTTACTTTCGACATGACATGGAAATTGTTGAGATTATGACTATTTTTATTTGTTCCAGAATTGGCTGTGTTTCTTGTGCTGCTACGCCACTTCTTCCATTCTGGAGCTTTGTATGGTGTGTTGTTGATATTTTTTAACTTGTTGTTCAAGGCTTCTAGAGTGTTAAATCTGGACTCTAAAAATTTATAGAATTCTTCCAATTTTTGTATTTCTTTTGGAGAATCTAATGTCTGCTCGTAGATTTTATGACTTTCTGGATCCAATTTCTTTACCATTATGTGAATTATTAATGGATCCCATGTAGCAGTTGGTACATCTAGATTATTGATGGCGTGAAGACATTCTCTTGTTGTGTCGAGCATATGCCGAATTCCAGTCGCATATTCGGTAGATAGGTATTGTTGACGTAACAAAGCATCTAGTTGTGTTGTTACTAGTACCCTTTTATTTTGCCTTTTATTTTGATATCTGCTGATCAATAATTCCCAGGCAGAGTTGTAGTTACTGTCTGCGATATTTAAATGTTGAATCAGTTTTGCAGCTTCATCTTTAACACAGGTTTTTAAATATTGCATTTTTTGTGCATCGCTTAAACTGTTGTTATTGTGTATTAGCTTCTTGTAGATATCATTAAATGCGGTACATTCATGATATTTTCCTGAGAATTTTGGGATGTCTAGAGATGGTAGCCGAAGTTCTGGATAGGTGGATCCATATCTGTTGTTATGATGACTGTCCCTTGAAGATGTGCTGCATTTATTATCAAGTTCTTGCTGTAGTGATATTACTGTTTCTTCATAAAGATCCTCGATACTTTCAAATACTTGAATTTTGAAATAGTTTGTTTGTTCTATTTCATAATTGTCATCACAGGAGATGATTGTCTCATGTGTGTTGGAGAAATTCGTCCATTTCTCCTTTAAACTTATGATTTTTTGTTTGTAATAAGCCTCAGGCTTATTTTTTACATTTTGTAAATGTTGTTAATGAAATTTCTAATTGCATCTGAGCGTGACATTTGCAATTTTATTCTTTTTTCCTGTTCTTCTGGATCGTTTTTAAATATGAAACTATCATTGTGATATTGCAATTGTTCTGTTGGCTTTTTATCATTTTCTGTAGATTCAAATACTGGTTTGTTGTTTAGTTCGTCGTATTTGTTTCTTAATTCGTCACGATTTTTTAGATAATAATCTTGGACTTTTTCAAAGAAATTATTTGTGAAATATGGATGTTGGTTCGATATGACTTCTGCCCCAAATCTACAAATTTGCTGTTGGTTTTGCTTAAATTCTATCCACATTTTGTCCAATTCTGTCGATTTTTCTTGCAAATTTTCTTTTTCAACTGTAGCTATGTTTTGTTTTATTGAATTTATCAAAGTTTGCATATTTTTTGATAAATTCTGTTGTGATTCAGTTATTTCTTCAAACTAGATAGTTGGATCGATTTTTGAATCCGACCTTAGTTTTTGTTTGAATTCAATCATTATTTTATATGCTTGACTATGTTCGTTGTTCTTGAAATAGTTATGGTTATCATCGAAAAAGTCTTTTGCTTTAATAGTTGGAATACAAATATCTCAATTTGGATTCCGGTAAGGGCCAGAGTATTCCTCTACCAAAATGATAATCTTTGTTTTAATTTTTGAAAGGAAATATTACACAGATTCCCTAAAGGGCCAGAATATTCTTCTGCTGAGTAATATTTTAAATAACAAAGATTCAAGGAATGAAATTAGAAAGTTTTTCTGCTGGTGCTCTTCGTACAGTCAGTATTTACTTGAATATCTGATTTGTAAGATCAGAGATTTAAGCGTCAGTTTTCGGCTGTTGATCTTCAACTTGTTATTATAGTTGATATTGTTGCGCCTGTTCTGCTTAGGCTCGAAGGACCATGTTCAATCTGCGTTGATGTTCGATTGAAAAGTGTATGTAGAATCTGTTGTTGTTCGATTCCAAGTTGTTTAAGTTAAATAAGTCTGTTGTTGTTCGACTCAAGTGGTTTAAATAGAATACTTTTAATTTATATTTTTACTTTTAATTTTATTTTACTTTAAAATAATTACAACTTTATTTTTAAGCTTTGGTAAAACCAGTCTAGATTGCTCTAAGCCTGTGTATCAGGTCACTGGTAGCTTATTATTAATACTGAATTTATTTACAATTTTTTTAGGTCTCTTATACTAAATTAAATGCATCATCAGCATAATACATTTACTAAAATATTATGATTCTTAACAGAATTCTAATAATATTAATTTTATGCATAATTGCATAATACATGAATTCTTTAATATTATTATAATTGTCTTATCAATATGCTTATCAGTAATTCTCGTTTGCACCTTCATCAGCTCATATAATTTGGATATTTCTTGATTGTAATATCCTGAAACATTTAAATTGTATGGTAAATTTCCTTGGATTACTTTTACTTGTTCTTTTAGTTGTTCTGTTGTCAAGATGAGCGAGTGGATTCTTCCGTGATGCGTATCCAGTACTACATCTAGGAGCATGTCCTGTGTTCTTTGATAGGCTGAGCTTATTAGCATGCTTTGTATGCTAATGGAAAGAAACAGTGAGATGGTTTCTTGTTGGGAGAGCTGTTCTTGTTGCCTTTGAATTTCCACTATATTTGAGAAGTGTTTTGAATTGTTGTTGTATTAATTCGTCCCTTTTCTTTAAAACATTGCTGGTTGCTTCGATGATTATGGTTTGGTTTTTTATGCTGGTTTTGATACATTGTCCTTAATGGGAACGGCGTGGATTTTTGTTATTGTTGTTTCTTTCTTGTTGTCCTCTATCGGTAGGAGACTGACCTTTGAGATAGGTCTCTTCAAAATATTTTTGGGCGTTCGTACCGTAACAACTCTGGTGAGCCCATCCTTTCCAGGATGAGTGTCTTCAATTCTGGCAAGTGACCATTTACAGGGTGGAAGCTGATCATCTTTTAGTAATGCCAAACTTCCCTTCCTTATATGAGTGTTTGGTTGGGTTCACTTGTATCTTTGTTGTAGTTGCACTAGATATTCGGAATTCCATTTTCTCCAAAAGCTTTGTTGCATCTGATTGACTGGCAATGAGGCTTGAGAAAAACAGAAGAATACTGGGGAAAGTCCAGAGACTCAGCGCCCTAAGAGTCATTAGTGGCTACAGAACCATGTCGGACGATGGCGCCTGCGTCATTGCAGGAATGATGCCTATCCACATCGCAGCGGAGGAAGCTAGAAGAGTATTTGAGGCCAAGAGGCGGGACCCTCTAGCTAGACAGGAGTATAGGGAAAGAGAAAGATTGCAATCCATACAAACATGGCAGCAACAGTGGCAGACCTCTGGAAAGGGGCGCTGGACGCATAGGCTAATCCCGAAGATAGAGTCGTGGATCAGCCGCAAACACGGGGAGGTCAACTATCATCTATCTGGTCATGGTGGTTACCGGAGTTATTTATACCGTTTTGGGCATGATGATTCTCCATTATGTCCAGAGTGCGAAAACAAAGAAGAGAACGCTGAACATGTGTTTTTTGTATGCTCTCGATTTGAGCAAGAGAAGAGAGACATGGAAAAAGCAGCTGGCGTAAAGCTAAACCCGGACAACATAATAGGCGAAATGTTGAAATCGAAAGAACTATGGGACACTGTCTGTAACAATGTAGCTATAGTAAACATGGAGCTAAGACGGCTAGAAGCAATAAGAAATAGGTTAGAGTGAGCGGAAATGCTCAATCCCCCTCCTGAAGTAATACTTTACGGTAGTTCCGGGGGGAATATGGGATTAGGAGAAGGGAGGTGGTTTTAGTGGGTAAAAATCCCACACTCAGTCTTTGGAAGATTTCCACCTTCCTATTTAAAAAAAAAAAAAAAAAAAACACACACACACACACACACACACACACACACACACACACACACACACACACACACACACACACACACACACACACACACACACACACACACACACACACACACACACACACACACACACACACACACACACACACACACACACACACACACACACACACACACACACACACACACACACACACACACACACACACACACACACACACACACACACACACACACACACACACACACACACACACACACACACACACACACACACACACACACACACACACACACACACACACACACACACACACACACACACACACACACACACACACACACACACACACACACACACACACACACACACACACACACACACACACACACACACACACACACAGACACACTCGGACGATCTTTACCCCTCCACAGATCCCCAAATCCTCTCTCTCTCTCCAATAATAAAAATCCAAGATGGCGGAAAAGCGAAAAATGGGCATTTTGGGACCTTCATTTAAAATAACCCGTGTTTTTGAGCCAGAACTCTCATAGCTTATCTACTGATCGCGACAAATTTTAAATGTTTTATGGTGTTGTTTTGCAATTTTCAGAAAATATATCAAATTAGCATACCTCTTAAGATATATGATTTCTTGATATGTATTTATTTATAAAAGGAACCATTAATATGTACAGTTATTTGAAAAAAAAACGGATCCCCGCTAATTTTATAATTAAAATTATCACGGAAAATAAAAAAAATTATTACTATAAATACTATCAAATATCTTCTTCTCTTCTTCTTCTTATTCTTCTTCTTCTTCAATCTGAAAACCTATTACATATTTACGATTTAAATACCATTTCATTCATTCAATTCATTTTTTTTACAAAAAAAATATATATAAAAAAAATATTTCATATACATCAAAAATAATAATAATAATAATTACAAAAACAACAACACATACACAAAAAAAAAAATATAAATCGTAAATTATTTTCTTTCTTTACATTCTTCTTTTTTCTTCTTCTTCTTCTTCTTCTTCTTTTTCTTCTTCTTCTTCTTCTTCTTCTTCTTCTTCTTCTTCTTCTTCTTCTTCTTCTTCTTCTTTTCTCTTTAGAGATGACGCAAAAACAATATCAGCAAAAAATAAAACAAGAACAACAACAACAACTGTTTAATCTTGCGATTAAATAATAGAAATTAATAAAAAAGACAGTTGTAAGTTGTCTAATTTAAATTAATTAAAAGACAGTTGTAAGTTGTCTAATTTAATTTTTATTTACTTTTAGTTCATACAGTGTTGTAAATACTGTAAGAACGATAGTCAATGTTTACACTTGTTTGTAGTGTAAATAATTAAACTTTGGTAAAACCAGTCTAGAATACTCTAAACCTGTGTATCAGGTCACTGGTAGTTTAATTAAATGACTTCGATTGTTAGTCAAATTTTACTTCTTATATACTAATTTAATGCAAACTAAGCAAATTGAATTGTTGAAATATAAAAAGTCGTAACTAACAATTCGAATAATATTAAAGGTGAATGAAATGCTGAATTAACAATATTTTCTAAATATTAAAAATATATTAAAAATTCAAAAGTGAATTAAAATGCTAAATTAACAAGTATTTTCTTAATATTAAAAATATTGAAATAATATAACAAATTAATGAATTTATATTAAAGTGATTTGAACTAATATTATATTATTTATATTAAATTGAATATTTCATAATACTAAGGTTAATGAATTACTTTTAAATATTATGCCGGGTTTATAATGCGGCGTTTAAAATTCTAATAATCTGTTCGGTACTATTATCGTTAACTTTTTTTATATCTTCTTCTTCTTCTTCTTCTTCTTCTTCTTCTTCTTCTTCTTCTTCTTCTTCTTCTTCTTCTTCTTCTTCTTCTTCTTCTTCTTCTTCTTCTTCTTCTTCTTCTTCTTCTTCTTCTTCTTCTTCTTCTTCTTCTTCTTCTTCTTCTTCTTCTTCTTCTTCTTCTTCTTCTTCTTCTTCTTCTTCTTTGCGTACGATATCAAAAATTTTTTCTCTATATAACTTAACACCAAAGTTATTTCTTCTTCTTCTTCTATTTCTTTTTTTCATACAAATTTGTCATATGTTCTTGTATAATAATATAATATATAATAATATATATATATAATAATATAATAATATATGTATAATTCTTCAATTCAAATCTAAAAATAAATGATATCATCTACAACAACAACGAACAATCATTTTTCTATGTTAAATTCTTATATTTTTTTATAAATTTAATATTGGAGAGCGGGAATTTTTTTTATCTCACTTACTCTTGCAAAAGTTAAATCACTAGTGTCCACATTTAGCACAGCAACAACAACCATTTTTTTTTATATAGGGTTTTTATTTCGCTTTCTCTTCAAAAACTTAGGTCTGAAGTGTCTACTAACTACTGAAGTGAAACAACTAAAGCAGAACCAACAAATAGATGCCAACAGCAAACTAATAGCTTTAAACCCATTTCTTGATAACAACAATATCATCCGAGTTGGAGGAAGACTACAACAATCCGATCTCTCATACAACCGCAAGCATCCGATAATAATATCAAATAGATGTCCTCTTTCCAATTTATTAATAAATTGGGCACATAAATCCACAATACACGGAAGAAATCAGTTTACATTGTCACTTCTTCGTAATCAATTTTGGATCATAAAAGCAAAGGACTTAACACGATTTACACTCCATAAATGCATTATAAGTCACAGACACAAACAACAGTCACATGATCAACTAATAAGAGTATTACCAAAGGCCAGGGTCACTCCAGCAAGACCGTTCAGCCATACATTTGCGTTTTCGTATGTACAAAGGCATTTCATCTCGAAGCAGTTTCTGACTTAACAACTCAAGGATTTTTGGCTGCATTTAAACGTTTCACCGCAAGACGAGGACTCTGCGCTCACATATACAGCGATAACGGAACTAATTTTGTTGGACCAAAAACGGAGCTAGAAAAAGAACTTAGAAAAGCCATAAGAAAACAATCACAAGAAATTGCAGAAACGATTGTGAATAATGGGGTCACATGGCATTTTATCCCACCACATTCACCTCATTTTGGAGGATTATGGGAGGCTGGGGTTAAACTAACCAAATATCACTTAAAAAGAGTAATCGGAGATTCAACTTTAACATTCGAAGAATTAACAACATTGCTCACTCAAATTGAAGCATGTTTGAATTCCAGACCATTGTACGCTTTAAGCAAATACCCTAATGATTACGACGTATTAACGCCTGGTCATTTTCTCGTGGGCGCAGTTCTGCTTGAGCCACCAGCAGAAAATGTTTTAGACATGAAAATATCACAACTGACACTGCCCAAATTGGCGAAGCATAAAGGACAACTGATTTTACTACACCTGCCAGTAACTTTCTTCTGCTACTTCTTGGACCCCCAATATTAGGTAGCATGTTTGAGAGCGCAGAATGAACCTTTGCTGCCTTTTTGCTTACATACTCCAGGTGGTTTTGGAAGCTCAACTTTTGGTCGATCATTACTCCTAGGTATTTGATGGCATTCTTTGATTTAATTTCAAAATTTCATACCTTTAGAGTAACGGATTCAATCTTCTTCCTGCTACTGATCAGCACGCTCTCCGTTTTGCTCTCAGCTAGCTCTAGCCCTACCGAGTCGAGCCATGTTCTTAATATTTGGATGGTTTCGTTAGCGACCATTTCGATTTCGTCCAGTTGTTTTGCAGTTACCACTATTGCAATGTCATCTGCAAACCCTATCACCTTAGCTTCATCTGGGACTCTTATCTTAAGTATGTCATTATACATAACATTCCAAAGAATTGGTCCAAGCACGGAACCCTGGGGGACCCCAGCGGTTATCTTGTATTTTAGGAGTCCCTTTCCGGTGTTGTACTCCAGTATTCTGTCCTCGAAATAGCTTTCTAGGATTCGCACCAGGAACTTTGGAACATTCATTCTCTGTAATGCCCTTATGATTTGGTCCGAATTTGCGGAGTTAAACGCATTCTTCACGTCAATCGTGACTATGACGCAGTATTTTTTGGTCCCTCCTTTCCATCTTTTGCCCTGTATGGCTTCATTGGCAGTCGATATTACCGCGCCGATGGCATCCAATGTGGATCGCGCCTTCCGGAACCCAAATTGGTTATTTGACAGGTCATCCTCCTTCTCTATTAATGGGCTCAGTCTGTTATGAATGATGCGCTCCAGCATTTTCCCCAAAGAGTCGAGCATGCAAAGAGGACGATGTGAGTTCGGCTCTTCCGGAGGTTTCCCTGCTTTTGGTATGAGAACTAACCTTTGGCGTTTCCACTCTTTGGGAAACGTTCCTTCCTTAAGACAGGATTGCATTGTATCCACGAATATTTTTGTGTTACTTTTAATTGCAGTCTTGAGCGCTCGGTTTGGGATCCCGTCCGGACCAGGAGCCTTTTTGTCCCCCATTCTGTTGCACATGCTCAGGATCTCTTCTTCGGTTACCTCTGGTATTGGTTCTGTGTTATCGTCAGCTGTTCTCCTTCCAAGCCTTGGCGTATGGTGAGGAAAAAGTGTCTGAACGATGTTTTGCAATTTCTCGGGGCATAATTCTTGGGGAGTCCTTATGCCCTTTATTTTTGTCATTACTACCCTGTAAGCACTGCCCCAGGGACTGGTATCCGCTTCGTCACAAAGTTGCTTGAAGCATTCCCTCTTGGCTTCCCGTATTTTGTCTCGGAGTTGCTTCCTCAGTACTTTGAACTCAGACTGTCTGCCTTCGTATTCTGTGTTCCTTGCCGCTCTTTGGCATCTTCTTCTGGCTCTGAGACACTTGGTCCTAAGGACCTTTATGTCTTCATTCCACCAGTATACTGATCTTCTTCGCGAGTTGTCTCTCCTTCTTGGCATGGTTGCATCACACGCTATTGATAGCTGGTTCACCAAGAATTTCGCCATATCTTCAGCACTGCCTGCTGTTGTGTGGACGTCCTTTAGGATCTCGCAGAATAGCTCGCCATCGAATTTTTTGGTCACCCACCCTTTTCTTGTAGGCCTTTTTGGTTTCCTGTTGCCATCACTCTGGGAGATTACTTCATACATCACAGCTTGGTGGTCACTATGGGTATAGTGTTCGCTTACGTGCCAGTTTAGGTGATTAGCTAGCTGCCTACTCACAAATGTTATATCCACCACTGACTGACGTCCATTTTTGCGGAAAGTACTGGTATTTCCCTTATTGCCGAGCACTATATCTATGGGGGAAAGTGCCTCTAGCAGGATGCGTCCTCTGGGGTTTGTGTCCGTGCTGCCCCACTCCACGGCCCACGCATTGAAATCCCCGGCAATGATAGTGGGGTGCCGTCCAGTTGCATCTCTTACAATGTTATCCACCATTAATTCATATTGTGAGTGTGTGTGTGTGTGTGTGTGTGTGTGTGTGTGTGTGTGTGTGTGTGTGTGTGTGTGTGTGTGTGTGTGTGTGTGTGTGTGTGTGTGTGTGTGTGTGTGTGTGTGTGTGTGTGTGTGTGTGTGTGTGTGTGTGTGTGTGTGTGTGTGTGTGTGTGTGTGTGTGTGTGTGTGTGTGTGTGTGTGTGTGTGTGTGTGTGTGTGTGTGTGTGTGTGTGTGTGTGTGTGTGTGTGTGTGTGTGTGTGTGTGTGTGTGTGTGTGTGTGTGTGTGTGTGTGTGTGTGTGTGTGTGTGTGTGTGTGTGTGTGTGTGTGTGTGTGTGTGTGTGTGTGTGTGTGTGTGTGTGTGTGTGTGTGTGTGTGTGTGTGTGTGTGTGTGTGTGTGTGTGTGTGTGTGTGTGTGTGTGTGTGTGTGTGTGTGTGTGTGTGTGTGTGTGTGTGTGTGTGTGTGTGTGTGTGTGTGTGTGTGTGTGTGTGTGTGTGTGTGTGTGTGTGTGTGTGTGTGTGTGTGTGTGTGTGTGTGTGTGTGTGTGTGTGTGTGTGTGTGTGTGTGTGTGTGTGTGTGTGTGTGTGTGTTTTTTTTTTTTAATATAGGAAGGTGGAAATCTTCCAAAGACTGAGTGTGGGATTTTTACCCACTAAAACCACCTCCCTTCTCCTAATCCCATATTCCCCCCGGAACCACCGTAAAGTATTACTTCAGGAGGGGGATTGAGCATTTCCGCTCACTCTAACCTATTTCTTATTGCTTCTAGCCGTCTTAGTTCCATGTTTACTATAGCTACATTGTTGCAGACAGTGTCCCATAGTTCTTTCGATTTCAACATTTCGCCTATTATGTTGTCCGGGTTGAGCTTTACGTCCGCTGCTTTTTCCATGTCTCTCCTCTCTTGCTCAAATCGAGAGCATACAAAAAACACATGTTCAGCGTTCTCTTCTTTGTTTTCACACTCTGGACATAATGGAGAATCATCATGCCCAAAACGGTATAAATAACTCCGGTAACCACCATGACCAGATAGAAATTGGGTTAGGTGATAGTTGACCTCCCCGTGTTTGCGGCTAATCCACGGCTCTATTTTCGGAATTAGCCTATGCGTCCAGCGCCCCTTTCCAGAGGTCTGCCACTGTTGCTGCCATGTTTGCATGGATTGCAGTCTTTCTCTTTCCCTGTACTCCCGTCTAGCTAGAGGGTCCCGCCTCTTGGCCTCAAATACTCTTCTAGCTTCCTCCGCTGCGATGTGGATAGGCATCATTCCTGCAATGACGCAGGCGCCATCGTCCGACATGGTTCTGTAGCCGCTAATGACTCTTAGGGCGCTGAGTCTCTGGACTTTCCCCAGTATCCTTCTGTTTTTCTCGACCCTCATTGCCTCTGCCCAAATTGGCGAAGCATAAAGGACAACTGATTTTACTACACCTGCCAGTAACTTTCTTCTGCTACTTCTTGGACCTCCAATATTAGGTAGCATATTTGACAGCGCAGAATGAACCTTTGCTGCCTTTTTGCTTACATACTCCAAGTGGCTTTGGAAGCTCAACTTTTGGTCGATCATTACTCCTAGGTATTTGATGGCATTCTTTGATTTAATTTCAAAATTTCCCACCTTTAGAGTAACGGATTCAATCTTCTTCCTGCTACTGATCAGCACACTCTCCGTCTTGTTCTCAGCTAGCTCTAGCCCTACCGAGTCATGTTCTTAATATTTGGATGGTTTCGTTAGCGACCATTTCGATTTCGTCCAGTTGTTTTGCAGTTACCACTAATGCAATGTCATCTGCAAACCCTATCACCTTAGCTTCATCTGGGACTCTTATCTTAAGTATGTCATTATACATAACATTCCAAAGAATTGGTCCAAGCACGGAACCCTGAGGGACCCCAGCGGTTATCCTGTATTTTAAGAGACCCTTTCCGGTGTTGTACTCCAGTATTCTGTCCTCGAAATAGCTTTCTAGGATTCGCACCAGGAACTTTGGAACATTCATTCTCTGTAATGCCCTTATGATTTGATCCCAATTTGCGGAGTTAAACGCATTCTTCACGTCAATCGTGACTATGACGCAGTATTTTTTGGTCCCTCCTTTCCATCTTTTGCCCTGTATGGCTTCATTGGCAGTTGATATTACCATGCCGATGGCATCCAATGTGGATCGCGCCTTCCGGAAACCAAATTGGTTATTTGAAAGGCCATCCTCCTTCTCTATTAATGGGCTCAGTCTATTATGAATGATACGCTCCAGCATTTTCCCCAAAGAGTCGAGCATGCAAAGAGGACGATGCGAGTTCGGCTCTTCCGGAGGTTTCCCTGCTTTTGGTATTAGAACTAACCTTTGGCGTTTCCACTCTTTGGGAAACGTTCCTTCCTTAAGACAGGATTGCATTGTATCCACGAATATTTTTGTGTTACTTTTAATCGCAGTCTTGAGCGCTCGGTTTGGAATCCCGTCCGGACCAGGAGCCTTTTTGTCCCCCATTCTGTTGCACATGCTCAGGATCTCTTCTTCGGTTACCTCTGGTATTTGCTCTGTGTTTTCAAAGGCTGTTCTCCTTCCAAGCCTTGGCGTATGGTGAGGAAAAAGTGTCTGAACAATGTTTTGCAATTTCTCGGGGCATAATTCTTGGGGAATCTTTATGCCCTTTATTTTTGTCATTACTACCCTGTAAGCACTGCCCCAGGGACTGGTATCCGCTTCGTCACAAAGTTGCTTGAAGCATTCCCTCTTGGCTTCCCGTATTTTGTCTCGGAGTTGCTTTCTCAGTACTTTGAACTCAGACTGTCTGCCTTCGTATTTTGTGTTCCTTGCCGCTCTTTGGCATCTTCTTCTGGCTCTGAAACACTTGGTCCTAAGGTCCTTTATGTCTTCATTCCACCAGTATACTGATCTTCTTCGCGAGTTATCTCTCCTTCTTGGCATGGTTGCATCACACGCTATTGATAGCTGGTTCACCAAGAATTTCGCCATATCTTCAGCACTGTCTGCTGTTGTGTGGACATCCCTTAGGATCTCGCAGAATAGCTCGCCATCGAATGTTTTGGTCACCCACCCTTTTCTTGTGAGCCTTTTTGGTATCCTGTTGCCATCACTCTGGGAAATTACTTCATACATCACAGCTTGGTGATCACTATGGGTATAGTGTTCGCTTACGTGCCAGTTTAAGTGATTAACTAGCTGCCTACTCACAAATGTTATATCCACCACTGACTGCCGTCCATTTTTGCGGAAAGTACTGGTATTTCCCTTATTGCCGAGCACTATATCTATGGGGGAAAGTGCCTCTAGCAGGATGCGTCCTCTGGGGTTTGTGTCCGTGCTGCCCCACTCCACGGCCCACGCGTTGAAATCCCCGGCAATGATAGTGGGGTGCCGCCTTGTTGCATCTCTTACAATGTTATCCACCATTAATTCATATTGAGAGATATGTAAACTAGGAGGAGCATAACAACTGTAAATATAAATGCCGTTGATTTTGGCCGTTACAAAGCCATTCACTTTCTGTTTCATACACTGTTGAAATGGATATTTTCCGCATGCCCATATAGCAGTTTTACCAGTAGCGTCAGATGTCCATAGATTATTTTGCGGGATTTTATATGGTTCTGACACTATAGCAATTTCTACTTTCTTCTCCACTATGGTTTGACCCAACAGGTCTTGCGCTGCCTCGCAGTGGTTGAGATTTATTTGTAATATTCTCATCTTCTAACTACGTTCACTGCGCTCCTGTAGTCTGGACCTTCTCGCCGCGTGGTTGCTCGGACGACCTTTCTCGTTGCAAACTACACAGTTTGGTTCATTGCCACAGGATTTGGCTTTGTGTCCTGTTTCTCCACACCTCCAGCAGAGTTTTGATCTATCAACATTTTTACATGAAATTGCAATGTGTCCAAACTCTAGGCATCTATAGCAATTTTTAGGTTGTATCAACTCTCTTACTGCGCAGATCGTCCAACCAATTTTAATTTTCCCGGTTTTTATTAGCTTGATGGCTAATTCTGCCGGTAGATTAATTTCGGCCCGCTGCGTACCTCCGTATGTGTTCCTTAATCTCCTGACCATTGAGTCGTCTGGGAATTCATAATTGAAATGTGCTTCCAAGGCTTTGCGGATTTCCTCCTTTGTTGTGATTTCATCCAGGTCCTTTACTTCGATGGTGATTTCGTGTGTTAACGACCTCACGTTTGCAGACTCCCCTAGCACAACCTTCATAAGGTCTTGATATTTCAGTCCACCTGTCGCATTTTCCTCCTTTTCCACTTCAAGAATCATCTCCCCTTTGTGGGTTCTACGAATGCGAGATACTTTCTCTCCCAGTTCTTTTAGTGTTGGGTCTCCTTTGACTTTGCGAAGTATGTCTGCATACGTCATTTCACCTTTTTTCCCAATCACAATAGCATCCGTTTTATACGCTCTAGGAAGTTTCACTCTGTCTCTTCCTTTCCTCTTCTCCTTTGTTTTTTTATTAATGACCGCAGTCCATTCCCCATCCTCCAAGTTCGCCCTTGCTTCTCTTCTATTCTCTAGGGTCGAGCTTGGTGCTTTCTTCTCAGTAATTTTTTCTCTTTTTTGCTCTGGTGTATGTCCTGATGGGTCATCACTCTTACCCCTACTTCTTTTCGAAGTTGGATCCGCTTGCTTACTGATCGGACGGTTCTCCGTTTGGGTAGCCATGTTTGAAGCGTTGTTTGTTTCCCCTTCCGGCTTCATTTTGTTTACTGTTGATTGGCTTGGCCATTCTTTCACTCCATCTGCTAGATCCCCGAATGATACCTTGATTTGGCGGATCATTCTTTTAATTTCTTGGTGTACGTTATGCCTTGGCTTAACATACTCCAACAGAGTATCGATCTCATTTCTCAGTTTGTTGACCTTTTGGTCAACGATCGCTCTATTTGTTGGTCCCCAGCAAGCAGTGATTCGTTCCGGTTCTGTTACCGGTTCTGTTGCTACTGGATGGTCTACTGGTTGGTCTGTAACTGGTGGGAGTAACACAGGATTGGTATTTTGTGCTATCTCCAGCGTTGGTGACCTCTGTAATTTCGCACTGACTTTAAATGCATCCTCCCTATTCGTTTTCATCCATTCACACGAGTGTGTGTGTGTGTGTGTGTGTGTGTGTGTGTGTGTGTGTGTGTGTGTGTGTGTGTGTGTGTGTGTGTGTGTGTGTGTGTGTGTGTGTGTGTGTGTGTGTGTGTGTGTGTGTGTGTGTGTGTGTGTGTGTGTGTGTGTGTGTGTGTGTGTGTGTGTGTGTGTGTGTGTGTGTGTGTGTGTGTGTGTGTGTGTGTGTGTGTGTGTGTGTGTGTGTGTGTGTGTGTGTGTGTGTGTGTGTGTGTGTGTGTGTGTGTGTGTGTGTGTGTGTGTGTGTGTGTGTGTGTGTGTGTGTGTGTGTGTGTGTGTGTGTGTGTGTGTGTGTGTGTGTGTGTGTGTGTGTGTGTGTGTGTGTGTGTGTGTGTGTGTGTGTGTGTGTGTGTGTGTGTGTGTGTTTTTTTTTTTTTTTTTTTTTTTTTTTTTTTTAAATAGGAAGGTGGAAATCTTCCAAAGACTGAGTGTGGGATTTTTACCCACTAAAACCACCTCCCTTCTCCTAATCCCATATTCCCCCCGGAACCACCGTAAAGTATTACTTCAGGAGGGGGATAGAGCATTTCCGCTCACTCTAACCTATTTCTTATTGCTTCTAGCCGTCTTAGCTCCATGTTTACTATAGCTACATTGTTGCAGACAGTGTCCCATAGTTCTTTCGATTTCAACATTTCGCCTATTATGTTGTCCGGGTTTAGCTTTACGTCAGCTGCTTTTTCCATGTCTCTCCTCTCTTGCTCAAATCGAGAGCATACAAAAAACACATGTTCAGCGTTCTCTTCTTTGTTTTCGCATTCTGGACATAATGGAGAATCATCATGCCCAAAACGATATAAATAACTCCGGTAACCACCATGACCAGATAGAAATTGGGTTAGGTGATAGTTGACCTCCCCGTGTTTGCGGCTAATCCACGGCTCTATCTTCGGAATTAGCCTATGCGTCCAGTGCCCCTTTCCAGAGGTCTGCCACTGTTGCTGCCATGTTTGCATGGATTGCAGTCTTTCTCTTTCCCTGTACTCCCGTCTAGCTAGAGGGTCCCGCCTCTTGGCCTCAAATACTCTTCTAGCTTCCTCCGCTGCGATGTGGATAGGCATCATTCCTGCAATGACGCAGGCGCCATCGTCCGACATGGTTCTGTAGCCGCTAATGACTCTTAGGGCGCTGAGTCTCTGGACTTTCCCCAGTATCCTTCTGTTTTTCTCGACCCTCATTGCCTCTGCCCAAATTGGCGAAGCATAAAGGACAACTGATTTTACTACACTTGCCAGTAGCTTTCTTCTGCTACTTCTTGGACCTCCAATATTAGGTAGCATATTTGACAGCGCAGAATGAACCTTTGCTGCCTTTTTGCTTACATACTCCAAGTGGCTTTGGAAGCTCAACTTTTGGTCGATCATTACTCCTAGGTATTTGATGGCATTCTTTGATTTAATTTCAAAATTTCCCACCTTTAGAGTAACGGATTCAATCTTCTTCCTGCTACTGATCAGCACACTCTCCGTCTTGTTCTCAGCTAGCTCTAGCCCTACCGAGTCAAGCCATGTTTTTAATATTTGGATGGTTTCGTTAGCGACCATTTCGATTTCGTCCAGTTGTTTTGCAGTTACCACTATTGCAATGTCATCTGCAAACCCTATCACCTTAGCTTCATCTGGGACTCTTATCTTAAGTATGTCATTATACATAACATTCCAAAGAATTGGTCCAAGCACGGAACCCTGAGGGACCCCAGCGGTTATCCTGTATTTTAAGAGACCCATTCCGGTGTTGTACTCCAGTATTCTGTCCTCGAAATAGCTTTCTAGGATTCGCACCAGGAACTTTGGAACATTCATTCTCTGTAATGCCCTTATGATTTGGTCCCAATTAGCTGGAGTTAAACGCATTCTTCACGTCAATCGTGACTATGACGCAGTATTTTTTGGTCCCTCCTTTCCATCTTTTGCCCTGTATGGCTTCATTGGCAGTTGATATTACCATGCCGATGGCATCCAATGTGGATCGCGCCTTCCGGAAACCAAATTGGTTATTTGAAAGGCCATCCTCCTTCTCTATTAATGGGCTCAGTCTATTATGAATGATACGCTCCAGCATTTTCCCCAAAGAGTCGAGCATGCAAAGAGGACGATGCGAGTTCGGCTCTTCCGGAGGTTTTCCTGCTTTTGGTATTAGAACTAACCTTTGGCGTTTCCACTCTTTGGGAAACGTTCCTTCCTTAAGACAGGATTGCATTGTATCCACGAATATTTTTGTGTTACTTTTAATCGCAGTCTTGAGCGCTCGGTTTGGAATCCCGTCCGGACCAGGAGCCTTTTTGTCCCCCATTCTGTTGCACATGCTCAGGATCTCTTCTTCGGTTACCTCTGGTATTTGCTCTGTGTTTTCAAAGGCTGTTCTCCTTCCAAGCCTTGGCGTATGGTGAGGAAAAAGTGTCTGAACAATGTTTTGCAATTTCTCGGGGCATAATTCTTGGGGAATCTTTATGCCCTTTATTTTTGTCATTACTACCCTGTAAGCACTGCCCCAGGGACTGGTATCCGCTTCGTCACAAAGTTGCTTGAAGCATTCCCTCTTGGCTTCCCGTATTTTGTCTCGGAGTTGCTTTCTCAGTACTTTGAACTCAGACTGTCTGCCTTCGTATTTTGTGTTCCTTGCCGCTCTTTGGCATCTTCTTCTGGCTCTGAAACACTTGGTCCTAAGGTCCTTTATGTCTTCATTCCACCAGTATACTGATCTTCTTCGCGAGTTATCTCTCCTTCTTGGCATGGTTGCATCACACGCTATTGATAGCTGGTTCACCAAGAATTTCGCCATATCTTCAGCACTGTCTGCTGTTGTGTGGACATCCCTTAGGATCTCGCAGAATAGCTCGCCATCGAATGTTTTGGTCACCCACCCTTTTCTTGTGAGCCTTTTTGGTATCCTGTTGCCATCACTCTGGGAAATTACTTCATACATCACAGCTTGGTGATCACTATGGGTATAGTGTTCGCTTACGTGCCAGTTTAAGTGATTAACTAGCTGCCTACTCACAAATGTTATATCCACCACTGACTGCCGTCCATTTTTGCGGAAAGTACTGGTATTTCCCTTATTGCCGAGCACTATATCTATGGGGGAAAGTGCCTCTAGCAGGATGCGTCCTCTGGGGTTTGTGTCCGTGCTGCCCCACTCCACGGCCCACGCGTTGAAATCCCCGGCAATGATAGTGGGGTGCCGCCTTGTTGCATCTCTTACAATGTTATCCACCATTAATTCATATTGAGAGATATGTAAACTAGGAGGAGCATAACAACTGTAAATATAAATGCCGTTGATTTTGGCCGTTACAAAGCCATTCACTTTCTGTTTCATACACTGTTGAAATGGATATTTTCCGCATGCCCATATAGCAGTTTTACCAGTAGCGTCAGATGTCCATAGATTATTTTGCGGGATTTTATATGGTTCTGACACTATAGCAATTTCTACTTTCTTCTCCACTATGGTTTGACCCAACAGGTCTTGCGCTGCCTCGCAGTGGTTGAGATTTATTTGTAATATTCTCATCTTCTAACTACGTTCACTGCGCTCCTGTAGTCTGGACACCTGAAACTTCTCGCCGCGTGGTTGCTCGGACGACCTTTCTCGTTGCAAACTACACAGTTTGGTTCATTGCCACAGGATTTGGCTTTGTGTCCTGTTTCTCCACACCTCCAGCAGAGTTTTGATCTATCCACATTTTTACAAGAGATTGCTATGTGCCCAAACTCTAGGCACCTATAGCAATTCTTAGGTTGCACCAACTCTCTTACTGCGCAGATCGTCCAACCAATTTTAATTTTCCCGGTTTTTATTAGCTTGATGGCTAATTCTGCCGGTAGATTAATTTCGGCCCGCTGCGTACCTCCGTATGTGTTCCTTAATCTCCTGACCATTGAGTCGTCTGGGAATTCATAATTGAAATGTGCTTCCAAGGCTTTGCGGATTTCCTCCTTTGTTGTGATTTCATCCAGGTCCTTTACTTCGATGGTGATTTCGTGTGTTAACGACCTCACGTTTGCAGACTCCCCTAGCACAACCTTCATAAGGTCTTGATATTTCAGTCCACCTGTCGCATTTTCCTCCTTTTCCACTTCAAGAATCATCTCCCCTTTGTGGGTTCTACGAATGCGAGATACTTTCTCTCCCAGTTCTTTTAGTGTTGGGTCTCCTTTGACTTTGCGAAGTATGTCTGCATACGTCATTTCACCTTTTTTCCCAATCACAATAGCATCCGTTTTATACGCTCTAGGAAGTTTCACTCTGTCTCTTCCTTTCCTCTTCTCCTTTGTTTTTTTATTAATGACCGCAGTCCATTCCCCATCCTCCAAGTTCGCCCTTGCTTCTCTTCTATTCTCTAGGGTCGAGCTTGGTGCTTTCTTCTCAGTAATTTTTTCTCTTTTTTGCTCTGGTGTATGTCCTGATGGGTCATCACTCTTACCCCTACTTCTTTTCGAAGTTGGATCCGCTTGCTTACTGATCGGACGGTTCTCCGTTTGGGTAGCCATGTTTGAAGCGTTGTTTGTTTCCCCTTCCGGCTTCATTTTGTTTACTGTTGATTGGCTTGGCCATTCTTTCACTCCATCTGCTAGATCCCCGAATGATACCTTGATTTGGCGGATCATTCTTTTAATTTCTTGGTGTACGTTATGCCTTGGCTTAACATACTCCAACAGAGTATCGATCTCATTTCTCAGTTTGTTGACCTTTTGGTCAACGATCGCTCTATTTGTTGGTCCCCAGCAAGCAGTGATTCGTTCCGGTTCTGTTACCGGTTCTGTTGCTACTGGATGGTCTACTGGTTGGTCTGTAACTGGTGGGAGTAACACAGGATTGGTATTTTGTGCTATCTCCAGCGTTGGTGACCTCTGTAATTTCGCACTGACTTTAAATGCATCCTCCCTATTCGTTTTCATCCATTCCCTCCACTCACTTAAGGATACGGTTCTACCCTTACTCTTTTTTGGTTTCTCATCCAAGTCGAGCCTACTATTCGTACTATTCCTTGTAGCTGTATCTACCTCAGCAGCCAAGTTCACCACTGCTGATGTATTGCGGTCGCTTGATTTCGACGCCTGGGAGCCCGCTCGCTCGCTCAACACAGCCGCCGGTACTGAGCATCCTATTCTCTGCACCGTAAGTTTTTCTGAAGTATATAAACCTTCCATAGTTGGTGATTTAATTCGGGGGAGCCCACCCCTATCTGATTTTGGTCCGCGGATGGTTTTTTAATTCCCATCAGCCCTCCGGTATTCCGGTGAGAGCCTCCCCTATCCGCCACCTGGGGACGCGCCCGATGGGAGATCCAGCAACTCCACACGAGTGTGTGTGTGTGTGTGTGTGTGTGTGTGTGTGTGTGTGTGTGTGTGTGTGTGTGTGTGTGTGTGTGTGTGTGTGTGTGTGTGTGTGTGTGTGTGTGTGTGTGTGTGTGTGTGTGTGTGTGTGTGTGTGTGTGTGTGTGTGTGTGTGTGTGTGTGTGTGTGTGTGTGTGTGTGTGTGTGTGTGTGTGTGTGTGTGTGTGTGTGTGTGTGTGTGTGTGTGTGTGTGTGTGTGTGTGTGTGTGTGTGTGTGTGTGTGTGTGTGTGTGTGTGTGTGTGTGTGTGTGTGTGTGTGTGTGTGTGTGTGTGTGTGTGTGTGTGTGTGTGTGTGTGTGTGTGTGTGTGTGTGTGTGTGTGTGTGTGTGTGTGTGTGTGTGTGTGTGTGTGTGTGTGTGTGTGTGTGTGTGTGTGTGTGTGTGTGTGTGTGTGTGTGTGTGTGTGTGTGTGTGTGTGTGTGTGTGTGTGTGTGTGTGTGTGTGTGTGTGTGTGTGTGTGTGTGTGTGTGTGTGTGTGTGTGTGTGTGTGTGTGTGTGTGTGTGCTGATCCGCACATATAATGTTACTTTTCATTATGAAATTATCAAAAACTTTAATTCAAAATAGAGCGGATTACTTTTATGTCCCTCTGTCTATTTTTTGTGTGAATGCAGAATATGTTTTGTATGTATTTGTATGTTTAAAACATTATGCGTAAAAATGAGATAGATTATAATCTGAAAAAATCATGATAAAACATGATTCAAAATTGTCGATCGCAAACGTATTATTAAAAACTTTAATTCAAATAAATTTCGAAGTCGTTTGATGAGAGTGATCGTAAAACCCAATGTTTCCATGAGTATGCGTGTGTGTTTGTTTCTTTACGCATTACAAGGCTGATAATTTTTTGATTGATAAAATCAAATCATAAATATGTATGACATTATATAATATTAAAGTCCATACATAAATACAATTAATTTTAAGGATCAATTCTTTTTATGATGATGTGTACATTCATTTTAAGAGAGGATTATTTTTTATGTTGCTCTCACATTTTTTTCTTTTACTAATAGTTTCAGAATTTTTTATGTTATTTTAAAAAAAAAGCAGCTCCTTTCGCGGCAACGTTTTCAAATAAAATTGAAGATTTCCATTTTTAATAAAAAAAAATTTTATGTAAACCTTTCGAAAAAAAGAGGAATATTTTGTATGAATTTGTTAATTTAATAATATTACTCATCAAGTTTTATATGAAAATTGCTTTTACGGTTTACTTTATGATTTATATTATATGTAATGTTTTTTCACTTTTAATTTATTTGGCATAAGAAGATTGAAATTGTTTCATTAATATATTATTATTAATAGGTAGATAATAATTCATAAAATAAAATCACATATATATATATATAATAATTTGTAATTTTATTCTATAAATTCATTTTTTATAATGAATAGGTTTACATAATTGTTTTTTTATTTTAAATTATATAAAAAATAATTAAATTTGAAATACACATTTATTATTATTTAAGATTTTTTTAAATTGTTAGAATAAAAATAAATTATTGATAAGATTAAGACGTAATAATATATTCAGTTAATAAATAAACTTACATTATAAAATTTTGATGATAAACCTACCTAGTATATTAAATTTTTATTGTAATAATGTAAATAAATAATATTAATATTTATAATAAATAATAAATTTAAAAATTAAATAATATCTGTTTTCTTAATCCAGGAATTGTGAGTATTATCAAAACCAAGCCATTTCACATTTACCATATCTTTTTTTCGTTTCATAATTTTTTCCACTAGAAATACGTTTGGATTTTTCGTCTTCTGAAGCTCTTTTTCATAAAAACGACCGGCAATATTTTGATGTGTATCCCTTGTCGCATATAGATTTATATTTACTAATACGATCATTGTCACCAATATTAAACTTATTTTTTACCAATTTTGGAACGATGTTAAAAACTGTTTTGAGTAATATTAAATTTCTTTTAGAAGTGAATAAATTGACATTTATTTACTCCTTACCTATATTAGGCTATATTAATCACAATGATTAATATTTTTCAATTTAAATTAAAGTTATTATTTTAAGGAAAAATTGATGGACTGACAAAACCTTCTATGCCACAACTGAGACTCGAACTCAGGACCTTTCACTATCCGGGTGACTGCTCTACCAACTGAGCTACAGTTGGCAGTCGAAAGTTATCATTCCAATCAATTTCACCTTAATATTTAAATTCATTAATTTATTGTGTTAATTTTTAAATCTCAATTTTTCCATGAAGAAGAATTATTTGTTCTGACCATCATAGAAATCAATCTAACACATTAACTGAATTCATTTTTTAGAATAATCCGTGGATTCAACCATTCTTCTTTGATATTAAATTTCTTTTAGAAGTGAATAAATTGACATTTATTTACTCCTTACCATTAGGCTATATTAATCACAATGATTAATATTTTTCAATTTAAATTAAAGTTATTATTTTAAGGAAAAATTGATGGACTGACAAAACCTTCTATGCCACAACTGAGACTCGAACTCAGGACCTTTCACTATCCGGGTGACTGCTCTACCAACTGAGCTACAGTGACAGTCGAAAGTTATCATTCCAATCAATTTCACCTTAATATTTAAATTCATTAATTTATTGTGTTAATTTTTAAATCTCAATTTTTCCATGAAGAAGAATTATTTGTTCTGACCATCATAGAAATCGATCTAACACATTAACTGAATTCATTTTTTAGAATAATCCGTGGATTCAACCATTCTTCTTTGATATTAAATTTCTTTTAGAAGTGAATAAATTGACATTTATTTACTCCTTACCATTAGGCTATATTAATCACAATGATTAATATTTTTCAATTTAAATTAAAGTTATTATTTTAAGGAAAAATTGATGGACTGACAAAATCTTCTATGCCACAACTGAGACTCGAACTCAGGACCTTTCACTATCCGGGTGACCGCTCTACCAACTGAGCTACAGTAATGTTTTCTCATTTCGTTTATTCACATCAATAGGTCTCATTTTAATTGTTCTATGTTTTGTATTGTTGTATTCGTGTACCAACACATTAACTGTATTCAACCATTTGTATGTTCCTTGCAAACTGAATGTTTTCCGCATTTTATCTTTTAAAGTTCTATTGAATCTTTCTACTATACTCGATTTCAAATGTGTGTAGGTTGAGTAATGATTTATTTGATATTTTTTCATAAGTTTTTGAAAAGTCTTATTATAAAATTCTTTTCCACTGTCTGTTTGTAAGTTGGATGGTTTTCCATCACTTTCCACAAAAATTTTAAGCATTGCTTCACAAACTGAATTACTTGTTTTGTTCAACACTGGTTTCACCCAAGCATACTTAGAGAAACAATCAATAACAGTAAGTAAATATTTATACTGGCTGTTTTGGTTTGCATATGGAATCATTTCGACTAAGTCCACTTGCCACAAATCATCAATACCTTTGAGTTTAACTTTTCGACGAACAAAATTTTTTCGCGCAGTCTTATGAAGCTCTTTAACAATATCCTGTCTACTCATTGTAATTTATTTCTACTACTTTGTGTTCACAATAACTGTTATCACAAATAAAACAAATATTGCAAATTTTTTTTTAAAGAAATATATTTTATTGTAAACCCACAACACATGTTCTTCGCATATTATTTACATATTATGTTCCTTTAACTAAATTTAGATATTGACAATCAGGATACCATATTGCGTGATGAACCCATGGTGACTCATCGTTTAACCAGTTACTTAGACATCCTCCACAACTGAAGCATTGTACATTGTCTTTCAATTTTGTAAAATAAAATCCAGCTTCACATTATTTGGAAATGAAGTGAAACTGTTGAATCGATTAGAAAATAGTGTATACTTTGGAAATTTGGTTATTAGTTCAAAAGTATCATATTTATTTTCAGGCATTTTGATCTTTTCACCTCAGCAATTGATTATAAAATCAAATATAAATAGATGAAAATTGATTTATATAAAAATATTAAGATTTTCCTATAATAATACACACATATATACACACATATATACACACATATATATACATATATACATACATATATATAAATATATTTAGTAAAGTTATATTCGATCAAGTGTATTTCGTTATACAAAAATAAAGAAACCGTACAACAAAAGCATTGGAATGGAACTTTATGAATGACAATATATTATCATATCCATCTTCTATAAGAAACAAAAAATTACAATGATTTAAATACAATCTTTTATAAGAAACAAAAAATTACAATTTTATTTTATATTTTATTAGTAAAATAAATACTTTATTTAGTAAAGTCATATTTGATCAAGTGTATTTCGTCATAACAAAAATAAAGAAAACGTACAACAAAAGTATCGAAAATATTTATATATTTATATATGTGAAATTTACAACAGCAAAATACACGAAAAAAATTTCATGAAATATATACACATATATATATTATTAAATATTTATATATATATGTGTTTTACACATTAAATTGCGCAACTTTCTCTAAAGGATTCATATTTTTGTAACATCTCTAAGTTAGTCATTTTGACGTTCTGTAGTACATAATTCTCTTTTTTTTTTTTTTTTTTGATAAAAACATAGATTCGCCTTAACGTCTCGCAAAAATCAAAAAAAATTTTTTTGCCAAATAACTTATGCACAATTTGAAGACAATTAAATTGCGCAACTTTCTATAAAGGATTCATATTTTTGCAACATTTCTAAGTTGGTCATTTTGACGTTCTGTGGTACATAATTATTTTTTTTGCCTTAACGTCTCGCAAAAATAAAAAAAAAAATTTTTTGGCAAATATCTTATGCACAATTTGAAGAGAATTAAATTGTGCAACTTTCTATAAAGGATTCATATTTTTCTAGCATCTCTAAGTTGGTAATTTTGACGTTCTGTGGTACATATTTTTTATTTTTTTTTGATTTTGATAAAAACATAGGTTCGCCTTAACGTCTCGCAAAAATCAATAACATTTTTTTTGACAAATAGCAGTAGTATTAACACCACTATCGTACAGATTTATATGTGAAAGAAGAGTAAGAAAATCTGTACGATAGTTTCATGTGTTTTTGTTGTAAAGTGTGTTGTGTGAGGGAGAGGGTATGTTGTTTGTGTGTGTTTGAGTGAGAGAGTAGATTCAGCTAAGAGTATCAAAAAATCTATACGATGGTACCATTTGTTTTTGTTGTAAAGTATGGTGTATGAGGGAGAGTGTATGTTGTTGGAGTGTGTTTGAGTGAGAGAGTAGAGTCAGCGAGTTGTTGTTGTATGTGCGATTGGTCATGTTGTTTTGTGACGTGTTGTACAGTAGTGGCATACTGTGTGTGTTGTTGTTGTAAATTGTCCGATAGTCATGTTGTGTTGACTGTGACGCATTATACGATATTGTATGCGTTGTTGTTGTATCGTGCGAGGCGCGCATCGCGTGAGGGGGAGGGAGAGGGTATATATTTGTGCGAGTAAGAGGGTGTATATTCGTGCGAGTATATTGGGCCGCGTTAAGAAATAGAATGTGAAAGAGAATTGCAAGAAAATGTGTTGTTGTTGTACGAACACGATAAGACAAGAGAATATTGAAAACGGGTTGTTGATATTGTAGGTGAATGTGTGACGCGAAAAACATGTGAAGACAAGAAACAAACAAAAATTTTAAGTTACAAATAAAAAACATAATATTTTTTTTAAGTAGAAATAAATTTATTTACTGAGAAAAAATACATTTATAATTAATTAATTAATACATACATACAGGTTTTTATTATTATTATTATTTCTTATATTATTAAATACATTTTCTGAGAAAAAATACATTGATAATTAAACATACATACAGGTCTTTATTATTTCTTATATTTTATTTTTTATAAAAGTATGAATTTGAGTTTTACAAAGTAGTGGAATTTCGTAAAACATTCTGCAATAATTGAAGCCTGTATGTGTATTTGGTGATGGTATCAACAAATCTGACGGTGGTAACATTTTGGTATGTTTATTCTTACAAAGTTGTAGATATGTATTAAAGTATTCCTGGACATCATTCACAATACAAGAATTATAAAGCATCACTTGACTTATGAATTGTGCTACTAATTCAAATGATAACCATTCTTTTCTTGATAGAATAATTTGCTGTTGATTTTTAGAAATACACAGTTCCTTCATTTCGTTGTTATTATTATTATTAACAACAGTGATAGAAAAGGATCCTATTTCATCTAAGAACCTTAGAAGTTCACTGTCTTTTTTATTTTTTGATGATGATGAGAATAATTTGGTATATTTTTGTATATTTATAAAAAGTTTATTCCACTCATCATGATTAAGATTAATAAACGTTCCATTTACAAAAATAAGTGCTTCAGATTGAAAATTCGTAGGATTGAAACTAGGAATACTATCAATTTTTTTTTTTGATATTTTACTAAGTTTTAACATTTTAAAATAATAATAAAACACTTTTACAGTATCAGTTATAAAGAACTAATGATATATTTTAAAAAAGTCCATCCCTTTTATATAAAAGCAGCTAGAATTTTTTATTTTTATTTTTTTAAATTTTATTAAATATTTTAATTATTTTCACATCATTTAAAATTAATTTTTTATTCTTAAACATATTCGAAAATGTTAGCATACTTTTTTTCTTACATTTATAGTATGCGTAAACAGAGCAGTACTGCCCACACACTTTGATAACAATGATTGTAACTGTTTTTTATTTCTTGTGTATTTTCCACTATGATTGTGTAGAAATTTTAGAAAAAAATTATTTTTTGGAGTGGTTCCGAAGGAATCAAAATTTTCTATGGGTCCAATCTTTGGTAGAAAAAATGCCACCCAATGCGTACCAGGGTTTTTGGAATCATCAGTGTTGGCAGTAACAAAAGATGGGCGTTTCAATTTTTTTGGTAAAAGATCTGCAGGGTAAACACCAGCGAAGAATTTACGTGTAACATCATTTTGTTTCAATTTTTTTACTAACTCTGTTGTATTCATATTGGTTTTCTGTTTAGTTTTCTTGTTTAAACACCTATTTATACAATTTTTTCTTCAAAAACTGGTTAGAACATTTCGATCTTTATTGATTTCAATGATTGCATCATATTCTGTATATACAATACAAGATATTGTATTTGGTAAAGGTTTTTCAAAGCGTGCTTCAATTCTTAATGAGCCTGTGTTTAATAGATTAAGAGTGATTCACTTCTAGAAAAGTCGCTTGTTAGATCAAAAGCCAGTAAAAACATCCACTATCAAAGAAATTCTTCGTAATCTGATGACCTCGGTCAAAATAACAGATACCAGTTCTTTGAAAGAGTGTGTTATATCCTCCTGTACTAATGAACGGTGGCTTGCTGTAATCGAACTCGATCGGTTTATTTGGAACTTGTACCCCGTTTACAATTAGATTAAATCTGGATATATTATTATTTTTAAAATTATACGGGTTCTTGGATCTTTTTCCTGAAAACGCATCGTTGTCAACCATTGCAATTAATAGTAGATTGGGAAGAACACCTATTACGGCATTATCTATTGATAATGTTTGCGTGTTTGCTGGTATTGTATAAGATTTAACTTCTACTCTTTTATATGGATATGCAGCATTTTTATGTGAGAGCACTTTTTCATGCGCTAATAAAATGCTGGGGTTTATTGTAACATAGCACATAGGAAAATCAAAAAGTTTTAGCAAAAGATCCTGTTAAAATACAAATTAAAAAAGTTTGAATTAATAAAATAATTCCTATTGCTAGAGGGTGTTTTATTTGTATAAATATAAATCTAAAGGTTAATCTACAGGAAGCAATTAAAAATTGTATAATACAGAAAGTAGTTTAATTAAAATATTAATTTTGGAGATTAATGATAAAAGATTCTTTTTTTTCTGAAGTTTTAAAGGAATGCGTTCCTATTTTTGATTTACAAGACCAATGTTTTTGTTAAACTATTAAAACTAATGATAGCATTAATTTATTGAAGAGTTCCTATTTTTTTATTTATTTCTGGGGTAATGGTTTTTGTTTTTAATTGTAAGCATTTATTAGCAATGTTGTTAAGTTTAGAATTTATTGTGTTAAGAATATTTATGTTTTTATATATTTTTTTAAATTTATTTAACTATGAAATTTTTTTTAGAATAATATTTTTAACTTTTAGTGTGTGTGAGGGGGCCTTAGGGTTATCTATTTTAGTTTCTATAATTCGAACTCATGGTAATGATTATTTTAATTCTTTTTCTGTTTTACAATGTTAAAAATTTTATTTATAATAATTTTTATGATTCCTATTTGTTTTTTTAAAAAAAGATATTGAATGGTGCAAAATTTATTATTTGTATTTAGTTTTATGTTTATTATTATAAATTATTATTCTTATTATTGAATAAATATTTCTTATTTTTTGGGCTGTGATGTTATTTCTTATGGTATAATTTTGTTAAGATTTTGAATTTGTAGATTAATAATAATAGCTAGTGAGTCTGTTAATCGAAATAATAATTTTTTAAATTTTTTTAGTTTAATAATTTTATTTTTGTTAATTTTTCTTTATTTAACGTTTAGTTCAATAAATTTGTTTTTATTTTATTTGTATTTTGAAAGAAGCTTAATTCCTACGTTATTTTAGATTTTAGGTTGAGGGTATTAGCCTGAACGATTACAAGCTGGAATTTATTTATTATTTTATACTTTATTGGCTTCTTTACCTTTATTAATTGGAATTTTTTATGTTTTTAGTTTTGGGAAGACTATGGAGATAAGTTTATTAAGAAAAATAGTTTTCAATTATGATTTATTGTATTTATGTATGATTTTTGCTTTTTTAGTTAAAATGCCAATATTTTTAGTTCATTTGTGATTACCTAAGGCTCATGTTGAAGCTCCTGTTTCAGGTTCAATAATTTTAGCTGGAGTTTTATTAAAGTTAGGGGGTTATGAGTTATTGCGTGTTTTCCCTTTTATTCAAAAAACTGGTGTTATAAATAATTTTATTTGAGTGAGAATTAGTTTAATTAGTGGGGTTTTAGTTAGATTAGTTTGTTTACGTCAAACAGATTTAAAGGCTTTAATTGCTTATTCTTCTGTTGCTCATATGGGTATTGTGTTAAGTGGGCTAATAACATTGAGTTATTGAGGAATTTGTGGTGCTTATACATTAATGATTGCTCATGGGTTGTGTTCTTCTGGTTTATTTTGCCTTGCTAATATTTCTTATGAGCGTATAGGGAGTCGAAGATTGTTTATTAATAAGGGGATATTAAATTTTATGCCTAGAATAGCTTTATGGTGATTTTTACTATCTTCTGCGAATATGGCCGCACCTCCCACTTTAAATTTATTGGATGAAATTAGACTATTAAATAGAATTGTTGGTTGATCTTGAGTCACTATATTTAGATTAGCTTTTTTATCATTTTTTAGTGCGGCTTATACTTTATATTTATATTCTTATAGCCAACATGGTAAATTTTGTGCTGGCGCTTATGCCACATTTGGAGGTAAAACTCGTGAATATTTATTGTTATTTTTACATTGATTTCCGTTAAATTTATTAATTTTAAAAAGTGATTCCTGTATACTATGGTTATATTTAAATAGTTTAATTAAAATATTGATTTGTGGTGTCAATGATATGAATTTTTTCATTTTAGATCGTGGGATATATTTCAATTTGTTTTATTAGTTGTATTTTTTTTTTTTTTATTAGACTTAGATTATTTATAATAAGTTTAAATTTTTTACTACAAGACTTAGTTTATTTTATTGAGTGGGAAGTAGTTTCTTTAAATTCTTCTTCTATTGTAATGACTTTTTTATTTGATAGAATAAGTTTAATGTTTATATCATTTGTGTTATTTATTTCATCATTAGTTATTTATTATAGAAAAGAATATATATCAGAAGATATTAATATTAATCGTTTTATCATATTAGTTTTAATATTTGTAATATCAATAATAATATTAATTATTAGTCCTAATTTAATTAGAATTTTATTAGGTTGAGATGGACTGGGGTTAGTTTCTTATTGTTTAGTTATTTATTTTCAAAATGTTAAATCATATAATGCCGGGATGTTGACTGCTTTATCAAATCGTATTGGTGATGTTGCATTATTATTAGCAATTGCGTGAATATTAAATTATGGGAGATGGAACTATATTTTTTATCTTGAATTAATAAAAAGTAATTATGAAATAATGATTATTGGGGGGCTGGTAGTATTGGCAGCTATAACTAAAAGAGCTCAAATTCCTTTTTCTTCCTGGCTTCCAGCAGCAATAGCTGCCCCTACCCCTGTTTCTGCTTTAGTGCATTCTTCTACTTTGGTTACAGCGGGGGTTTATTTATTAATTCGTTTTAATTGTTTATTAGAAAATACTTTATTAGGTCAATTTATATTATTAGTCTCTGAGTTAACTATATTTATAGCCGGGCTAGGGGCTAATTTTGAATTTGATTTAAAGAAAATTATTGCCCTATCTACTTTAAGTCAATTAGGTTTAATAATAAGAATTTTGAATAGGGTATTATAAATTAGCTTTTTTTCATTTATTAACCCATGCTTTGTTTAAGGCATTATTATTTATATGTGCTGGGGCAATTATTCATAACATAAAGAATTCTCAAGATATTCGAACTATGGGTAGATTAGTTAATCAGATGCCTTTAACATCGGTTTGTTTAAATTTAGCTAATTTAGCTTTATGCGGGATACCTTTTTTAGCTGGGTTTTATTCTAAGGATTTAATTATAATAATTAATTATTATTATTATTATTATTATTATTATTATTATTATTATTATTATTATTATTATTATTATTATTATTATTATTATTATTATTATTATTATTATTATTATTATTATTATTATTATTATTATTATTATTATTATTATTATTATTATTATTATTATTATTATTATTATTATTATTATTATTATTATTATTATTATTATTATTATTATTATTATTATTATTATTATTATTATTATTATTATTATTATTATTATTATTATTATTATTATTATTATTATTATTATTATTATTATTATTATTATTATTATTATTATTATTATTATTATTATTATTATTATTATTATTATTATTATTATTATTATTATTATTAATTATTATTTAATTATATTAATTTATTTAGTTTTTTTTTATATTTTTTTTCAACAGGGTTAACAGTATGTTATTCTTTACGGTTAGTTTATTATTCGATAACTGGGGAGTTTAATAGAAGTTCTTTACATCCTATGAATGATGAAGGATGAGTCTTATTGCGAGGAATGTTTGGTCTTTTATTTATGGCTATTATTGGGAGTAGTATGTTAAGTTGATTAATTTTTCCGACTTGTCAAATAATTTGTTTACCTATAGAATTAAAATTATTAACTTTACTGGTTTGTTTATTAGGTGGATTTGCAGGTTATTAAATTTCTAATATTTCTTTAAATTTTTTTAATAAGTCATTGTTTTACTATGATTTAAGATATTTTTCAGGTTCAATATGGTTTATGCCTGTTATTTCGACAATTGGTGTGGTTTATTATCCTTTATTAGTAGGGTCTAAAATAGTAAAAAAATTTGATCAGGGTTGAAGTGAGTATTTTGGAGGTCAAATATTATATAGAAGATTAAAAAAGAATTCTGAGGTTAAAAATTTATTTATTAAGTTTTGTATTGTGATTTATTGTATTATTAATAATAATAGTTTTTTAATTCAAATAGCTTATGGATAGAGCGTGACACTGAAGATGTTAATGAGATTTATTAAATCTTTGAATATTAGGTAATAATATTTAGTAACTTATAAAAGTAGTTACTTTATTTTTACAGTGAAAATGTAAGGTTTTATTTTAAACTATATAAATAGATAGAAGTATAAATGGAATTTAACCATTAAAGAAAAAAGTTAGCAGCTTTTACTTGAACCTCATACTTCCTTAATTGGAATTTATAATTCAATAGTATCATTAACAGTGATATACCTTTTTTTGGTTTCAATTAAATATTTTAAGAATAAGGGTAATGATACCTAAGACTAGGTCGAAACTAATTGCAATATATCGCTTCATATTCTAAGGTAGATTGACTAATCAATACTTTTTGAATGCAAATCAAATGTTATATTTAACTACAACCCTATGAGCTTCACTTTAATGCCCCTTGATTTCATTCGTGATAGAGCCCAATTAATAAAATTAAAATAAAGAAAATAGAGGTAAGAGATCATATAATTATATTTGAAAAATTAATAATTATTACTATAGGTAAAATTAATGCAATTTCTACATCGAAAATTAAAAAAATAATGGCGATAGTAATGAGGCGAGTATTATTACTACTATGGCAATTGCTATAATAATTAGTCTTATGAATAATGTTAAAAAAATTACTTATACTAAAGATTTTTAGACCTTGTGATTGGAAGTCACATATACTTTTATACTATATAAATGTTATCTACCTCATCAATAAATAGAAATATATAAAAATAATCAAACAACATCTACGAAGTGTCAATATCAAGCTGCAGCTTCAAATCCAAAGTGATGAGTATTAGAAAAATGAGATTTTATGTGTCGAATTAGACATACTAATAAAAAGGATGTTCCGATTAATACATGTAATCCGTGAAACCCGGTGGCAACATAAAATGTTGACCCGTATACAGCATCAGCAATTGTAAAAGGGGCTTCTATATATTCATATGCTTGTAAAGTAGAAAAATAAATTCCTAAAATTACAGTAAAAAATAATCCTTGTGTTGTTTGTGAATGATTTCCTTCTATTAATCCATGATGGGCCCATGTGACGGTTACTCCTGAGGCTAATAAAATAGCTGTGTTTAATAAAGGAATTTGAAATGGGTTAAACGGGATAATTCCTATGGGTGGTCATATTGCCCCTAGTTCAATTGCGGGAGAAAGTCTTCTATGAAAAAAAGCTCAAAAAAAGGAAATGAAAAAGAAAATTTCTGATACAATAAATAAAATTATTCCTCACCGTAACCCTAAAGTAACAGTATGAGTGTGTAAACCTTGGAATGTTCCTTCTCGAGAGATGTCTCGCCATCATTGAAATATTGTTAATGATGTGATTAGTAGCCCTAAGGTGACTAGAGTTATATCATATTGATGGAATCATTTAACAAGTCCGGATACGGTTGTTATTGCTCCAATAGCTCCTGTTAAAGGTCATGGTCTGTAATCGACTAAGTGGTAAGGGTGATTGGCATGAGTTGACATTAGTTTACTTCTCTAGAATATAAAGTGCTTAAAATAGCGAAAACATATGATTGAATGATTGCGACAGCTGACTCTAATACCAATAAAGCAATTTGTGCTATAATTATGACAATTATTAGAGAATAGACCATAGATGGCCCAGTATTTCCCAGTAGTGTTAATAATAGGTATCCTGCAATTATATTAGCTGCTAATCGAGCAGCTAGGGTGCCTGGTCGAATAATGTTACTAATAGTTTCAATACAAACCATAAATGGCATTAGAACAGCAGGGGTCCCTTGAGGAACAAGATGGGCAAATATATGTTGAGTGTGGTTAATTCAACCATAAATTAGAAATCTTAATCATAAAGGCAGAGCTAGGGATAAGGTGAAAGTTAAATGACTAGTACTTGTAAACACATATGGGAAGAGTCCAATAAAATTATTGTATAAAAGTAACGAGAATAAAGAAATAAAAATAAAAGTACTTCCATTATGTCCCGCAGGGCCTAATAATGTTTTAAATTCTTTGTGTAAAGTAATTAAAATGTTATTTCAAATAATGTGAAATCGTGAAGATACTGAGAATAAGTTTGTTATCATTTTCAATTCAATGGGTTTGAAGTAGTTATTTTACTTCTTTTTAAGGTTTTTGGTGAATTGGGTAGGAAAGAAAAATAGTTTATAGTTCTAAAAATAATTAATGTAATTGAAAAAATAATAAATAAGCTTAATCATCTTAATGGTGCTATTTGTGGAATCAAAAAATATTATATAATAATAATTTTAGCTTGACAAGCTAATGTTATATGTTTAACTAATTTTTTCATTAGAAGTAATTGCTAATTTACTATTATGTGGTTTAAGAGACCATTACTTGCTTTCAGTCATCTAATGAAGCATTTATTATTGTTACTCAATTAATAAAATAATTAGTGGGAACTCTTTCAATAACAATAGGTATAAAACTATGATTAGACCCACAAATTTCTGAACATTGTCCATAAAATAATCCAGGACGATTGATTAAAAAGTTTGTTTGATTTAATCGTCCAGGAGTTGCATCTACTTTTACCCCTAGTGCCGGGATAGTTCATGAGTGAAGAACATCCGCAGCAGTAATTAAAATTCGAATTTGGGTATTAACAGGTAATACTACTCGATTATCTACATCTAATAATCGAAATCCGTTTACTTCTAATTCATTTGTTGGGATTATGTAGGAATCAAATTCTAGGTCTAAGAAATCCGAATACTCATAACTTCAATATCACTGATGTCCAATAGTTTTTAGTGTAATGGCAGGATGATTAATTTCATCTAGTAAATATAATAGTCGTAAAGATGGTATAGCAATAAACACTAGTACAATTGCTGGTAAAATAGTTCAAACAATTTCGATTATTTGTCCTGAGAGTAAATAGCGGTTAGTAAATTTATTAAAAAATAATATAATTATTAAATATCTAACGAGAATAGTGATTAAAGTTAAAATTAAGAGTGTATGATCGTGAAAAAAATTTAATTGTTCTATTAAAGGAGATGCTCTGTCTTGTAATCCCAGGTTACTTCATGTTGCCATTTTTCTAATAAAAGGAAAACCCTTTATATACGGAGCTTAAATCCGTTGCACTAATCTGCCACATTAGATTTAGTTAGTTAATAAAGGAAGTTCAGAGTAACTATGTTCAGCAGGGGGGAGATTTTGGTATCATTCGATAGATGAGTTTAATGGGTAAATCACTGTTTGTTTAGTAATTATACTTTCTCAAATAATAAATAAGAAAAATAAAATACCAATAAATGAAATAGTAGACCCAATTGTTGATACTACATTTCATGTTATGTATGCGTCAGGGTAATCTGAATATCGTCGAGGTATTCCGGCTAATCCTAAGAAATGTTGAGGGAAAAATGTTAAATTTACTTCTAGGAATATAATTATAAATTGAGTTTTTAATCACTCAGGATTTATTGTTAGTCCCGAGAATAAGGGGTATCAGTGGGCAAATCCCCCTATAATAGCAAATACTGCTCCTATTGATAGGACATAGTGAAAATGAGCTACTACATAATAAGTATCATGAAGAATAATGTCAAGAGAGGAGTTAGCTAAAACAACTCCAGTTAGACCTCCAACTGTAAATAAGAAAACAAATCCTAAAGATCACATAAGAGCTGGAGAGTAGTTTAATTGGGCTCCGTGTAATGTTGCTAATCAACTAAAAATTTTGATTCCGGTTGGAACAGCAATAATTATTGTAGCTGATGTAAAATAAGCTCGAGTGTCTACATCTATTCCAACTGTGAATATGTGATGGGCTCAAACAACAAACCCTAATAATCCAATAGCTAATATAGCATAAATTATTCCTAGGGCTCCAAAAGTTTCCTTTTTACCTCTTTCTTGACTAATAATGTGCGAGATTATCCCAAACCCGGGTAAAATTAAAATATACACTTCAGGATGAAATGAGTGTTGGTATAAAATAGGGTCCCCCCCTCCGGCAATATCAAAGAAGGATGTGTTTAAATTTCGATCTGTTAAAAGTATTGTAATTGCTCCGGCTAATACAGGGAGGGATAAAAGTAATAATACTGCTGTAATTACTACAGCTCACACAAATAAGGGTATTCGATCAAATGTAATTCCAGAAGATCGTATGTTAATAACAGTTGTAATAAAGTTAACAGCTCCTAGAATTGACGAAATTCCTGCTAGATGTAATGAGAAAATTGCAAGATCGACAGATGCTCCTGCATGGGCAATTCCCGCAGATAGGGGAGGATAGACTGTTCATCCTGTTCCAGCTCCATTTTCAACAAGACTTCTGGCTAATAATAAAGTAAGAGAAGGGGGAAGTAATCAAAATCTTATATTATTTATACGTGGGAATGCTATATCTGGTGCTCCTAGTATTAGAGGAACTAGTCAATTTCCAAATCCCCCAATTATAATGGGCATTACTATAAAAAAAATTATTACAAAAGCATGAGCAGTGGCAATCACATTATAAATTTGATCGTCTCCAATTAAAGCTCCAGGGTGTCCAAGTTCTGCTCGAATTAATATACTTAATGAAGTTCCAACTATTCCAGCTCAAGCCCCAAAAATAAAATATAATGTTCCAATATCCTTATGATTTGTTGAAAATAATCACTGTCGCGATTAAATGGCTGAATGATAGGTAATAGATTGTAAATCTATGTATGAAGGATTACTTCTTTAATCAATAGGTTTTATATTCAATAATGATATTAGACTGCAATTCTAAAGGAGTAATTTAATTACTAAGGCTTAAAAGAGAGATCTTATATTTATAGCTTTGAAGGCTATTAGTTTGTTTAACTTAAAGCCTTAAAAGATTCAGTATATACTTCTTATTAAAAGTAATCCTGTTAATGAAAAAAAAGATAATAGAAGAGAAATCTTTATACTTAAATTATTGTATGAAAATAAATAGTTTCATGATGTTTCTCAATAATTTAGTATAAACGCTGAGTAGCAAATTCGAATATAAAAATATAATGTAATTAAGGTTAAACACACTATTAAAGTTATTAAAAAAATAAAATTATTTGCGGTTATAGATTGAATTACCATTCATTTTGGAAGAAACCTAAAAAGGGGGGCAGTCCACCTAAAGAAAGAAGTGATATAAATATCCCAAATTTAATTACAGGGTAATTAGAAAATATTGAAAAGGTTTGATTAATGTGAAATAGTTTAAAAGTATGAAATAAAAACACTATAGTAAAAGATAAGAAAGAGTAAAAATAAAAATAAAATACCCATAAATTTTCTCTTACTAACATAGCTGCCAGCATTCATCCTAAATGGTTAATAGAGAAGAAAGCTATAATTTTACGAAGAGAGGTTTGATTTAACCCCCCTAACGATCCAATTAATACTGATAATAAGATAATTACCGTCAAAAAATTTGTTTGTAAACAGTAAGAAATTAATATTAAAGATGCAATTTTTTGTCAAGTTATTAAAATTAAATTATTTATTCAGGTTTATCCTTCTATTACTCCCGGAAATCAAAAATGGAAAGGAGCCGCTCCTATTTTTAATAAAAGTGTTGAATTAATTATTAAACTGCAGTAATCTGCACCTAAGCTAATTTGTCTCACTATGTTTGTTGTTAATATAAATCTGATAATAGAAAACAATAGTATTGAAGAAGCTAGTGCTTGAGTTAAAAAGTATTTCAGTGATGCTTCTGTAGACATTAAATTATTTGTATTAATTATTAAGGGAATAAATGATAACAAATTAATTTCTAGGCCTATTCAGCTTCCTAATCATGAATTAGATGAAATAGCAATTAAAGATCCTCTTATTAAAGTAAATAAAAACAATAATTTTGATGAATTTTTAACAATTAAAAAGAAAAGGATTAAAACCTTTATAAATGGGGTATGAACCCAGGAGCTTAAATTAGCTTATCTTTTTATATTTTAGTGTACGAAGCACAAAAGTTTTTGATACTTTTAGGAATTGTTTAATTCTATTAAATATAATAAATATAATTTTTAATAATATGATTTACCCTATCAAGGTAATCAGGCAATTTATTTCAAGCTTTTTTGCAAAAACTTTCTTCTTTTTATTAGAAAATTTGTTGTAAATGGATTTAGTTTATTATTTATTGGTTAATTTATATTGTTGGGTTGATTTTAAAATTTTTATAGTTAAAATTTAATAAAGTTTTGATATTTTATACGCGTGTATTATATTATATATATAATGAAAATAATATAAAATTTTATATTAATATAAATAATTATTAAATTAAATTTTAATTAATGTATATTTAATATATATAGTGAATATTTATGACTAATAAATAAGTGCTTATTAATTAACACGGGTTTATTAGTCCTAATAGCCTTATGTTTGAGAACTAAAGAAATTGAATATATAAAAATTAATATGTAAATTAGTACTATTTATTAATTATTATATATAAATTTTTATTTTATAAAATATATTATTTATTAATATATAAAAATTATATAACATAAATTATTTATATTAATTATACATATTTATAAATTAATAATTAATATAATATATATATATTTAATATAAATTATTTATATTATATAATTATTAATATTATTAATACTATTTATTTTAAAAGCTTTATTAATATAAAAAAAGCCTAATTTAATAAAATAATAATTTAAGATAAAGTAAATTTAACAATAATAATATTAAATTTTGATATTAAAAAAGTTAAAATTTTGAGGTTTTATAAAAAAAAATTTATTTTTTTTTTAGTTTGGGGAAATAATAATTTAAGATAAAGTAAATTTAACAATAATAATATTAAATTTAGTGCTAAAAAATTAAAAAGTTATAGTTTAATTTAGCATAAAAGTTTTATTTATTAAGAAAAATAATAATTTAAAATAAGGTGAATTTAGTTAATTAATTTAAGGGAGTTGATTAGTTATAGTTCACATTTATAAAATGTGAAGGGTTACTATAATTTTGTTATTATGTTGAAATGTGAACTTTAAAAGTTTTTAGTTCCGGGGGTTTTATTTAGTGTTTAAAAGTCTAGTTTAGTAAAATAATAATTTAAAATAAGGTGAATTTAGTAAATTAATTTAAGGGAGTTGATTAGTTATAGTTCACATTTATAAAATGTGAAGGGTTACTATAATTTTGTTATTATGTTGAAATGTGAACTTTAAAAGTTTTTAGTTCCGGGGGTTTTATTTAGTGTTTAAAAGTCTAGTTTAGTAAAATAATAATTTAAAATAAGGTGAATTTAGTTAATTAATTTAAGGGAGTTGATTAGTTATAGTTCACATTTATAAAATGTGAAGGGTTACTATAATTTTGTTATTATGTTGAAATGTGTTAAATTATTTGGATTTTTAAAAGGGTTAAATTTAATTTAATTTTGCGTATTCCGTTATGGTGTTATTTTATTAAATAGAAAATTGTTTTATTTTTTCAAGTAAAAATTTATTTATAGTTTGTTTTACATGTAAATTTTTGTGTGTTTTATTATTTATCTCAAAGATAAAAGTTTATATTAATTCGCAGTAATTAATTTTAATTATTAAAGAAATTTAGAATTAGGAATATTATTTAGTATTGGCAAAATTTGTGCCAGCTGCCGCGGTTATACAAAAAATGCAAGTAAATATTATTAGGATTTAGTTAAATTGATGGTTTTATTTTTTTTTATTAATTTTTTAGGTGAAATTTTAAATTTATTTAATTATAAGGTTAAGAATTATTAAAGCTATGAAATTTTATTAATAAACTAAGATTAGATACCCTATTATTTAAAATGTAAAATTTAAAACTAGAGTAGTATTAGTTATGATCTTGAAACTTAAAAAAATTTAAAGCTTAAATAGTAAAGTTTTTCATTTACATTGAAAAGAAATCCGTGCAATTCGGTTTAGATTGATAATATTGTTTGTGTTATAGTTGATTTAATAAAATTAATTTTAATGTTTATGAGTTTGTGTATTTTTTAAAGATATAATAATTTTAATAATAGTTTATTTGTATTGTGAAAGATTGTTGAAATATATTGAAAAATTTTTAATTTAAAAGAAAATTTAGTTAATTGTACCTTGTGTATCAGGGTTGATCAAATAAAAAATATAAATTTATTTTTCTCGAATTTAAGAGATCTAATTAATTATGTTAATTAATGTAGCATAATTATTAAAAATAGTTAATTAGAAATGAAACGTTATTCGTTCTTAAATATATCTAGTTTTTCAAGAAATGAATTTAATTCAGATATTATTAATTGTATTTATTTAATTTTAATAATTATTTATTTAGTAATATTAATATCTTAAGGGATAAGCTTTAAGATAAATTTTTATAAATTTTAATTTAGTGATAATAAATATAGGCTTAGAATTAGTCATTATTAAAAATTGTGTTATAATTTATTTTATTTAAAAAATTATTTTATTTATTTTAAATTTTTATTGAAGTGTTTATTTTAGTTTTAAAAATAAAGGAATAATGATTAAATTAGTATAATAATTTGTAAATATATTTATATTTGTGAGGTTTATTTAAATAATTCGGCAAATTAATGCTCGCCTGTTTATCAAAAACATGTCTTTTTGAGTTTAATTTAAAGTCTAGCCTGCCCACTGAAATATTTAAAGGGCCGCGGTATTTTGACCGTGCAAAGGTAGCATAATCATTAGTTTTTTAATTGAAAGCTTGTATGAATGGTTGGACGAGGTATTAGCTGTTTCAAATAAATTTTTATTAGAATTTATCTTTTTTGTAAAAAGACAAAAATATTTTTAAAGGACGAGAAGACCTTATAGAGCTTTATAATTTATTTTTTATAATTTATAAAGAATATTTAAAATTTTATTAAATAAATTATTTTGTTGGGGTGACAATAAGATTTAATAAACTCTTATTATTTTTTTCCATTGATTTATGAATTATTGATCCATTATTAATGATTAAAAAATTAAGTTACCTTAGGGATAACAGCGTAATTTTTTTTAAGAGTTCATATCGACAAAAAAGATTGCGACCTCGATGTTGGATTAAGGTGTAGAAGTTTAAAGTTTAGGTCTGTTCTAATTATGCTTTATTCATATACATGGTAGCTTCTAGAATTTTTAAAATAGAAGTTTTATTATCTTCTTCCATTATATAGAATTCGAGTTTGTCTAATGTTAACACAATTCGTAAATCAACATTGTTCAAAAGAAGTTTTGGTTGGTTAAACATGTCCACATGAAGTTTAGCAATTAACTCAATATCTTCACTTTTTGCATACATTGCTTTTCGAGCATCTAGCCCTGTGTTATGTGTGGCAGTTAGACTATCAAGCTTTCCGGTATCGACTACCCATCCGCAAGACTCTAAATGAGTGGAAGCAGCATCCTTTCCATAATTTAATAGGTTCTCTATGTATGATCGATAATGGTAATTGTTATCTGATTGTGAAACGGCTTTTCCATTGAGGGTCACCGTACACTGTCGAAATATAGAATGAAGCAGGTTAATAACAACACCAGCTGAACCATCGCCATGTTTTTCACCAAAAGCATTTTTTAATATTTGAACTTTTAGACATAGGTACTGGATAAATCGCGATAAGTATCACCATGACCTGATGATTCAAACTCTATACAGTTGTTGCAAAAATATGAATTTTTTATAGAAAGTTGCGGACTTTAATTGTCTTCAAATTGTGCATAATATATTTGTCAAAAAAATTTTTTTTTGATTTTTGCGAGGCGTTAAGGCGAACCTATGTTTTTATCAAAATCAAAAAAATAAAAAAATAAGTACCACGGAACGTCAAAATGACCAACTTAGAGATGTTGCAAAAATATGAATCCTTTATGGAAAATTGCGCAATTTAATTGTCTTCAAATTGTACGTAAGATGTTTGGCAAAAAATTTTTTTTTGATTTTTGCGAGACGTTAAGGCGAACTTATGTTTTATCAAAATAAATAAAAAAAAAAAGTTATGTACCACAGAACGTCAAAATGACCAACTTAGAGATGTTGCAAAAATATGAATTTTTTATGGAAAATTACGCAATTTAATTGTCTTTAAATTGTGCATAAGATATTTGGCAATAAATTTTTTTTTTATTTTTGCGAGACGTTAAGGCGAGCCTATGATTTTATCAAAATGAAAAAAAAATAAAAAATTATGTACTACAGAACGTCAAAATGACTAATTTAGAGATGTTGAGTGAACGTCAAAATGACCAACTTAGAGATGTTGCAAAAATATGAATCCTTTATGGAAAATTGCGCAATTTAATTGTCTTCAAATTGTGCGTAAGATATTTGGCAAAAAAATTTTTTTTTATTTTTGCGAGACGTTAAGGCGAACTTATGTTTTTATCCAAATAAAAAAAATAAAAAAAATTATGTACTTTAGAACGTCAAAATGACTAATTTAGAGATGTTGAGTGAACGTCAAAATGACCAACTTAGAGATGTTGCCAAAATATGAATCCTTTATGGAAAATTGCGCAATTTAATTGTCTTCAAATTGTGCATAAGATATTTGGCAATAATTTTTTTTTTTTATTTTTGCGAGACGTTAAGGCGAGCCTATGATTTTATCAAAATGAAAAAAAAATAAAAAATTATGTACTACAGAACGTCAAAATGACTAATTTAGAGATGTTGAGTGAACGTCAAAATGACCAACTTAGAGATGTTGCCAAAATATGAATCCTTTATGGAAAATTGCGCAATTTAATTGTCTTCAAATTGTGCATAAGATATTTGGCAATAATTTTTTTTTTTTATTTTTGCGAGACGTTAAGGCGAACCTATGTTTTTATCAAAATAAAAAAACATAAAAAATTATGCAAAAACTGATCGTCCAAATGACCAACTTAGAGATGTTGCAAAAATATGAATTCTTTATGGAAAATTGCGCAATTTAATTGTCTTCAAATTGTGCGTAAGATATTTGGCAATAATTTTTTTTTTTGATTTTTGCGAGATGTTAAGGCAAACCTATGTTTTTATCAAAATCAAAAAAAAATATATATATATATATACTACAGAACGTCAAAATGACCAACTTTGAGATGTTGCACAAATATGAACTTTTTATAGAAAGTTGCACAATTTAATTGTCTTCAAATTGTACGTAAGATGTTTGGCAAAATTTTTTTTTTTTATTTTTGCGAGACCTTAAGGCAAACCTATGTTTTTATCAAAATCAAAAAAAAAAAAAAAATTATGTACCACGGAAAGTCAAAATGAGCAACTTAGAAATGTTACAAAAATATGAATCCTTTATAGAATGTTGCGAAATTTAATTGTCTTCAAATTATGCGTAAGATATTTGGCCAAAAAATTTTTCTTGTTTTTTTCGAGACGTTAAGGCGAACCTATGTTTTTATCAAAATCAAAAAAAAAAAAAAATTATGTACCACCGAAAGTCAAAATGAGTAACTTAGAGATGTTGCAAAAATATAAATCTTATAAAAAAAGTTGCACAATTTAATTGTCTTCAAATTGTGCGTAAGATATTTGGAAAAAAAATTATTTTTGATTTTTGCGAGACGTTAAGGCAAACCTATGTTTTTGTCAAAATCAAAACAAAAAAAAAAAAAAATATGTACAACGGAAAGTCAAATTGAGCAACTAAAAGACACTGCAAAAATATGAATTCTTTTTAGAAAGTTGCGCAATTTAATTGTCTTTAAATTGTGTGTAAGATATTTGGCAAACATTTTTTTTTTTATTTTTGCGATTCGTTAAGGGAACCTATGTTTTTATCAAAATCAAAAAAAAAAAAAATTATGTACCATGGAAAGTCAAAATGAGCAACTAAGAAATATTGCAAAAACATGAATTCTTTTTAGAAAGTTGCGCAATTTAATTGTCTTCAAATTGTGCGTAAGATATTTGGCAAACATTTTTTTTTTTTTGATTTTTGCGAGACGTTAAGGGAACCTATGTTTTTATCAAAATCAAAAAAAAAAAAATAATTATGTACCATGGAAAGTCAAAATGAGCAACTAAGAAATATTGCAAAAATATGAATTCTTTATAGAAAGTTGCGCAATTTAATTGTCTTCAAATTGTGCATAAGATATATGGCAAACATTTTTTTTTTTGATTTTTGCGAGACGTTAAGGCGAACCTATGTTTTTATCAAAATCAAAAAAAAAAAAAAATTATGTACCATGGAAAGTCAAAATGAGCAACTTAGAGATGTTGCAAAAATAGGAATCCTTTATAGAATGTTGCGCAATTTAAATTGTCTTCAAACTGAGTATAAGATATTTGCCCAAAAAATTTTTTTTGACTTTTGTGAGACGATAAGGCGAACCTATGTTACAATAAAAATCAAAAAAAAAAAAAAATTATGTACCACGGAAAGTCAAAATGAGCCGCTTAGAGATGTTGCAAAAATATGAATCCTTTATAGAATGTTGCGAAATTTAATTGTCTTCAAATTGTAAGTAAGATATTTGGCTAAAAATTTTTTTTTGATTTTTGCGAGACGTTAAAGCGAACCTATGTTTTTATAAAAATCAAAAAAAAAAAAAAATTATGTACCATGGAAAGTCAAAATGAGCAACTTAGAAATATTGCAAAAATATGAATTCTGTATGGAAAGTTGGGCAATTTAATTGTCTTCAAATTGTGCGTAAGGTATTTAACAAACATTTTTTTTTTTTTTTTTTTGCGAGACGTTAAGGCGAACCTATGTTTTTGTCAAAATCAAAACAACAAAAAAATAAGTACAACGGAACGTCACAATGACCAACTTAGGGATGTTGCAAAAATATGAATTTTTTATGAAAAGTTGCGCAATTTAATTGTCTTTAAATTGTGCATAAGATATTTGTCAAAACAATTTTTTTTTATTTTTGCGAGGCGTTAAGGCGAACCTATGTTTTTATCAAAATCAAAAAAATAAAAAAATAAGGTGCCAGTTAATATCACCCAATTTTTTAAAACCCAACGTAACTATCACCCAAAGATAATATCACCCAAGGAGAATAACACCCAAGGAGAATAAAACCCAACGTAACTATCACCCAAGGATAATATCACCCAATTGTAAAATAACACCTAAGGAGAATAAAACCCAACGTAACTATCACCCAAGGATAATATCACCCAATGAAACTATCACCCAAGGATAATATCACCCAAAATAAAAATAACGGGATTTGGTATAATATCACCCAAGGATAATATCACCCAAAGGTAATATCACCCAAGGATAATATCACCCAAAATAAAAAAAACGGGATTTGGTATAATATCACCCAAGGATAATATCACCCAAAGTATAAATAACAGTGTGTTTATTATTTTTGTTGAAGAGAAATTGAATACAAGTACACAAATATTTACGACAAATTTAAAATAACAATAAAATATAAAATAATTAAAAAATTATTAGCAAAGGAATTTTCGCAGTGTGATCTGATTTTGAAATGCATGAAAAAAAAATGTACCTTTCAAATTTTGCATTAGATGATATTATCTTTGGTTGATATTATACCTTACACTGTTATTTATACTTTGGGTGATATTATCCTTGGGTGATATTATACCAAATCCCGTTTTTTTTATTTTGGGTGATATTATCCTTGGGTAATATTACCTTTGGGTGATATTATCCTTGGGTGATATTATACCAAATCCCGTTATTTTTATTTTGGGTGATATTATCCTTGGGTGATAGTTTCATTGGGTGATATTATCCTTGGGTGATAGTTACGTTGGGTTTTATTCTCCTTAGGTGTTATTTTACAATTGGGTGATATTATCCTTGGGTGATAGTTACGTTGGGTTTTATTCTCCTTGGGTGTTCTTCTCCTTGGGTGATATTATCTTTGGGTGATAGTTACGTTGGGTTTTAAAAAATTGGGTGATATTAACTGGCACCAAAAATAAGTACCACGGAACGTAACAATGAGCAACTTAGAAATGTTGCAAAAATATGAATCTTTTATAGAACGTTGCGAAATTTAATTGTCTTCAAATTGTGCGTAAGATATTTGGAAAAAAAATTATTTTTGATTTTTGCGAGACGTTAAGGCAAACCTATGTTTTTGTCAAAATCAAAACAAAAAAAAAAAAAATATGTACAACGGAAAGTCAAAATGAGCAACTTCGAGATGTTGCAAAAACATGAATTCTTTACAGAAAGTTGCGAAATTTAATTATCTTCAAATTGTGCGTAAGATATTTGGCAAAAAATTTGTTTTTTGATTTTTGCGATTCGTTAAGGGAACCTATGTTTTTATCAAAATCAAAAAAAAAAAAAATTATGTACCATGGAAAGTCAAAATGAGCAACTAAGAAATATTGCAAAAATATGAATTCTTTATAAAAAGTTGCGCAATTTAATTGTCTTCAAATTGTGCATAAGATATATGGCAAACATTTTTTTTTTTTATTTTTGCGAGACGTTAAGGCGAACCTATGTTTTTATCAAAATCAAAAAAAAAAAAAATTATGTACCATGGAAAGTCAAAATGAGCAACTTAGAGATGTTGCAAAAATAGGAATCCTTTATAGAAAGTTGCGCAATTTAATTATCTTCAAATTCTGATTAAGATATTTGGCAAAAAATTTTTTTTTGATTTTTAATAGACGTTAGGCAAACCTATGTTTTTATCAAAATCAAAAAAAAAAAAAAAATTATGTACCACGGAAAGTCAAAATGAGCAACTTAGAGAGGTTGCAAAAATATGAATTTTTTAGAGAAAGTTGCGCAATTTAATTGTCTTTAAATTGTGCGTAAGATATTTGTCAAAACAATTTTTTTTTATTTTTGCGAGGCGTTAAGGCGAACCTATGTTTTTATCAAAATCAAAAAAAAAAAAAAATTATGTACCACGAAAAGTCAAAATGAGCCGCTTAGAGATGTTGCAAAAATATGAATCCTTTATAGAATGTTGCGAAATTTAATTGTCTTCAAATTGTAAGTAAGATATTTGGCCAAAAATTTTTTTTTGATTTTTGCGAGACGTTAAAGCGAACCTATGTTTTTATAAAAATCAAAAAAAAATAAAAATTATGTACCACGGAAAGTCAAAATGAGCAACTTAGAAATATTGCAAAAATATGAATTCTGTATGGAAAGTTGGGCAATTTAATTGTCTTCAAATTGTGCGTAAGGTATTTAACAAACATTTTTTTTTTTTTTTTTTGCGAGACGTTAAGGCGAACCTATGTTTTTGTCAAAATCAAAACAACAAAAAAATAAGTACAACGGAACGTTACAATGAACAACTTAGGGATGTTGCAAAAATATGAATTTTTTATGAAAAGTTGCGCAATTTAATTGTCTTCGAAGTGCGTGGAAGATATTTGGCAAACAAATTTTTTTTTGATTTTTGCGAGGCGTTAAGGCGAACCTATGTTTTTATCAAAATAAAAAAAAAAAAAAAAGTACCACGGAACGTCAAAATGACCAACTTAGAGATGTTGCAAAAATATGAATCCTTTACGGAAAATTGCGCAATTTAATTGTCTTTAAATTGTGCATAAGATATTTGTCAAAACAATTTTTTTTGATTTTTGCGAGGCGTTAAGGCGAACCTATGTTTTTATCAAAATCAAAAAAAAAAAATATATATATACTACGGAAAGTCAAAATGAGCAACTTAGAGATGTTTCAAAAATATGAATTCTTTATAGAACGTTGGGAAATTTAATTGTCTTCAAATTGTGAGTCAGATATTTGGCAAAAAATTTTTTTTTGATTTTTGCGAGACGTTAACGCGAACCTATGTTTTTATCAAAACAAAAAAAAAAAAAAATATGTACCAATGAAAGTCAAAATGAGCAACTTAGAAATGTTGCAAAAATATGAATCTTTTATAGAACGTTGCGAAATTTAATTGTCTTTAAATTGTGCGTACGATATTTGGCAAAAAATTTTTTTTTGATTTCTGCGAGACGTTAAGGCGAACAAAACCATATTGTCAAGATCAAAACAAAAAAAAAAAAAATATGTACAACGGAAAGGCAAAATGAGCAACTTAGATATATTGCACAAATATGAATCCTTCATAGAAAGTTGCGCAATTTAATTGTCTTTGTTCAATCTGCGTTGTTGTTCGATTGAAAAGTGTATGTAGAATCTGTTGTTGTTCGACTCCAAGTTGTTTAAGTTAAATAAGTCCGACTCAAGTGGTTTAAATATAATACTTTTAATTTATATTTTTACTTTTAATTTTATTTTAATTTAAAATAATTACAACTTTATTTTTAAGCTTTGGTAAAACCAGTCTAGATTGCTCTAAGCCTATGTATCAGGTCACTGGTAGCTTATTATTGATACTGAATTTATTTACAATTTTTTAGGTCTCTTATACTAAATTAAATGCATCATCAGTATAATACATTTACTAAAATATTATGATTCTTAACAGAATTCTAATAATATTAATTTAATGCATAATTGCATAATATATGAATTCTTCAATATTATTATTCTTAACAGAATTCTAATAATATTAATTTTATGCATAATTGCATAATACATGAATTCTTTAATATTATTATAATTGTCTTATCAAGTGCTGGTTGTATGCATAATTGCATAATACATGAATTCTTTAATATTATTATAATTGTCTTATCAATTGGTGGTAAGTTGATACGTCTCGGCGCTGGGTTTACATTGCAGTGTTTATATTTGTATTGAACATACTCCCGGGCGCCTAAAGATCCATTAGTGTGGTTCTGGACTGAAAACAAATGGACCTGGTGCTGGTTGTTCTGCTGCCATAGTGTTTCCAAGTATACGTTTTTGAGAATTCATCCATCTTATTAGGTACGCCATGCAAAGCAGCATTATTACTCCGATTGCAGTATATGAAACCACGTATTGATGAATATCGTGATTCGTTATTGCTGGTAAGCTTTCTTGTCCCTTCTGTTGTTGTATTGCCTTGTTCAACTCAGCTAAGTCGGCATTTATGTTAGAATTTAGTTCTGGTATGCTGAGGTAATGTTGCTCCCTTTTGTGCAGCTCAAAGGTGAGATTAGTTGATGGCAAGAATGAGGTATTGATTGCAGTGGAGTATTTGTTATGCCCATTTATAGTTATTGTTCTTCCCTTTGCAGAGCAGGATGGTGACAGCTTTAATATTCCACTATTCTCAAGTTTAACTGGGAACATTGCACTATTACATATTACGTCCAGAGTTTGTTCCTTTGGTAAAACGTAAATCCAATTGTTTGAGTGTGTTAACTGAATCCAAACACTTGTTGTTTCTGCTGCCTGTAGCTTGCATTTTGTCGATATCTCCTCCTTATGATTTAACATCTCCATTTCACATTTGCTGATATCTGAATTCTGGTTGTGAATTGGTCTATATTGATTACAAAGCAGTGTTTCATCCTTATAAAGTCTACAGGCTTTCACTTCGTCCTTTTCAAGTTGGTAATACTGATTGTGATGTAAATTAACTATTAAATATTCAGATGAGGGAACGACAAAAACATTTCTACCCTGATATGTCGTTGGCAAAGCGATAAGACGATATAACTGAAATTCTTCGTTGTTGATAAGAAGTATCTGAATATTCAAAATTATGTTGTGATCAGTAATTCTCGTTTGCACCTTCATCAGCTCATATAATTTGGATATTTCTTGATTGTAATATCCTGAAACATTTAAATTGTATGGTAAATTTCCTTGGATTACTTTTACTTGTTCTCTTAGTTGTTGTGGTGTCAAGATGAGCGGGTAGATTCTTCCATGATGCGTATCCAGTACTAGATCTAGGAGCATGTCCTGTGTTCTTTGATAGGCTGAGCTTATTAGCATGCTTTGTATGCTAATGGAAAGAAACAGTGAGATGGTTTCTTGTTGGGAGATCTGTTATTGTTGTCTTTGAATTTCCACTATATTCGCCAGTAGTGTTTTGAATTGTTGTTGTAATAGTTCGTCCCTTTTCTTTAAAACATTGCTGGTTGCTTCGATGATTATGGTTTGGTTCTTTATGAGGTTGAGCAAATGTTGTTCGTTATCTCTGGATTCTTGAATTTCTGCCTCATAATGTTCAGCTGACCTTTAATCTAGTACACCAAATAGTGAATTCATAGCATATCCCATGCCATCAACTAGTACTCTACTATGCCTATTTTGCCCTCTCTGGAAACTATTGCTAGCTTGAAGCAGATCATCAGAGTGGTCGATCTCGATTAGCCTGTGGTTGAGTTGCGATAAAATGATATCGCAATTAGTTTAATGTAAATCTTCCTTATGTTCGCACATATACTTCATCTGTAGTATGCATTTTCTGAATCCTTGTCGTTTTTCGTGATATTTATCCATATTATAGTATACTAAAATATTCCATGCGTTATTGAGCCAATTAACTCTATTTATTTCCTCGAAATATATGGCAGGAGAAGAATCAAATGTCGTTATTTCGTAAGGCTTCGTAGAGGGTACTGCCTGTATCCCCTTCCACAATGTTAAGGTTAATATTAACATTATTATAGTTGTTGGTAACGATCGTGTTTTAATATTAGTTGGCTTGTTCTCGGCTGGTTTTGATGCATTGTCCTGAATGGGAACGGCGTGGATTTTTGTTATTGTTGTTTCTTTCTTATTGTCCTCTATCGGTAGGAGACTGACCTTTGAGATAGGTCTCTTCAAAATATTTTTGGGCGTTCGTACCGTAACAACTCTGGTGAGCCCATCCTTTCCAGGATGAGTGTCTTCAATTCTGGCAAGTGACCATTTACAGGGTGGAAGCTGATCATCTTTTAGTAATACCAAACTTCCCTTCCTTATATGAGTGTTTGGTTGGGTCCACTTGTACCTATGTTGTAGTTGCACTAGATATTCGGAATTCCATTTTTTCCAAAAGCTTTGTTGCATTTGATTGACTAGCTGCCAGCGTGTCAGTTGTGATATTTTCATGTCTAAAACATTTTCTGCTGGTGGTTCAAGCAGAGCTGCGCCCACGAGAAAATGGCCAGGCGTTAATACGTCGTAATCATTAGGGGCTTTGCTTAAAGCGTACAATGGTCTGGAATTCAAACATGCTTCAATTTGAGTGAGCAATGTTGTTAATTCTTCGAATGTTAAAGTTGAATCTCCTATTACTCTTTTTAAGTAATATTTAGTTGATTTAACCCCAGCCTCCCATAATCCTCCAAAATGAAGTGAAAGTGGTGGGATAAAATGCCATGTGACCCCATTATTCGCAATCGTTTCTGCAATTTCTTGTGATTGTTTTCTTATGGTATTTCTAAGTTCTTTTTCTAGCTCCGTTTTTGCTCCAACAAAATTAGTTCCGTTATCGCTGTATATGTGAGCGCAGAGTCCTCGTCTTGCGGTGAAACGTTTAAATGCAACCAAAAATCCTTGAGCTGTTAAGTCGGAAACTGCAAATGTAGCCTTTGTAGGATTTATTTCCTCTTCCTTTTGATACTCTTAGCTGGATTGGACCAGCATAATCGACGCCTGTATGGCTGAACAGTCTTGATGGAGTGACCCTGGCCTTTGGTAAAACTCCCATTAGTTGATCATGTGACTGTTGTTTGTGTCTGTGACATATAATGCATTTATGGAGTGTAAATCGTGTTAAGTCCTTTGCTTTTATGATCCAAAATTGATTACGAAGAAATGACAATGTAAGCTGATTTCCTCCGTGTATTGTGGATTTATGTGCCCAATTTATTAATAAATTGGAAAGAGGACATCTATTTGATATTATTATCGGATGCTTGCGGTTGTATGAGAGATCGGATTGTTGTAGTCTTCCTCCAACTCGGATGATATTGTTGTTATCAAGAAATGGGTTTAAAGCTATTAGTTTGCTTTTGGCATCTATTTGTTGGTTCTGCTTTAGTTGTTTCACTTCGTTGTAAAATGCTTCTAGTTGTGATAGTTTAATTATACAATTCATCGACTCTTGTACCTGGACTGTTGTTAAGCTTGAAGCTATTCTTCTTTCTTTTGGGAGCCTTGCGTTTTGTAGAAATCTCCTCACGTAAGCGATTACTCGTTTCAGTCTTGTTAAGCAAGAATATGTTGATAAAATGCTTAATCCTGTGTCTTTCTGCTGAGAGAGATAAGCGTCTACCTTCATTGCCTTGACTTTGTTTTTTAATTCAACCAACTTCTGTTGTTCAATAAGATCACTATGTTCATATAAGGATTTTGGCCAATTAACTTGTGATAGTTTCAGCCATGTTGGTCCATTCCACCAGAGGGACTGTTCAGCAAGTTTTTCTGGGCTGATTCCTCTTGAAGCAGAATCAGCAGGGTTGTCTTCTGATTTTGCGTGCCTCCATTGATGTGGTTCAAGTATTTTTACTATTTGTGATACTCTGTTGGCTACAAAAGTCTTCCATCTGTTGAGATCGCCTCGAATCCAAGCTAATATTATGGATAAGTCTGTCCAAGCAAAACATTTTACGTTTTTGAATTTCATGGTTTGTAAGGTACACCTTAATAATTTTGCCAATAGTGATGCTCCACACAGTTCTAATCGTGGTATCGTTAATTTAGACTTAACCTTTGTTTTTGACGTCAGCAGCTTTATTACAGCTTGACCCTTATTGTCTATTATTTTACTATATATTACTGCTGCGTATGCATCTTCTGAAACGTCACAGAATCCGTGAAGCTCAATGTTTTCTTCTGTTTCAATTGAGCCAATCTAACGATTTCAGCGCATTTCTATAACTTTCCCATTTTTCAGCTATGTCATTTGGAAGTTGTTGATCCCAATCTAATCCAGCTTTCCATAATTCTTGCAGAAGTAATTTTGCTTTGATGATTGTTGGTGCTAACCATCCAAGAGGATCAAAAAGTTTTTGAAGCATCTGATAATATCTGTCTTTTTGTAATTTGGCCATTTTATTTTGGTAAATTAACCTTAAATGAGAATGGGTCTGAAGTTGGGTTCCAAAAGATGCCTAAAGTCTTTATGTTGTCATCTGGCATAATTTGTAATTCCCCAGATACTCGTGCTTCTATACGGATGTTTTTAATCAGTTCTTCGTGATTGCTTGCTCATTTTCGAAGATTAAATCCCCCTCCTCTCAGCATTTTTATTAATTGTTTTTGAATAAATATGCCATTAGCAATTGTATCACTACCCGACATCAAGTCGTCATCTATTGCCAGTTGTCTTAAGCTTCTTACTGCTAAATATATTGCAGCTGCAATGCCATAGGTGACTGTGTTTAGTCTGTATTCTTTAATTGTTTCGGCTTGGCTTTTTCGCCATAGGATTCGCTGGAAATCTCGATCCCTTGGATCCATTATAATCTGCCTGAACATCTTTTCAATATCGGCAGTGTAAACGTAACGTGGTTTTCTCCATCTTAGAACTATAGAGATTAGATCCTGTTGCAGGGTTGGTCCTGTCATCATTTTGTCGTTGAGGCTGACTCCACTGCTACTTTTAGCTGAAGCATCAAATACGACTCGTAACTTCGTAGTTGTGCTAATGTCTTTGATGACGGCATGATGTGGAAGATAGTAGACCGTGCTGTTCGTGGGTGGTGCTTCTTCCATGTGACCTAATTTGAGGTACTCGTCCATGAAATCTTGGTACTGTTTTCTGAGTTCAGAATTGTGGCTTAGCTTTTTGTCCATTTGCATTAATCCAGCTAACGCCATCCGTTTAGATGCTCCCAGGTGGTCATCTTTTTCACTATTATTAATTTTGAATGGTATTCGTACCATGTATCTACCATCTTTTGTGTGGCTATGGTCATGTTCAAATAAATTCTCAGATTGTTTGTCTTTTTCTGTTATTTGCCTCTCTTGTTGTGTTTCTTCAATGTCCCAGAATTTTTTCAGTTGGTTGTCGATGTTAATATTTGTGATCATGCTTAGAGTTTCTTGACGCGTTTCTTCTGATGCGTTTCCTAAGATGATCCATCCGAATTCTGTTTCTTGAGCCATTGGTTCACCCTTGTTTCCTTTTATTACGTGTTCGAGTATAATCTCACTGTAGTTGTCTGCACCAAGTATGATGTCGATGGGTCCTTGTTGATAATATGTTGGATCTGCCCATATCAAGTTATTTAAATGCTGCCATTTCCAACCATCAAAAGTTTGTTCTGGAAGGCTTTGAGTTAATTTGTTGAATATTAATGCTTTTAATTTTAAGGAGAATTTTGACGAAAAGCGAGGTCTGATTAATAATTCAGCCATTCCTTTTGAGTGCCCGGCATCAGTTACTCCCATTCCGGTTACTCTAACATTTGTAGGCATTCGTGTTAGCTGGAGTTTTCTTGTAGCCTCTTCAGTTATAAATGTTGCTTGAGACCCTGGATCCAACAATAGCCTAAGAAGATGTTCTTGGCCATCAGCTGACGTTGTAGTTATTAGCGCAGTTCTTAGTATAATGTTTCTATGACCTTTTGAAGTCTCAGAAAGATGATTTTGAACTTGATAGCTGCCATTTGTCTTGCTGGTTTGCATGTTGTTATTTTGATTAGTTTTATTAATGTTCCTGTCCTCTAGACTGAGGTGTAACAGCGAGTGGTGTCTTTGGTGGCAAAATTTGCAGGTTGTTGTCGTTTTGCAGTACATTGCTGGATGATCAGAAGATAAACAGTAGGGACACATTTTCTTTTCTATCACTAGTCTGTTTCTTTGTTCCAACGCCATTGCTAAAAAGTATTTGCACTTGTCTATTGTGTGTTGTTCGCAGCAATAAGTGCATTTTACTTTCGACATGACATGGAAATTGTTGAGATTATGACTATTTTTATTTGTTCCAGAATTGGCTGTGTTTCTTGTGCTGCTACGCCACTTCTTCCATTCTGGAGCTTTGTATGGTGTGTTGTTGATATTTTTTAACTTGTTGTTCAAGGCTTCTAGAGTGTTAAATCTGGACTCTAAAAATTTATAGAATTCTTCCAATTTTTGTATTTCTTTTGGAGAATCTAATGTCTGCTCGTAGATTTTATGACTTTCTGGATCCAATTTCTTTACCATTATGTGAATTATTAATGGATCCCATGTAGCAGTTGGTACATCTAGATTATTGATGGCGTGAAGACATTCTCTTGTTGTGTCGAGCATATGCCGAATTCCAGTCGCATATTCGGTAGATAGGTATTGTTGACGTAACAAAGCATCTAGTTCTGTTGTTACTAGTACCCTTTTATTTTGATATCTGCTGATCAATAATTCCCAGGCAGAGTTGTAGTTACTGTCTGCGATATTTAAATGTTGAATCAGTTTTGCAGCTTCATCTTTAACACAGGTTTTTAAATATTGCATTTTTTGTGCATCGCTTAAACTGTTGTTATTGTGTATTAGCTTCTTGTAGATATCATTAAATGCGGTCCATTCATGATATTTTCCTCAGAATTTTGGGATGTCTAGAGATGGTAGCCGAAGTTCTGGATAGGTGGATCCATATCTGTTGTTATGATGACTGTCCCTTAAAGATGTGCTGCATTTATTATCGAGTTCTTGCTGTAGTGATATTACTGTTTCTTCAAAAAGATCCTCGATACTTTCAAATACTTGATTTTTGAAATAGTTTGTTTGTTCTATTGCATAATTGTCATCACAAGAGATGATTGTCTGATGTGTGTTGGAGAAATTCGTCCATTTCTCCTTTAAACTTATGATTTTTTGTTTGTAATAAGCCTCAGGCTTATTTTTTACATTTTGTAAATGTTGTTAATGAAATTTCTAATTTCATCCTGTTCTTCTGGATCGTTTTTAAATATGAAACTATCATTGTGATATTGCAATTGTTCTGTTGGCTTTTTATCATTTTCTGTAGATTCAAATACTGGTTTGTTGTTTAGTTCGTCGTATTTGTTTCTTAATTCGTCACGATTTTTTAGATAATAATCTTGGACTTTTTCAAAGAAATTATTTGTGAAATATGCATGTTGGTTCGATATGACTTTTGCCCCAAATCCACAAATTTGCTGTTGGTTTTGCTTAAATTCTCTCCACATTTTGTTTAATTCTGTTGATTTTTCTTGCATCCAACTGTATCTATGTTTTGTTTTATTGAATTTATCAAAGTTTGCTTATTTTGTGATAAATTCTGTTGTGATTCAGTTATTTCTTCAAACAAGATAGTGGAATCGATTTTTGAATCCGACCTTAGTTTTTGTTTGAATTCAATCATTATTTTATATGCTTGACTATGTTCGTTGTTCTTGAAATAGTTATGGTTATCATCCGTAAAGAGAAAATATACTTTTATTTGAGCATCACGGGTGTCAAATTTTTTCCAAATTTCATCCAGCTTCTGCAATTTGTCCTCATAATAGCCGGGTTTGGCTTTGCTGCTTTGTCCGTTCTTTGAGTAGTTCGTCTTCATTTTGATGATGTTTTCTACCAAAGCTCCTTGTTCTTTGACGGTGTCTTCCATTTTTAAAGCAGATTTATGTGTGGATTGAGAAGCAAATTATTAATTCGGATTCCAAAAAAGGCCAGAGTATTGCTCTGCCGAAAAAATCTTTTGCTTTAATAGTTGGAATACAAAGAAATCAATTTGGATTCCGGTAAAGGCCAGAGTATTCCTCTGCCAAAATGATAATCTTTGTTTTTATTTTTGAAAGGAAATATTACACAGATTCCCTAACGGGCCAGAATATTCTTCTGCTGAGTAATATTTTAAATGAAAAAGGTTCAAGAGGTGAAATTGGAAAGTTTTTCTGCTGGTGCTCTTCGTACAGTCAGTATTTACTTGAATATCTGATTTGTAAGATCAGAGATTTAAGCGTCAGTTATCGGCTGTTGATCTTCAACTTGTTGTTATAGTTGATATTGTTGAGCCTGTTTTGCTTAGGCTCGAAGGACCATGTTCAATCTGCGTTGTTGTTCGATTGAAAAGTGTATGTAGAATCTGTTGTTGTTCGACTCCAAGTTGTTTAAGTTAAATAAGTCTGTTGTTGTCCGACTCAAGTGGTTTAAATATAATACTTTTAATTGATATTTTTACTTTTAATTTTATTTTAATTTAAAATAATTACAACTTTATTTTTAAGCTTTGATAAAACCAGTCTAGATTGCTCTAAGCCTATGTATCAGGTCACTGGTAGCTCATTATTGATACTGAATTTATTTGCAATTTTTTAGGTCTCTTATACTAAATTAAATGCATCATCAGTATAATACATTTACTAAAATATTATGATTCTTAACAGAATTCTAATAATATTAATTTAATGCATAATTGCATAATACATGAATTCTTTAATAATATTATTCTTAACAGAATTCTAATAACATTAATTTTATGCATAATACATGAATTCTTTAATATTATTATAATTGTCTTATCAATTGCTGGTAAGTTGATACGTCTCGGCGCTGGGTTTACATTGCAGTGTTTATATTTGCTGTTCATTGTATTGAACAGTCTTCAAATTGTGCGTAAGGTATCATCTCTAAGTTGGTCATTTTGACGATCCGTGGTACACAATTTTTTATTTTTTTTTTATTTTTATAGAAACATAGGTTCGCCTTAACGTCTCGAAAAAGTAAAAAAAAAAAATTTTGGCAAATATCTTATGCTCAGTTTGAAGACAATTAAATTGCGCAACTTTCTATATAAGATTCATATTGTTGCAACATCTCTACATTGGTCATTTTGACGATCCGTGGTACACAATTTTTTATTTTTTTTTTTTTTCATAGAAACATAGGTTTGCCTTAACGTCTCGCAAAAGTAAAAACAATTTTTTTGGGCCAATATCTTATGCTTATTTTGAAGACAATTAAATTTCGCAACTTTCTATATAAAATTCATATTTTTGCAACATCTCTAAGTTGGTCATTTTGACGATACGTGGTACACAATTTTTTATTTTTTTTTTATTTTTATAGAAACATAGGTTCGCCTTAACGTCTCGCAAAAGTAAAAAAAAAAAATTTTGGCAAATATCTTATGCTCAGTTTGAAGACAATTAAATTGCGCAACTTTCTATGTAAGATTCATATTTTTGCAACATCTCTAAGTTGGTCATTTTGACGATACGTGGTACACAATTTTTTATTTTTTATTTTTTTATAGAAACATAGGTTTGCCTTAACGTCTCGCAAAAGTAAAAACAATTTTTTTGGGCCAATATCTTATGCTTATTTTGAAGACAATTAAATTTCGCAACTTTCTATATAAAATTCATATTTTTGCAACATCTCTAAGTTGGTCATTTTGACGATACGTGGTACACAATTTTTTATTTTTTTTTTATTTTTATAGAAACATAGGTTTGCCTTAACGTCTCGCAAAAGTCAAAAAAAATTTTTGGCAAATATCTTATGCTCAGTTTGAAGACAATTAAATTGCGCAACTTTCTATGTAAGATTCATATTTTTGCAACATCTCTAAGTTGGTCATTTTGACGATACGTGGTACACAATTTTTTATTTTTTTATAGAAACATAGGTTTGCCTTAACGTCTCGCAAAAGTAATATCTTATGCTTATTTTGAAGACAATTAAATTGCGCAACTTTCTATATAAAATTCATATTTTTGCAACATCTCTAAGTTGGTCATTTTGACGATACGTGGTACACAATTTTTTATTTTTTTTTTATTTTTATAGAAACATAGGTTCGTTTTAACGTCTCGCAAACAAAAAAAAAATTTTTTTTTGGCAAATATCTTATGCTCAGTTTGAAGACAATTAAATTGCGAAACTTTCTATATAAGATTCATTGTTTTGCAACATCTCTAAGTTGGTCATTTTGACGATACGTGGTACACAATTTTTTATTTTTTTTTTATTTTTATAGAAACATAGGTTTGCCTTAACGTCTCGCAAAAGTCAAAAAAAAATTTTTGGGCAAATATCTTATGCTCAATTTAAAGACAATTAAATTGCGCAACTTTCTATATAAGATTCATATTTTTGCAACATCTCTAAATTGGTCATTTTGACGATACGTGGTACACATTTTTTTTTATTTTTATAGAAACATAGGTTCGCCTTAACGTCTCGCAAATGTCTAAAAAAAAATTTTATCAAATATCTTACGCTCAATTTAAAGACAATTAAATTGCGCAACTTTCTATATAAGATTCATATTTTTGCAACATCTCTAAGTTGGTCATTTTGACGATACGTGGTACACAATTTTTTATTTTTTTTTATTTTTATAGAAACATAGGTTCGCCTTAACGTCTCGCAAAAGTCAAAAAAAATTTTTTTGGCAAATATCTTATGCTCAGTTTGAAGACAATTAAATTGCGCAACTTTCTATTTAAAATTCATATTTTTGCAACATTTCTAAGTTGGTCATTTTGACGATACCTTGTACACAATTATTTATTTTTTTTTTTTTTCATAGAAACATAGGTTTGCCTTAACGTCTCGCAAAAGTAAAAACAATTTTTTTGGGCCAATATCTTATGCTTATTTTGAAGACAATTAAATTGCGCAACTTTCTATATAAAATTCATATTTTTGCAACATCTCTAAGTTGGTCATTTTGACGATACGTGGTACACAATTTTTTATTTTTTTTTTATTTTTATAGAAACATAGGTTTGCCTTAACGTCTCGCAAAAGTCAAAAAAAATTTTTGGCAAATATCTTATGCTCAGTTTGAAGACAATTAAATTGCGCAACTTTCTATGTAAGATTCATATTTTTGCAACATCTCTAAGTTGGTCATTTTGACGATACGTGGTACACAATTTTTTATTTTTTTTTTTTTATAGAAACATAGGTTTGCCTTAACGTCTCGCAAAAGTAAAAACAATTTTTTTGGGCCAATATCTTATCCTTATTTTGAAGACAATTAAATTGCGCAACTTTCTATATAAAATTCATATTTTTGCAACATCTCTAAGTTGGTCATTTTGACGATACGTGGTACACAATTTTTTATTTTTTTTTTTTTTTTATAGAAACATAGGTTTGCCTTAACGTCTCGCAAAAGTCAAAAAAATTTTTTTGGGCAAATATCTTATGCTCAGTTTGAAGACAATTAAATTGCAAAACTTTCTATATAAGATTCATATTTTTGCAACATCTCTAAGTTGGTCAAGTTTTTATTTTTATAGAAACATAGGTTCGTTTTAACGTCTCGCAAACAAAAAAAAAATTTTTTTTTGGCAAATATCTTATGCTCAGTTTGAAGACAATTAAATTGCGAAACTTTCTATATAAGATTCATATTTTTGCAGCATCTCTAAGTTGGTCATTTTGACGATACGTGGTACACAATTTTTTATTTTTTTTTATTTTTATAGAAACATAGGTTTGCCTTAACGTCTCGCAAAAGTCAAAAAAAAATTTTTAGGCAAATATCTTATGCTCAGTTTGAAGACAATTAAATTGCGAAACTTTCTATTTAAGATTCATATTTTTGCAACATCTCTAAATTGGTCATTTTGACGATACGTGGTACACATTTTTTTTTATTTTTATAGAAACATAGGTTCGCCTTAACGTCTCGCAAATGTCTAAAAAAATTTTTTATCAAATATCTTACGCTCAATTTAAAGACAATTAAATTGCGCAACTTTCTATATAAGATTCATATTTTTGCAACATCTCTAAGTTGGTCATTTTGACGATCCGTGGTACACAATTTTTTATTTTTTTTTTATTTTTATAGAAACATAGGTTCGTTTTAACGTCTCGCAAACGTCAAAAAAAAATTTTTTTTGGCTAACATCTTATGCTTAGTTTGAAGACAATTAAATTGCGCAACTTTCTATATAAAATTCATATTTTTGCAACATCTTAAAGTTGGTCATTTTGACGATCCGTGGTACACAATTTTTTATTTTTTTTTTATTTTTCTAGAAACATAGGTTCGTTTTAACGTCTCGCAAAAGTAAAAAAAAATTTTTTGGGCCAATATCTTATGCTCAGTTTGAAGACAATTAAATTGCGCAATTTTCTATATAAGATTCATATTTTTGCAACATCTCTAAGCTGGTCATTTTGACGATCCGTGGTACACAATTTTTTATTTTTTTTTTATTTTTATAGAAACATAGGTTCGCCTTAACATCTCGCAAAAGTAAAAAAAATTTTTTTTGGCAAATATCTTATGCTCAGTTTGAAGATAATTAAATTGCGCAACTTTCTATATAAGATTCATATTTTTGCAACATCTCTAAGCTGGTCATTTTGACGATCCGTGGTACACAATTTTTTATTTTTTATTTTTTTTTATAGAAACATAGGTTCGCCTTAACGTCTCGCAAAAGTAAAAAAAAAATTTTTTGGGCAAACATCTTATGCTCAGTTTGAAGACAATTAAATTTCGCAACTTTCTATGTAAGATTTATATTTTTGCAACGTCTCTAAGTTGGTCATTTTGACGATCCGTGGTACACAATTTTTTATTTTTTTTTTTTTTTTATAGAAACATAGGTTCGCCTTAACGTCTCGCAAAAGTCAAAAAAAAATTTTTAGGCAAATATCTTATGCTCAGTTTGAAGACAATTAAATTGCGAAACTTTCTATTTAAGATTCATATTTTTGCAACATCTCTAAATTGGTCATTTTGACGATACGTGGTACACATTTTTTTTTATTTTTATAGAAACATAGGTTCGCCTTAACGTCTCGCAAAAGTAAAAAAAAAAAATTTTGGCAAATATCTTATGCTCAGTTTGAAGACAATTAAATTGCGCAACTTTCTATGTAAGATTCATATTTTTGCAACATCTCTAAGTTGGTCATTTTGACGATACGTGGTACACAATTTTTTATTTTTTATTTTTTTATAGAAACATAGGTTTGCCTTAACGTCTCGCAAAAGTAAAAACAATTTTTTTGGGCCAATATCTTATGCTTATTTTGAAGACAATTAAATTTCGCAACTTTCTATATAAAATTCATATTTTTGCAACATCTCTAAGTTGGTCATTTTGACGATACGTGGTACACAATTTTTTATTTTTTTTTTATTTTTATAGAAACATAGGTTTGCCTTAACGTCTCGCAAAAGTCAAAAAAAAATTTTGGCAAATATCTTATGCTCAGTTTGAAGACAATTAAATTGCGCAACTTTCTATGTAAGATTCATATTTTTGCAACATCTCTAAGTTGGTCATTTTGACGATACGTGGTACACAATTTTTTATTTTTTATTTTTTTATAGAAACATAGGTTTGCCTTAACGTCTCGCAAAAGTAATATCTTATGCTTATTTTGAAGACAATTAAATTGCGCAACTTTCTATATAAAATTCATATTTTTGCAACATCTCTAAGTTGGTCATTTTGACGATACGTGGTACACAATTTTTTATTTTTTTTTTATTTTTATAGAAACATAGGTTCGTTTTAACGTCTCGCAAACAAAAAAAAAATTTTTTTTTGGCAAATATCTTATGCTCAGTTTGAAGACAATTAAATTGCGAAACTTTCTATATAAGATTCATTGTTTTGCAACATCTCTAAGTTGGTCATTTTGACGATACGTGGTACACAATTTTTTATTTTTTTTTTATTTTTATAGAAACATAGGTTTGCCTTAACGTCTCGCAAAAGTCAAAAAAAAATTTTTGGGCAAATATCTTATGCTCAATTTAAAGACAATTAAATTGCGCAACTTTCTATATAAGATTCATATTTTTGCAACATCTCTAAATTGGTCATTTTGACGATACGTGGTACACATTTTTTTTTATTTTTATAGAAACATAGGTTCGCCTTAACGTCTCGCAAATGTCTAAAAAAAAATTTTATCAAATATCTTACGCTCAATTTAAAGACAATTAAATTGCGCAACTTTCTATATAAGATTCATATTTTTGCAACATCTCTAAGTTGGTCATTTTGACGATACGTGGTACACAATTTTTTATTTTTTTTTATTTTTATAGAAACATAGGTTCGCCTTAACGTCTCGCAAAAGTCAAAAAAAAATTTTTTGGCAAATATCTTATGCTCAGTTTGAAGACAATTAAATTGCGCAACTTTCTATTTAAAATTCATATTTTTGCAACATTTCTAAGTTGGTCATTTTGACGATACGTTGTACACAATTATTTATTTTTTTTTTTTTTCATAGAAACATAGGTTTGCCTTAACGTCTCGCAAAAGTAAAAACAATTTTTTTGGGCCAATATCTTATGCTTATTTTGAAGACAATTAAATTGCGCAACTTTCTATATAAAATTCATATTTTTGCAACATCTCTAAGTTGGTCATTTTGACGATACGTGGTACACAATTTTTTATTTTTTTTTTATTTTTATAGAAACATAGGTTTGCCTTAACGTCTCGCAAAAGTCAAAAAAAATTTTTGGCAAATATCTTATGCTCAGTTTGAAGACAATTAAATTGCGCAACTTTCTATGTAAGATTCATATTTTTGCAACATCTCTAAGTTGGTCATTTTGACGATACGTGGTACACAATTTTTTATTTTTTTTTTTTTTATAGAAACATAGGTTTGCCTTAACGTCTCGCAAAAGTAAAAACAATTTTTTTGGGCCAATATCTTATCCTTATTTTGAAGACAATTAAATTGCGCAACTTTCTATATAAAATTCATATTTTTGCAACATCTCTAAGTTGGTCATTTTGACGATACGTGGTACACAATTTTTTATTTTTTTTTTTTTTTTATAGAAACATAGGTTTGCCTTAACGTCTCGCAAAAGTCAAAAAAAATTTTTTGGGCAAATATCTTATGCTCAGTTTGAAGACAATTAAATTGCAAAACTTTCTATATAAGATTCATATTTTTGCAACATCTCTAAGTTGGTCATTTTGACGATACGTGGTACACAATTTTTTTTTTTTTTTTTATTTTTATAGAAACATTGGTTCGTTTTAACGTCTCGCAAACAAAAAAAAAATTTTTTTTTGGCAAATATCTTATGCTCAGTTTGAAGACAATTAAATTGCGAAACTTTCTATATAAGATTCATATTTTTGCAGCATCTCTAAGTTGGTCATTTTGACGATACGTGGTACACAATTTTTTATTTTTTTTTATTTTTATAGAAACATAGGTTTGCCTTAACGTCTCGCAAAAGTCAAAAAAAAATTTTTAGGCAAATATCTTATGCTCAGTTTGAAGACAATTAAATTGCGAAACTTTCTATTTAAGATTCATATTTTTGCAACATCTCTAAATTGGTCATTTTGACGATACGTGGTACACATTTTTTTTTATTTTTATAGAAACATAGGTTCGCCTTAACGTCTCGCAAATGTCTAAAAAAATTTTTTATCAAATATCTTACGCTCAATTTAAAGACAATTAAATTGCGCAACTTTCTATATAAGATTCATATTTTTGCAACATCTCTAAGTTGGTCATTTTGACGATCCGTGGTACACAATTTTTTATTTTTTTTTTATTTTTATAGAAACATAGGTTCGTTTTAACGTCTCGCAAACGTCAAAAAAAAATTTTTTTTTGGCTAACATCTTATGCTTAGTTTGAAGACAATTAAATTGCGCAACTTTCTATATAAAATTCATATTTTTGCAACATCTTAAAGTTGGTCATTTTGACGATCCGTGGTACACAATTTTTTATTTTTTTTTTATTTTTCTAGAAACATAGGTTCGTTTTAACGTCTCGCAAAAGTAAAAAAAAATTTTTTGGGCCAATATCTTATGCTCAGTTTGAAGACAATTAAATTGCGCAATTTTCTATATAAGATTCATATTTTTGCAACATCTCTAAGTTGGTCATTTTGACGATCCGTGGTACACAATTTTTTATTTTTTTTTTATTTTTATAGAAACATAGGTTCGTTTTAACGTCTCGCAAACGTCAAAAAAAATTTTTTTTGGCAAACATCTTATGCTCAGTTTGAAGACAATTAAATTTCGCAACTTTCTATGTAAGATTTATATTTTTGCAACGTCTCTAAGTTGGTCATTTTGACGATCCGTGGTACACAATTTTTTATTTTTTTTTTTTTTTTATAGAAACATAGGTTCGCCTTAACGTCTCGCAAAAGTCAAAAAAAAAAATTTTGGGCAAATATCTTATGCTCAGTTTGAAGACAATTAAATTTCGCAACTTTCTATATAAGATTCATATTTTTGCAACATCTCTAAGCTGGTCATTTTGACGATCCGTGGTACACAATTTTTTATTTTTTTTTTATTTTTATAGAAACATAGGTTCGCCTTAACGTCTCGCAAACGTCAAAAAAAATTTTTTTTTGGCAAATATCTTAAGCTTATTTTGAAGACAATTAAATTGCGCAACTTTCTATATAAGATTCATATTTTCGCAACATCTCTAATTTGGTCATTTTGACGATCCGTGGTACACAATTTTTTATTTTTTTTTTATTTTTATAGAAACATAGGTTCGTTTTAATGTCTCGCAAACGTCAAAAAAATTTTTTTTTGGCAAACATCTTATGCTCAGTTGGAAAACAATTAAATTGCGCAACTTTCTATATAAGATTCATATTTTTGCAACATCTCTAAGTTGGTCATTTTGACGATCCGTGGTACACAATTTTTTATTTTTTTTTTATTTTTATAGAAACATAGGTTCGCCTTAACGTCTCGCAAACGTCAAAAAAAATTTTTTTTTGGCAAATATCTTAAGCTTATTTTGAAGACAATTAAATTGCGCAACTTTATATATAAGATTCATATTTTTGCAACATCTCTAAGTTGGTCATTTTGACGATACGTGGTACACAATTTTTTATTTTTTTTTTATTTTTATAGAAACATAGGTTCGCCTTAACGTCTCGCAAACGTCAAAAAAAATTTTTTTTTGGCAAATATCTTAAGCTTATTTTGAAGACAATTAAATTGCGCAACTTTCTATATAAGATTCATATTTTTGCAACATCTCTAATTTGGTCATTTTGACTATCCGTGGTACACAATTTTTTTTATTTTTATAGAAACATAGGTTCGCCTTAACGTCTCGCAAAAGTCTAAAAAAATTTTTTGGCAAATATCTTAAGCTCAATTTGAAGACAAATGAATTGCGCAACTTTCTATATAAGATTCATATTTTTTCAACATCTTAATGTTGGCCATTTTGTTGATCCGTTGTACACAATTTTTTATTTTTTTTTTATTTTTATAGAAACATAGGTTCGCCTTAACGTCAAGTAAAAAAAAAAAATTTTTTGGCAAATATCTTATGCTCAGTTTGAAGACAATTAAATTGCGCAACTTTTTATATAAGATTCATATTTTTGCAACATCTCTAAATTGGTCATTTTGACGATACGTGGTACACAATTTTTTATTTTTTTTTTATTTTTATAGAAACATAGGTTCGCCTTAACGTCTCGCAAAAGTAAAAAAAAATTTTTTGGGCAAATATCTTATGCTCAGTTTGAAGACAATTAAATTGCGCAACTTTCTATATAAGATTCATATTTTTGCAACATCTCTAAGCTGGTCATTTTGACGATCCGTGGTACACAATTTTTTATTTTTTTTTTATTTTTATAGAAACATAGGTTCGCCTTAACGTCTCGCAAAAGTAAAAAAAAAATTTTTGGGCAAATATCTTATGCTCAGTTTGAAGACAATTAAATTGCGCCACTTTCTATATAAGATTCATATTTTTGCAACATCTTTAATTTGGTCATTTTGACGATCCGTGGTACACAATTTTTTATTTTTTTTTTTTTTATAGAAACATAGGTTCGCCTTAACGTCTCGCAAAAGTAAAAAAAAATTTTTTGGGCAAATATCTTATTCTCAGTTTGAAGACAATTAAAATGCGCAACTTTCTGTATAAGATTCATATTTTTGCAACATCTCTAAGTTGGTCATTTTGACGATCCGTGGTACACAATTTTTTATTTTTTTTTTATTTTTATAGAAACATAGGTTCGCCTTAACGTCTCGCAAAAGTCAAAACAAATAAAAAATATTATGTACCACGGAACGTCAAAATTACCAACTTAGAGATGTTACAAAAATATGAATCCTATATAGAAGGTTGCGCAATTTAATTGTCTTCAAATTGTGCATAAGATATTTGGCAAAAAATTTTTTTTTGATTTTTGCGAGACGATAAGGCAAACCTGTGTTTTGTTACAAAAGAAATTGCTTTCTTTTATATTATTAAAAACATCGAGAGATTCGGTTTTAAATTAAGTGTTTATTAGATCTTTAAGTCAACTAACTACAATTTTGAATTAACCTATATTTATATTGAACTTAAGCTACCTCCCAAAACAGAGTGGGAGAAAAGGAATAACCAATAATAATTGGTTATTGATTGGGGAAAAAATGCTACTTATCAGCATTTTACAGTTTATTGATCTTAATATTTGGTAATTTTAATTCTAACAATGTTGATTATAATATATTGGCATTTGTTAATTTTATTACTATTTATAATTGTCAGCATTTCTGAGGTTGTTGCTTTCTGTTTTAATATTACATTGTACTACATATTATTATGCGATCTTGCATTTATGTATTCAAGTGGTTTGACTTAGGTTACTTAAAGTCAAACAAAATAATGCAAGTCGACATTAATTAATTGTAGTACAATGTTGAAATATTCAATTAATATGTTTTATATTATGGACTATGTTTATATTATTTATCTTAAATGTGATTATGTGGTGGTCCACACTACACCACCGCTCTTAAAAGAAGTTGGATCAAATGTTTTCATCAACAGTTGGTTCAACTTGTTCTTCCGGATCTTCTATACTTTGATTCTTAATTTTAAAGTTACATTTAATTTTTTTTCTTAAAATATATATAATTAGACAGATAATTATTATTATTATAATGGTATAAATTGATGCGAAATGACGAACGTTTTCCTTTTCCAATAGATTATTTTTATTTAGTTTTTCCTCGATTTGTAATTGGTTTAGATCATGACCTAATTTCTCTAATTTTTTATTATTATGGATAAATTTGGGAAAATTATCATTTATTTTTGGTTCGTCAATTCCTATAATAATATCATTTACATTTTTTAATTCTTCGTTTATCTTATCTATTTTTATAAAATTACTGTTTACCATTTTATTATAAATCTTAGTTTGGTTTTTTATTACATGTGAATACATCACAAGACCTTGAGTATGTATTGAGCATTCTGTTTTTAAATGTAATATTCCATTATTTTTTATTTGAATTTGCATATTTTCATTATTACAAATTAAATTTACAATTTCATCGTTATCACACACAAACATCCATGAGTTTTCATTCTCCAATTTCATCCACATAGTATTTTTAAATTTTATTATTTTTATTTCACAATTATTAGGTAAGGTTGTGTTTGAACTTGAAAAAATTATGAATTCACATGTTTGATGACCGTGTGCGATTAATATTGGAATTTCTTGTTTACATATATAAATATTATTATGATTATAACAATTTTTTATTGTATTAGTATTCATGAATGAATAATGCTCTTTTATTTTGTCTATTACAATTTTTTCTGTACTAGGAATTATTGTACCATACATTTTATTTTTTATTTTAAATGGTAAACTGATCATATCGTATATTTGATATTTTTCGGTTTTGATTAGAGGTATTTTAATCTTAAACATTAATTTATTATTTATTTTTTTGCATCAAAAGTTATGATTTTATATAAAAAATTTACATCCATTGTTGGTATATACACCTCTCTTGATAATTGTGGTATTATTTTATTTAATTCTATTTTTAATCGGGAAGGTGTTATTAAAAATGGATGCAATTTGCCACCAATAGTAGCTAAAATTATTTGCAATAGATTATTTTGTTGTTTTTCAATTTGTGTTGTTTGTAGTAATATGAGTTCAACTCGTCTATTAAATGTATTAATCGTATTGTCTTTACGTCATGTTGTTCAATGTCACGCGTTGTATTTTTTAATATTTCTATCTCAGTGTGTATGGTGTCAAATTTTTTCTGGTCAGTAATTATGGTTTCGTTAACTAGGTCAAATGTTGATTATATTACAGTCGTTTGTTTAGTTAGTAAATTGAAATTATTTTTAATTTTCTTCTTTTAATAAATTTATGTTTTTTTCGTAAAATGTAGCGTCTTCGTCATCCAATGTTCCGAATAGAGATTTACTAATTCTGCCTATAGCATCTGCATTTAAATTAATTTTACCGGGTTTATAAATAACTTCATAATCATATTCGGCTAATTTAATTTTCCATCTCATCAATCGAGATGAAGGATCTTTAACGCTTAACATCCATTTCAACGGTTTATGATCGGTTACTATGGTGAATCTTCTACCATACAAATATGGACGAAAATTGTGAACAGCCCATACAATAGCTAAAAGTTATTTTTCTATCGTTGAATAATTTATTTCAGCTTTACACAAGGTCCTGCTGGCGTAAGAAATGGGAAGATCTTTTCCGATTTCACCTTGAGAAAGGACGGCACCAATGGCTTTGCCACTTGCGTCGGTTGTGAGTATGAATTCGCGTTTGAAATCAGGACTGCAATTATGACTACTTTCATTACAAAATTCATTCAAATATGAAATCCGAAATTGTCTATGTATTGTCCGGTGCTAATCGGGTGGGAGGTAATAAAATTACGTTTTTGTTTTGTATTCTAGTACAATTAGTTATTATGTGACATTTAACAATGGCTTTTTTGTTTTGATTTAACATCTGTTTTCAATCAAATATATATGATGGTGTGCAATAATTTATTTTATTTTATATAATAAAATAAATTTAATAGTAATATAAATTTATTTTATTTTATATAATAAAATAAATTATTAAATAATGAAAAAAAATAAATTAAATTAAATATACCATCCTATAATATGTAAAATACGAATATTGTATATTTTATAATTATTTTTGTTATTATATTTATTTAAATATACATAACTATTATTCTTATTCTTATTAAATTTATTTTTTATTCCTTTAGTATCTTCAATACAATTGAGTTTCTTTCTAAATAATTATTTTTAAAAAAAACATGAAAAAGATGTAAAATTATTTAAATGGTTAAATTATTATTATTATTTATATATTAAAAGAAAAACAATTCTCAAAAAAATGAAAAAACCTACGAAATTAATTTTAAAAAAATGAAAAAATTAATTAAATAATTGAAAAAAAATTTCCTAACCATTCTATTAATATGAAAAATGTTTGAATAAAAAAATATGTCTTCAGTATTTTGACGTTTAAAATTCATTTTAATTCCGAAAATAGTCCGAAAAAAAATATCCAACCGCAGCTCACACTAACAGATTTACATTTGAAAACCATATGATTTCGTATACGTATATACCAAACATTTGAATCTCAATATGAATTTTGTAATGAAAGTTGTCATAATTGCAGTCCAGGATATTGTAAAATTGGTGTGGTCGTTAATTTTTCTTTTATTGTTTTAAAAGCTTCTTCACACTGTGAAGTCCACTCAAATGGAACGTTTTTCTTTAATAAATGATTTATTGGTTGGGTTATTTTAGAAAAATCTTTAATAAATTTTCTATAATAATTCGCTAAACCGAGAAATGATTTTATACCTTTTTCATTTACTGGACGTGGGAATGATTCAACAACTAATGTTTTTGATGGGTCTGGTTTAATTCCGTTTTCTGTTATTATATGCCCTAAATAATTTATTTCTTTTCTAAGGAAGTGGCATTTGTTTGGTTGTAGTTTTAAATTAAATTCTCTAAGACAATTAAATATTTCAATTAACTTATTATTATGGTCTAATAGATTTTTTCCGTATATTATTATGTCATCAAGATATACAAAACATTTCATATCTTGCAACCCAGTAAGAACATGATTCATTGCTCTCTGGAAAGTTGCTGGGGCACCTTTTAATCCAAACGGCAACCGATTGAATTCAAAGTGACCAAAATTGGTACTGAACGCGGTTTTATGCTTATCTTCTTCTTGCATTTTAATTTGATGATATCCATTTGCCAGATCTAAAGTAGAAAAATAACGCGGATGACCTAATTGATCAAGAATTTCGGTTATGTTTGGCAATGGATAAGCGTCACCAATTGTTGCTTCATTTAATTTGCGGAAGTCGACCACTACACGCCATTTTTTCTGTCCGTTTACGTCAGACTTTTTAGGAACTATGAGTAAAGGGGCATTCCATGGGCTCGTGCTTGGACGTATCAGATCATCATTAATCATCTCAGTTATTTGTCTGTTTATTTCTTGTTTTTGAGATTCAGCTAATCTATATGGTCTTATATTAATTGGAGCTGTGTCGGTTTTTAATGGGATTTTATGTGTCGTCACATTACTATGAGATAGAATATCTCCTTCAAGAAAAAAGAGATCGTTGTATTCATTGCATATTTCAATGATAGATTCTTGTTCTTCATAATTTAAGTCGTTATCTAGGTTTAATAATTCTTTAATTTTTTTTTCTCTTTCTTTATTACATGTTTCTTCATGTTTGATTATATTGTAATTATTTAATGATTCTAATGTTGGTTTAAAATTCTCTATATTCACGGAATGATCGTTACTGTTAATTAATGATATATACGTTTCGTTGTTTATGGTTTCTACAATTGCATTTGCGATAAAAACACCCTTTTGTATTTCCTCAGAAACACAGAGCAGGTACAAAAACTTTTTTCAAAATTTCGCATCGCGGTGGTAACGTAAAATTATTTGCTTTTATTTGGTTTTTATTATTTAGGTGAATTTCATTGTCTAAACCGGGATGTTCCGCCGATGGAATTTTGAGAATATTGTTTTTAAAATCGATATTTGTTTTCATCTTGAATAGAAAATCTTTACCAATTAGACCGTCAGCTGTTAGTGGATACTTGTTTGAAATTACATGGAACACGTGTGTAATTTTGTCATTTAAAGGTAATTGTATTTGTATGGAACATGTTCCTAGTGTTTCGATTTTATCACCTGTTATTCCTCTTATAAAAATTCGTTTTGAGGTGTCTATTAATGTGGAACTGTTATGCTTCTTCCTTTCGAGGGAAGAAACATGGATTTAGGTTTATTTTCAAATAATGAAATACACAATTTTTAAGTTTCTTTAAGTTTATTTTTTTATAAGACTTGTGTCTTATTTAACTGTCTGAACGATACTCCCCCTTCTTACATTATTTCTTACTTACTTATACTAAAAAATCTTATTCTAAAAAATAACTAATACTTTATTATTTTATTAGGGGTAAAAACCCAGAGGTATGCCGCCTATTGAATATTGTATGAGGATAAAAATATTGAAAGAGTACCGACACCACGTGTGCGGTACTTGTCCAATAAAATTATCACCCATACTTTATTATCAAAAAACCTGTGCTAAATAAACAAATAAAGGATCATAACCTTTTTTAAAAAAACCCGACAATATTATAAAATTAAGTATCACAACAGATCCTATTATTACTTTAATATTTATTATCGATATTTCCGATCCTGTGTCTAGTAATGCTCAAATATACTAAAGTTAAATTAGAATTACTCACCGACATAAATATGGTACATTTCATTAAACATGGAATTCGTGGTGGCTTGGCTCAATGTTCAAACCGGTATGCAAAGGCCAATAATAAATACATGAAAAATTATGATAACAGTAAAGATTCAACTTATATTATTTACGTAGATGCAAATAATTTATATGGATGGGCGATGAGTAAGCCCTTACCATATGCCAACTTCCGATGGTTATCTGAACAAGAAATAGAGAATTTTAGCACGAGCTCGATTAAAAAAAATCCAAACATAGGTTATATATTTGAAGTAGATTTAGAATATCCAGAGAGCCTTCATTCTTATCATAGTGATTTTCCATTTTGTGCATTAAATATGAAACCATTATATGAAGAATCTAAAAATCTAAAATTAATTGCAAGTGTTTTAAATAAGACAAAATATATAATTCATGAAGATAATTTAATACAATGTCTTAAGCACGGCCTGAAACTTACAAAAATTCATAGAGTATTAACATTTAGTAAAAAGCCTTGGCTTAAGCCTTATATAGAGTTAAATAATGATTTGAGAATAAAAAGCACAAATTCATTCGAGAAAGATTTCTATAAATTAATGAATAATGCAAACTTTGGTAAGACTATAGAAGATGTTGAAAAAAGAGTTGATATTCGTCTATTAACACATTGGGAGGATATAAAAAATAGGCATGGTGCTAGTAGATTAATTAATAAACCAAACTTTCATTCGTCGTCGGTATTCTTAGAAAATTTGGTTGCGATTCAACTAGATAGAGTCAAAGTAATATACAACAAACCAATATATGCTGGCTTTTCCATTTTGGAATTATCTAAGGTGTTAATGTATGAGTTTCACTACGATTATATGAAACCCAAATATAATGAAAATGTAACACTAATGTATACAGATACAGATTCTTTCATATATAAAATAAAAACTGTAGATTATTATGATGATATTAGAACCGACTTAATACACTTCGACACAAGTAATTATCCAATTAATAATAGATTTAATTTACCTTTGGTAAATAAAGGAATACTTGGAAAATTTAAAGATGAGGCATGTGGGAAATTATTGTTAGAATTTGTAGGTCTTAAAGCTAAAACTTATGGTATTAAAATAGAGGGTGAACCAGAAATTAAAAAAAATTAAGGGTATAAAAAAAAGTGTAGTAAAAAATGATGTAAGTTTAAGGGATTTTAAGAATTGTCTCTATAACAATCAAATACTAATGAGACAACAATATGTATTTAGAAGTAATAAGCATCAATTATTCACTCAATTGGTCAACAAACTAACATTACAAAATTGTGATGATAAGCGGTTTGTTATTCCTAATTCAACAATTACATTACCGTGGGTGTTCAATACAACGAACAGCAAATATAAACACTGCAGTGTAAACCCAGCCCAGACGTATCAGCTTACCAGCAATTGATAAGACAATTATAATAATATTAAAGAATTCATGTATTATGCAATTATGCATATTACCAGCACTTGATAAGACAATTATAATAATATTAAAGAATTCATGTATTATGCAATTATGCATAAAATTAATATTATTAGAATTCTGTTAAGATTAATAATATTAAAGAATTCATGTATTATGCAATTATGCATTAAATTAATATTATTAGAATTGTGTTAAGAATCATAATATTTTAGTAAATGTATTATGCTGATGATGCATTTAATTTAGTATAAGAGACCTAAAAAATTGTAAATAAATTCAGTATCAATAATAAGCTACCAGTGACCTGATACATAGGCTTAGAGCAATCTAGACTGGTTTTACCAAAGCTTAAAAATAAAGTTGTAATTATTTTAAATTAAAATAAAACTAAAAGTAAAAATATAAATTAAAAGTATTATATTTAAACCATTTGAGTCGGACAACAACAGACTTATTTAACTTAAACAACTTGGAGTCGAACAACAACAGATTCTACATACACTTTTCAATCGAACAACAACGCAGATTGAACAGTGGGGACATAAGAAAATAAATGAAATTTATTTTACATAATTTTGTTTTTAATTAAAAAAGTACTATACACATTATTATTATTATTATTATAAAAGTATGTTTAATTAATTCTATAATTATTGCTAAGAATATTTCTTTTTTTTTTTATTATCAATAAATAATATCTAATAAAAAAAAAATCTGTGGTTTTTTTATTTTTTCTAATGTAACTCACACTTGCATGTGTACAACAGTGTCTCATCTTTAATGTGAAAATAAGTGATAAACTCATCAACACAAATATCACAACAATATTTGAAATCAGATTCGTCAGCAATTGTTATAGTAAATAATGTATCACCACAGTCTTCACAAATAAAACTTTCTGGATTTTTATACACCTCGTCCAACGATTGATTAATCAAGGTGAGATGATTATATACCTTCATATAATCTTCAGTATATTTAAATATTGTTTTCTTCCAACATTTTTTACAAAGAAAAATATTCACTGTACTTTCATTTGTTTTAATACAATATTTATAAAAATTCAATGCAACACACTTAAATTCCATTATTTTTCTGATTATTTAATCAAAACATTACTCATTATTTATACTAAATCTGCTTTTCGAATCCATGAGTTGTGTGCGTTATCAAACCCTAACCATTTCACGTAGATTAAGTTTTTTTCCCTTTTAATAACTTTTTCCACCAAATATGCATCCGGATGATTGCATTTTTGCAACTCTTTTTCATAAAAACGACCTTCAATCTTTTGATTTTGATAATCTTTAAGTAAGTATGTAACTGGAAATTTATTATTTACACCAATAATTTAAAAAAATTCTGTTGACCAATTGGGTGTGTATCCCTTATCGCTTTATATTTGCTGATGCGAACTTTATCACCAATATTGAACTTATTATTTTGCAATTTTGGAATTTTCTTAAACACAGTTTTCAACAACAATTTTTCATTATGTTTATTAACATTAATCGGTCTCATTTTTATTGTTCTATGTTTTGTTTTATTGTATTCATATACCAATGTATTAACTTGTTTCAACCATTTAAATGAACCTTGCATACTAAATAATTTCCACATTTTATCTTTCAACGTTCTATTGAATCTTTCGACTATACTAGCCTTTAAGTGTGTATAGGTTGAGTAATGATTTATTTCATATTGTCTCATGAGTTCTCGAAATATCGTGTTATAAAATTCTTTTCCATTATCTGTTTGCAAATTAGATGGTTTTCGCTTACTTTCCTCAAAAATCTCTTGTATTGCATCACTGACCAGTTTACTTGATTTTTGTTTAATTGGTTTCACCCAAGCATACTTAGAAAAGCAATAAATAACAGTAAGTAAATATTTATAATTACTATTTTGTTTTGAATAGGGAATCATTTCAACTAAATCTGCTTGCCATAAGTCATCAACACCCTCGAAGAGGCCTATGAAGTTCAGCAACAACATCTTGTCGTATTTTATTCATATTTTGCGGTTTTCTCAAAAATAAAACTAATCACAAAGAATTTATTTTTGAAAATTAATTAATACGATTTATAACAAAAAGAACATAAAATTTACCGGATGTCATTTAATTAACTAATTAAGAGAAAAGTAACAATATCCGGTTATAACCAAATTAATCAAAAAAAAAAAAAAAATGTATAACTATCGTCAAAAAAAAACCACAAGTATATATACGTTTTGTAATTAGTAAATACTTTCTTGTAGAAAGTATCAGTTAAACTTATAAAAATAAAAATAAATAAAAGTTGCACACAGATTGGCGGTTACACACAGTCAAACCCATTATTTGTTTTAATTGGATCGGTTATCTCAACATTATTAAACAATTATAAAAATACTTTCTTATTTCATATAAATAGTCAAATTTTTCTTAAGATTTTATCAGTGTTCAAAAAAATTTTAACAAGTTTGCAGTAATTATTATAAAATCAACAAAAATGGTAAAATTTAAAATTATTTTCTTATTTTATTTGTAAAAATTATTATTATTGTTATTATTCTTTATTTTTTACAGACTACATTAGACGAGTTAGTCAATCAATGGAATGTAGCGTCCAACAGTCTAGAATTTAAACCAAGAGTTAATGCGGATGGTTTGGAAATCAATAAAGAATATAAAATTTATTCTTTCGGTGAAGCACTGTTAGCTGATTTAGGGGATTTTACCTATTTCCTGCCCAAAAGAATAGCGAAAATCATCAAAGCTGATGAGTTACAACATTACATGAATCCTACATAGTTTATAAGGGAAAACATAATGATGACTTTAAAGCGCCCATCGTTGAATTTATCCTCAAAAAAAAAAAAATAAATGTAAAAACAAAAAAAAAAAAAAAAAATTAACAATAAATATGTTAAAATGTCAAATAATATTTTATTTTTTTCAATTAAGAATTCCCATTTGATCAATTCTCAATTAAGATTTCCCATTTGATCAATTCTCAATTAAGATTTCCCATTTGATCAATTCTCAATTAAGATTTCCCATTTGATCAACTCTCATTTAAGATTTCCCATTTGATCAATTCTCAATTAAGATTTCCCATTTGATCAATTCTCAATTAAGATTTCCCATTTGATCAACTCTCATTTAAGAATTCCCATTTGATCAATTCTCAATTAAGATTTCCCATTTGATCAATTCTCAATTAAGATTTCCCATTTGATCAATTCTCAATTAAGATTTCCCATTTGATCAACTCTCATTTAAGATTTCCCATTTGATCAACTCTCAATTAAGAATTTCCATTTAATCAACTCTCAATTAAGAATTCCCATTTTATCAACTCTAAATTATCAATTGGCAATTAAAAATTCTCATTTGATCAATTCACAATTAAGAATTCCCATTTTATCAACTCTCAAATGCGCCCCACCCTCCCCCCTCACTCCCCCCATTTAAAAGAGATTATTTTTTTTTATTCTATATTTTTGCTATTTGTGATTACATATTATTTTGTATGTGTGGGTGTTTTTTTTTTTTTGTGGTTAAATCCAAAAATATGATTAGGAATGAAAACATTCTATACCTATATAAACCATATATTTTTAAAAAATAGCAAATTAAATGATAAATTAATTTTATTTAATTCATTCTCTCTCTCTCTCTCTCTCTCTCTCTCTCTCTCTCTCTCTCTCTCTCTCTCTCTCTCTCTCTCTCTCTCTCTCTCTATGGTAGAAAAATAATTTTCAACTCTACTATTTGTGAGCGACAAAGTGGACATTTAGTAAAAAATAAACCACATTTTTTACATGTCAAAACGTGTCCACATGGTAGGAATACTGTGTTAAATTCTTGTTGATAACAGATTTTACATAATTTTTCAGAAAAAAGTTCCTCATTTTTTACATTTTCAATTGATTGATGTTTGACTCGAACGGTCTCTATATATCGTTCTCCTTTTTTCAATCTTAGATACATGCACCTTGGAAACCATTTAGCGTGCTCTTCCCAGGGATTATCTTCATCCTCCCAATCTTTTAGGCCTCCACAACAGCTGAAGCATTTAACAGAGTCACCATAACCTGTGTAATAAAAGCCGGCATCACATAATTCTTGAGGTCTTTGTTGTTTTGTTGATGGCCAATGGTAGAACGATTTTATTCTGTGGTTTTCAATAGCAAAATCCATATTAACACTTTTTTTTTTTCTACACAAAAATTACTGATTACACACACGGGAAGTCATTAAAACACTGAGCGATACATTTTAAATAATATATATTATTTTGTTATATACCTAATCTTTTTTTTTTTTTTTCTTATATAACGATCGAAAATATTTGTTCGTTGATTCTAAAATAAACTATTTCGAGATTGAATTAATTAAACGTGAAAATAGTAATCATGCAACATTTTATACATCCCTGTACTATAATGATTGCAGGACCGTCAGGGTCAGGAAAGACAACGTTTGTACAGCAATTACTTCGAGAAAAAAGTTTCATGAATGTTTTTGATAAAATTATTTGGTGCCACTCAGAATCTAGTGCAAAACCTTCAAATAAAGGTATCCAGTATTACATAGGGCTACCCCGAGACAATGATCTTGCAAATAATTCTAAAATACCGACTTTAATTATTCTTGATGATTTAATGGTGGAGGCATATAATTCAAAAATATGTGAATTATTTACGAAAGGGCCGCATCACCGCAACATGTCTGTAATTTTAATAACACAAAACCTATTTTACCAGGGTAAAGGATGTCGAGATATTTCTTTAAATTCTAAATATCTTGTACTGTTTAAAAATCCACGAGACCAGTCACAAATTTACCCTCTTGCACGACAAATTGCACCACAAAACTCTAAACAGATCCTGAAAGTATATAATGATGTAACATCTAAGCCCTATGGCTATTTACTCTTTGATTTAACACAAGATATTAGTGACATATTTCGATTTCGGACAAATATTTTTAATTCAGATTATTTTGAATGTTATTGTGATAAAAATTCACTGTTTGATCAATATGAAAAGCTTGAAGTCGAACAAGCATATGTTGCACGTATTGTTTAAAGCAAAACCTAATCTTCGCATCGCAATTTTGAGAAATTCAGACAACAACCTGATTAAGGCCATATGTGAGATAGCAATAAACCTATTAAATGGTAATATCAAAGCTTCACAGGAACGTAAAAAAATATTACGAAAGTATAAAAGGACTATTCGACAATTGTCTTTACCGAGACAACACTTGAAACAAAAGCGACAAATACTAGTTCAAAAAGGAGGATTTCTTCCGTTACTCATTGGTACTGTTTTATCGGGAGTTATCGGTAAACTTCTCGAGTCATCATAATGTCTGATTCTCAAAATATATTGCAAAAAATGATTGTAGTATCACCAGAACTTTTTCAGAAATGGCAATCTCTCATCATAGATGATCAACATCGTAATCAGCTTGACCTTCGTATGCAAAAAATTTTGCTAAATACAAAGTTAAGTGAAACTGATAAATGGTATTTATACAGGCAACAGCTGATTCAAAATCCCATTCATAAACAAGAAAATGCTTATCTGGGTCGAAACGTGAATAATTCAGAAAATAGAACAAAAAAAACAGCGATAAATGAAAAAATGTATAATGATGTGCAAACACAAACGAAGATTAAACTTTTCAAAGATTTTCAGTCCCAAGCATCTCCAAATATTGGCACTCAGTCAATACAGACATCACCATCTGATTTTACAGAAACGGTGGTAGAATACAAATCGAACCCCGAAGCAGAGGAAGAGAAACAAAAACAATATGCTAGAGAGAGGGCGCAATCTATTACAAACAAGACGATAAAGGAGAAATTATTAAGAAAAGCCTATGCTGAAGCCAGAGAAGGTGCAAACCTGCGAAGAATGTCTATCGATCCCTCACAGAGACATGCAACATTTGAAGATACAGAAACTTTAGAACAAATAACTACAGGAATTTCATCCGGTGACGATGATGATGATAGTGAGCCCGTAGTAACAACTCCACGAAAAAAATCAAAAACAATCACAAAGAGTAAAGATATTACACAGTTTTTCCCTGAAATAAAGAAAAGAATGACCACTCGATCAAAATCAGTCGTCTCAAAAAGTGACAATAATTGGACAACCTACAAAAATTAATAAACTATTATAAATATTACTGTAATTTTGATAATCTGTTGATTAATAAAAAGTATTTGAACATGAATGAACACGAATTTTTTGTTACTCTATTCAGTAATAATTCTATGAATTTTTATCCTAATAATGTTCTTTCAGCTTTTACGAATTTCCTCAAGAAACCCTGTTCTATAGACAAAAATTGGAGTGTAGGTTTATTTGAAATATCTTTTAATCGATTCTGTCATGAAAAAAAACTATTCAAAAGAACTCACCGCGAAACTATTATGAATGATACACCGGTTGTAAAAAAGTTAATTGATGTAAAAGAAATAGTGGTTTTATTGCCTAGTATAAAAGGAAAAATAGTAATAAAAACTACTGATCTAAGCAAATGGGAATTCGGATCTTTTTTCATAAATTTTAGTAAATTTCTAGAAGAATTGCCAAAATTTATTCAACCTAAAACGGTGACAAATTTTTAAAACATTGGAGGAAGAAACATGGACTACTAAACAGGATCTTGTTTTAATGCGTCATAAAGATGAATATGCGGTTAAAATAAATCTTCCGTCCAGTAATTCAACTATTAAAAATGTTGTTTTAAAATACAAGACTTTTAATACATTGAAACAATTTTTAGAAGACATAATATGCCAAATACCGAAAGAGAAAAGAAATTTAAATGATCTTAAGGCTATTTTTGATACTTTTTATTCAAAATATAAAATAAAATCTGAAAAGAAGGCTACAGAAGAAGAACAAGAAGAATTCCCAGACGGAATTTTGTATATACCATACGCAGAGTATGGTGCGTTCATTAAAATAGATTCACGCAGGTTTGAAATGCATACCCGTGTACGAATGTTGATAGAATTTATTGGAGTTTTGTCTAGATTTTTAACGATACAAGGGGATCTGGATGCAGAGGATTATATTGATAAAAAAAATCAGATTAAGGTTGCTATCCTTGATGTTTTAAGGGGAAACGAGTTAAAGCAACCGTATCAATCTAAGAAAGTAAAAAAATACGATTTATCTATTAGTTTACCCTATGAAAGAAATGTTAGTGCCACATTCAATGAACAAGTTGTGGTGGTAGAGTCTAAAAAATATGATCGTATGGAACAGTTTCTTAATGAAATTTACGCGCAAATACCTGTAGAGAAACGCGACAATTCAATTTTGTATGAAACATTGAAAAAAACCTTTGCAGATGTAGAAGCTATTAATAGGTATTTAGATAAGCCCCTCCCACAACAGTCTCTAGATTCAGAACTAGAGGAGAAAGCAAGTCCTGATGTAGGTATTAACCTGTTTCATACACCTCGAGAATTATATCATACAAAAAAAAATGTACCCTATTGATGATTCTAGAATATTATACACTTTCATGTATGTTTATATAGATATCATAAAACCAACACGCATTGGAGATACGGAATCCAGATGCCTTCGTGTCATACCAGTAACACAAAATGGTGAACGCTCTATTCAGTTTTCGCAAGTTCAATACCACCCCATAGAACAAACCTCTTTCGAGAGTATTTCTATCATACTAGCCGATAGTCAAGGAAATAGAATAAATTTTGAATCCAGTCACATTCCTACTTTTCTAACTTTACATTTTAAACAGAAAGTAGAACAACCATATTAAGAATGTTTATAAAAGGAGTAAACATACAACGAAAAATATCATATTGATAATGGATGTGTTTTACACAAGATATTATTTGCAGCAAAGTGGTGGTAGCCTGAGTAATATTGGTGATTTGTATAGAACTCCTAGTATTTATCAACGCGGTCGAGGAATAGGTGATCTATTTCGAGGATTAGGACGGTTTTTAAAGCCTTTGTTAATATCTGGTGTAAATGTTTTGAAAGATCAGGCACTTAAAGCTGGTAGTAATATTATGCAAGATTTCGGACGGAAACCATTAAAGGATATTCTTAAAGAACAGGCCAAATCAAGTGTTGGGGAGCTTGCAACACGCGGCCTAGATAAAATTAAAAGAAAAATGGAAGGTTCAGGAAAATCTAAAAAGAAATCTATAAAAAGAACTCTCACAAATAACGTATCACATTTGTTATCGCATCTCAAACGACGAAAGATAACAAGAAAATTAGTTAAAAAGCTAAAAGGAAACAAGACACCTTCAAAAAAACGTGTTCTTGATATTTTTAACAACTAATAGAAGAAGAAAAATGTCGTCATATACATATTGTATGAAATCTGAGCTAGATCTTTTTGAAAATCCCCTCGCCCAAACAAATATTTTAAAAACTGAAGAAATCGCATACAAACCAATTGCATCTCTAGATAACCCATCCGTTATAGAGTTCATGTCATCAGGTCATGGTGATACTTATCGAGATTTATCGAGTATTTACTTGTGCTTAAAAGTTCAAGTTTTAAAAAATCCGAATGGAGAAAAACATAATGATTCTACAACAGGTGTTGTTAATAACTTACTACATTCTTTAATACGGCAATGTTCTGTTTCTCTCAATGGAAAGCCCGTTTCACAATCAGACAACAATTACCATTATCGAGCATACATAGAGAACCTTTTAAATTATGGAAATGACGCTGCTTCTACACATCTCGAGTCTTGCGGATGGGTAATCGACACCGGAAAGCTTGATAGTCTGGTTGCTACACACAACACTGGTTTAGATAGCTGAAAAGTAATGTATGGAAAAAGTGAGGATATTGAACTAATAGCGAAACTTCATGCCGACATGTTTAACCAGTCCAAACTTCTTCTGAACAATGTTGATTTGAGAATAGTGTTAACATTAGATAAGCCCGAATCCTATATGATGGAAGAGGATAGTAAAAATTCTATTGTAAAAATTCTAGAAGCCACCATGTATATGAATCATATTACTGTGAACCCCAGTATTTTATTAGCTCATGAAAAGGTACTGTCACAAAAGAATGCAGTATATCCATATAAGAGAGTAGAAGTTAAATCTTATACAATACCCGCAAATACACAAACATTATCACTAGATAATGTTGTCATAGGTGTTCTTCCTAATCTTCTACTGTTTGCAATGTGTGATAATGATGCTTTCACAGGAAAAAGATCTAAAAATCCATTTAATTTTAAACATAATGGATTATCCAGGTTTAATCTTATTGTAAATGGTGTTCAAGTTCCAAATATTCCTATTGAGTTTGATTATAAAAAAGCCCCGTATATAAGTACGCGTGGTTATAACACCCTATTTCAAGGTACAGGCATTCGTTATTTTGACAGAGGACATCAGATTACTAAGAATTTCTTTGATAATGGTTGTTTTTTACTAGCCTTTGATCTAACTAGTGACTTTTCAAGAGGTGAATCTTGTGGTAATTTGCTTAACTCGGGAACACTAAGAATTGAAGCACGTTTTGATAAGGCTTTACCAAGCACAATATCTTGTATTGTGTATACAGAATATGATGCAATCATTGAAATAAATAAAAACCGAAATGTTATCACCAATTTTTAAAATAAAAAAAAAAAATATAAATAGGGTAACAAAACAAAAAAAAAAAAAAAATATTATAGAAAACGTAATAAATCATGTTTAAAAAAAAAAAAAAAAAAACATTCACGATAAAACAAAATGAATACGATCGAGTTAATAAAAATTTTTAAGCAAAATAATGTCACACGCGATTATTTTGGTGGGGTTTACTCAGCTGATCTTTTGCCGAAAAAATTGAAACGCCCTTCTTTTGTTATTGTCAACACCGATATTTCAAGAAAACCAGGAACACATTGGGTTGCATTTTTTCTACCAACAATTGGTCCTATAGAATACTTTGACTCGTTTGGAAGATTACCAAAAAGTAAATTTTTTCTGAAATTTTTATATAATAATAGTATAAAATATACAAGAAATAAAAAACAGTTACAATCATTGTTATCAGACGCCTGCGGCCAGTACTGCTCTGCGTATGCATACTATAGATGCAAGAAAAAAAGTATGATAACATTTTCGAATATGTTTAAGAATAAGAACTTAATTTTAAACGATGTCAAAATAATTAAAATGTTTAATAAAATATTAAAAAAAAAATAGAAAACCCTTTTGTATAAAAGAGGGGGTTTTTAAAAAAAACCAACAATAGTTATTTGAATCTGTTGCTGTAAAAAAGTTTTTTTTTTTCTTTATTAAAAATGATACAAACAAGAAAATATCAAAAAGGAATAGTAAATATTCCTAAGTTACTACAAGGGTACTGCTATTTTTTAAATTCAACACACACGGCGTACATATCATGTGGGATCAATCCAGAAAATTTTCAATCTGAGGCAATCATTTTTGTGAAGGGTGTACATATTAATCTTACTCATGAGGAATGGAATAAATTGTATACAAATATACGAAAAATTACCAAATTAATTTCATCAGGAAAAAAGAAAGATGAATATTTTAATATTTTAGAAGACCAAAACAATTTTAGTGCTACTGTTGTGTTTAATAATAAAAAGAAGGAAGTCTGTATTTGTAAAAATCAACAAATTAATCTGACAAGAAAAGATTGGACATCATTTGGATTAATAGCCCAATTCATAAATTCGGTTATGTTTTATAATTCTGTTATTGTTAATGATACAAAGAATTACTTCAATAAATATCTTCAGCTTTGCATGGAAAAACATACTAATATGTTAAATCCATCAGATTTCTTCATACCATCACAACACACACGTACTGGTTTTAACTATTGTAGAATGTTTTACGAAATTCCTCTACTTTGTGAAGACCAAATTCATACCTATATGTCAAATAAAGAAAACATGTAACTAGTGATAAGAAAATTTATCTGTAAAATTGTTTGCATTAATAAATATATCACAAAATAAATTTGAATTGACGTACTATTCGTTATCATTACCCTCTCCTCTCTCACATTACCCTCAAGAAATCATTTTATTTTCTCTTCACAAATAAATTAAAACTAAAATATATATTTTCCCATATCACGAAAGTGCTATTTCTTTTGATAAATAATTTAATAAAAATAGTTTATTTAAAAATATGTTTTTTTTTTTTTTTCGTTTTTTTTTTCACGCGAATAGGTGATAATAACTCAAGGTTATTTTAATTTTGAGATTACTAAGGTTTTCATGGTTTGAGGTTTTTGTGGTTTGTGGTTTGTCATTTTTGTGGTTTGCGGTTTTTGTGGTTTGCGGTTTTGCGGTCTGCGGTTTGTGGTGTTTGTGGTCTGACGTTTTTGTGGTAAATTTTTTTTTTTTCTTATCTGCGGTTTTCACAACAACAAAATACATTGAAAATAGTGGGGGTAAATTTCTTAACAATTTTCAGATTACAATAACAAAATACATTGAAATTTTGATCCCACTCCCAAATTGACCCAGAACCATCCACTTTCCTCTACTGACGATATAACTGAAATTCTTCGTTGTTGATAAGAGGCATCTGAATATTAAAAATTATGTTGTGATCAGTAATTCTCGTTTGCACCTTCATCAGCTCATATAATTGAGATATTTCTTGATTGTAATATCCTGGAACATTTCAATTGTATGGTAAATTTCCCTGGATTACTTTTACTTGTTCTTTTAGTTGTTCTGGTGTCAAGATGAGCGGGTGGATTCTTCCGTGATGCGTATCCAGTACTACATCTAGGAGCATGTCCTATGTTCTTTGATAGGCTAAGCTTATTAGCATGCTTTGTATGCTAATGGAAAGAAACAGTGAGATGGTTTCTTGTTGAGGGATCTGTTCTTGTTGTCTTTGAATTTCTACTATATTCGCCAGTAGTGTTTTGAATTGTTGTTGTATTAGTTCGTCCCTTTTCTTTAAAACATTGCTGGTTGCTTCGATGATTATGGTTTGGTTCTTTATGAGGTTGAGCAAATGTTGTTCGTTATCTCTGGATTCTTGAATTTCTGCCTCATAATGTTCAGCTGACCTTTAATCTAGTACACCAAATAGTGAATTCATAGCATATCCCATGCCATCAACTAGTACTCTACTATGCCTATTTTGCCCTCTCTGGAAACTATTGCTAGCTTGAAGCAGATCATCAGAGTGGTCGATCTCGATTAGCCTGTGGTTGAGTTGCGATAAAATGATATCGCAATTAGTTTAATGTAAATCTTCCTTATGTTTGCACATATACTTCATCTGTAGTATGCATTTTCTGAATCCTTGTCGTTTTTCGTGATATTTATCCATATTATAGTATACTAAAATATTCCATGCGTTATTGAGCCAATTAACTCTATTTATTTCCTCGAAATATATGGCAGGAGAAGAATCAAATGTCGTTATTTCGTAAGGCTTCGTAGAGGGTACTGCCTGTATCCCCTTCCACAATGTTAAGGTTAATATTAAAATTATTATAGTTGTTGGTAACGATCGTGTTTTAATATTAGTTGGCTTGTTCTCGGCTGGTTTTGATGCATTGTCCTGAATGGGAACGGCGCGGATTTTTGTTATTGTTGTTTCTTTCTTATTGTCCTCTATCGGTAGGAGACTGACCTTTGAGATAGGTCTCTTCAAAATATTTTTGGGCGTTCGTACCGTAACAACTCTGGTGAGCCCATCCTTTCCAGGATGAGTGTCTTCAATTCTGGCAAGTGACCATTTACAGGGTGGAAGCTGATCATCTTTTAGTAATACCAAACTTCCCTTCCTTATATGAGTGTTTGGTTGGGTCCACTTGTACCTATGTTGTAGTTGCACTAGATATTCGGAATTCCATTTTTTCCAAAAGCTTTGTTGCATTTGATTGACTAGCTGCCAGCGTGTCAGTTGTGATATTTTCATGTCTAAAACATTTTCTGCTGGTGGTTCAAGCAGAGCTGCGCCCACGAGAAAATGGCCAGGCGTTAATACGTCGTAATCATTAGGGGCTTTGCTTAAAGCGTACAATGGTCTGGAATTCAAACATGCTTCAATTTGAGTGAGCAATGTTGTTAATTCTTCGAATGTTAAAGTTGAAGCCTCCCATAATCCTCCAAAATGAAGTGAAAGTGGTGGGATAAAATGCCATGTGACCCCATTATTCGCAATCGTTTCTGCAATTTCTTGTGATTGTTTTCTTATGGTATTTCTAAGTTCTTTTTCTAGCTCCGTTTTTGCTCCAACAAAATTAGTTCCGTTATCGCTGTATATGTGAGCGCAGAGTCCTCGTCTTGCGGTGAAACGTTTAAATGCAACCAAAAATCCTTGAGCTGTTAAGTCGGAAACTGCTTCGAGATGAAATGCCTTTGTAGTTAAACATACGAAAACGCAAATGTAGCCTTTGTAGGATTTATTTCCTCTTCCTTTTGATACTCTTAGCTGGATTGGACCAGCATAATCGACGCCTGTATGGCTGAACAGTCTTGATGGAGTGACCCTGGCCTTTGGTAAAACTCCCATTAGTTGATCATGTGACTGTTGTTTGTGTCTGTGACATATAATGCATTTATGGAGTGTAAATCGTGTTAAGTCCTTTGCTTTTATGATCCAAAATTGATTACGAAGAAATGACAATGTAAGCTGATTTCCTCCGTGTATTGTGGATTTATGTGCCCAATTTATTAATAAATTGGAAAGAGGACATCTATTTGATATTATTATCGGATGCTTGCGGTTGTATGAGAGATCGGATTGTTGTAGTCTTCCTCCAACTCGGATGATATTGTTGTTATCAAGAAATGGGTTTAAAGCTATTAGTTTGCTTTTGGCATCTATTTGTTGGTTCTGCTTTGGTTGTTTCACTTCGTTATAAAATGCTTCTAGTTGTGATAGTTTAATTATACAATTCATCGACTCTTGTACCTCGACTGTTGTTAAGCTTGAAGCTATTCTTCTTTCTTTTGGGAGCCTTGCGTTTTGTAGAAATCTCCTCACGTAAGCGATTACTCGTTTCAGTCTTGTTAAGCAAGAATATGTTGATAAAATGCTTAATCCTGTGTCTTTCTGCTGAGAGAGATAAGCGTCTACCTTCATTGCCTTGACTTTGTTTTTTAATTCAACCAACTTCTGTTGTTCAATAAGATCACTATGTTCATATAAGGATTTTGGCAAATTAACTTGTGATAGTTTCAGCCATGTTGGTCCATTCCACCAGAGGGACTGTTCAGCAAGTTTTTCTGGGCTGATTCCTCTTGAAGCAGAATCAGCAGGGTTGTCTTCTGATTTTGCGTGCCTCCATTGATGTGGTTCAAGTATTTCTGCTATTTGTGATACTCTGTTGGCTACAAAAGTCTTCCATCTGTTGAAATCGCCTCGAATCCAAGCTAATGTTATGGATGAGTCTTTCCACACAGTTCTAATCGTGGTATCGTTAATTTAGACTTAACTGGTGCGACCTTTGTTTTTGACGTCAGCAGCTTTATTACAGCTTGACCCTTATTGTCTACTATTTTACTATATATTACTGCTGCGTATGCATCTTCTGAAGTGTTACAGAATCCGTGAAGCTCAATGTTTTCTTCTGTTTCAATTGAGCCAATCCATCTTTTGATTTTAATTTCTTCTAACGATTTCAGCGCATTTCTATAACTTTTCCATTTTTCAGCTATATCATTTGGAAGTTGTTGATGCCAATCTAATCCAGCTTTCCATAATTCTTGCAGAAGTAATTTTGCCTTGATGATTGTTGGTGCTAACCATCCAAGAGGATCAAAAAGTTTTGAAGCATCTGATAATATCTGTCTTTTTGTAATTTGGCCATTTTCTTTTGGTAAATTAACCTTAAATGAGAATGTGTCTGAAGTTGGGTTCCAAAAGATGCCTAAAGTCTTTATGTTGTCATCTGGCATAATTTGTAATTCCCCAGATACTCGTGCTTCTATACGGATGTTTTTAATCAGTTCTTCGTGATTGCTTGCTCATTTTCGAAGATTAAATCCCCCTCCTCTCAGCATTTTTATTAATTGTTTTTGAATAAATATGCCATTAGCAATTGTATCACTACCCGACATCAAGTCGTCATCTATTGCCAGTTGTCTTAAGCTTCTTACTGCTAAATATATTGCAGCTGCAATGCCATAGGTGACTGTGTTTAGTCTGTATTCTTTAATTGTTTCGGCTTGGCTTTTTCGCCATAGGATTCGCTGGAAATCTCGATCCCTTGGATCCATTATAATCTGCCTGAACATCTTTTTAATATCGGCAGTGTAAACGTAACGTGGTTTTCTCCATCTTAGAACTATAGAGATTAGATCCTGTTGCAGGGTTGGTTCTGTCATCATTTTGTAGTTGAGGCTGACTCCACTGCTACTTTTAGCTGAAGCATCAAATACGACTCGTAACTTCGTAGTTGTGCTAATGTCTTTGATGACGGCATGATGTGGAAGATATTAGACCGTGCTGTTCGTGGGTGGTGCTTCTTCCATGTGACCTAATTTGAGGTACTCGTCCATGAAATCTTGGTACTGTTTTCTGAGTTCAGAATTGTGGCTTAGCTTTTTGTCCATTTGCATTAATCCAGCTAACGCCATCCGTTTAGATGCTCCCAGGTGGTCATCTTTTTCACTATTATTAATTTTGAATGGTATTCGTACCATGTATCTACCATCTTTTGTGTGGCTATGGTCATGTTCAAATAAATTCTCAGATTGTTTGTCTTTTTCTGTTATTTGCCTCTCTTGTTGTGTTTCTTCAATGTCCCAGAATTTTTTCAGTTGGTTGTCGATGTTAATATTTGTGATCATGCTTAGAGTTTCTTGACGCGTTTCTTCTGATGCGTTTCCTAAGATGATCCATCCGAATTCTGTTTCTTGAGCCATTGGTTCACCTTTGTTTCCTTTTATTACGTGTTCGAGTATAATCTCACTGTAGTTGTCTGCACCAAGTATGATGTCGATGGGTCCTTGTTGATAATATGTTGGATCTGCCCATATCAAGTTATTTAAATGCTGCCATTTCCAACCATCAAAAGTTTGTTCTGGAAGGCTTTGAGTTAATTTGTTGAATATTAATGCTTTTAATTTTAAGGAGAATTTTGACGAAAAGCGAGGTCTGATTAATAATTCAGCCATTCCTTTTGAGTGCCCGGCATCAGTTACTCCCATTCCGGTTACTCTAACATTTGTAGGCATTCGTGTTAGCTGGAGTTTTCTTGTAGCCTCTTCAGTTATAAATGTTGCTTGAGACCCTGGATCCAACAATAGCCTAAGAAGATGTTCTTGGCCATCAGCTGACGTTGTAGTTATTAGCGCAGTTCTTAGTATAATGTTTCTATGACCTTTTGAAGTCTCAGAAAGATGATTTTGAACTTGATAGCTGCCATTTGTCTTGCTGGTTTGCATGTTGTTATTTTGATTAGTTTTATTAATGTTCCTGTCCTCTAGACTGAGGTGTAACAGCGAGTGGTGTCTTTGGTGGCAAAATTTGCAGGTTGTTGTCGTTTTGCAGTACATTGCTGGATGATCAGAAGATAAACAGTAGGGACACATTTTTTTTTCTATCACTAGTCTGTTTCTTTGTTCCAACGCCATTGCTAAAAAGTATTTGCACTTGTCTATTGTGTGTTGTTCGCAGCAATAAGTGCATTTTACTTTCGACATGACATGGAAATTGTTGAGATTATGACTATTTTTATTTGTTCCAGAATTGGCTGTGTTTCTTGTGCTGCTACGCCACTTCTTCCATTCTGGAGCTTTGTATGGTGTGTTGTTGATATTTTTTAACTTGTTGTTCAAGGCTTCTAGAGTGTTAAATCTGGACTCTAAAAATTTATAGAATTCTTCCAATTTTTGTATTTCTTTTGGAGAATCTAATGTCTGCTCGTAGAGTTTATGACTTTCTGGATCCAATTTCTTTACCATTATGTGAATTATTAATGGATCCCATGTAGCAGTTGGTACATCTAGATTATTGATGGCGTGAAGACATTCTCTTGTTGTGTCGAGCATATGCCGAATTCCAGTCGCATATTCGGTAGATAGGTATTGTTGACGTAACAAAGCATCTAGTTCTGTTGTTACTAGTACCCTTTTATTTTGATATCTGCTGATCAATAATTCCCAGGCAGAGTTGTAGTTACTGTCTGCGATATTTAAATGTTGAATCAGTTTTGCAGCTTCATCTTTAACACAGGTTTTTAAATATTGCATTTTTTGTGCATCGCTTAAACTGTTGTTATTGTGTATTAGCTTCTTGTAGATATCATTAAATGCGGTCCATTCATGATATTTTCCTGAGAATTTTGGGATGTCTAGAGATGGTAGCCGAAGTTCTGGATAGGTGGATCCATATCTGTTGTTATGATGACTGTCCCTTAAAGATGTGCTGCATTTATTATCGAGTTCTTGCTGTAGTGATATTACTGTTTCTTCAAAAAGATCCTCGATACTTTCAAATACTTGATTTTTGAAATAGTTTGTTTGTTCTATTGCATAATTGTCATCACAAGAGATGATTGTCTGATGTGTGTTGGAGAAATTCGTCCATTTCTCCTTTAAACTTATGATTTTTTGTTTGTAATAAGCCTCAGGCTTATTTTTTACATTTTGTAAATGTTGTTAATGAAATTTCTAATTGCATCCTGTTCTTCTGGATCGTTTTTAAATATGAAACTATCATTGTGATATTGCAATTGTTCTGTTGGCTTTTTATCATTTTCTGTAGATTCAAATACTGGTTTGTTGTTTAGTTCGTCGTATTTGTTTCTTAATTCGTCACGATTTTTTAGATAATAATCTTGGACTTTTTCAAAGAAATTATTTGTGAAATATGCATGTTGGTTCGATATGACTTTTGCCCCAAATCCACAAATTTGCTGTTGGTTTTGCTTAAATTCTATCCACATTTTGTTTAATTCTGTTGATTTTTCTTGCATCCAACTGTATCTATGTTTTGTTTTATTGAATTTATCAAAGTTTGCTTATTTTGTGATAAATTCTGTTGTGATTCAGTTATTTCTTCAAACCAGATAGTGGAATCGATTTTTGAATCCGACCTTAGTTTTTGTTTGAATTCAATCATTATTTTATATGCTTGACTATGTTCGTTGTTCTTGAAATAGTTATGGTTATCATCCGTAAAGAGAAAATATACTTTTATTTGAGCATCACGGGTGTCAAATTTTTTCCAAATTTCATCCAGCTTCTGCAATTTGTCCTCATAATAGCCGGGTTTGGCTTTGCTGCTTTGTCCGTTCTTTGAGTAGTTCGTCTTCATTTTGATGATGTTTTCTACCAAAGCTCCTTGTTCTTTGACGGTGTCTTCCATTTTTAAAGCAGATTTATGTGTGGATTGAGAAGCAAATTATTAATTCGGATTCCAAAAAAGGCCAGAGTATTGCTCTGCCGAAAAAATCTTTTGCTTTAATAGTTGGAATACAAAGAAATCAATTTGGATTCCGGTAAAGGCCAGAGTATTCCTCTGCCAAAATGATAATCTTTGTTTTTATTTTTGAAAGGAAATATTACACAGATTCTAACGGGCCAGAATATTCTTCTGCTGAGTAATATTTTAAATGAAAAAGGTTCAAGAGGTGAAATTGGAAAGTTTTTCTGCTGGTGCTCTTCGTACAGTCAGTATTTACTTGAATATCTGATTTGTAAGATCAGAGATTTAAGCGTCAGTTATCGGCTGTTGATCTTCAACTTGTTGTTATAGTTGATATTGTTGAGCCTGTTTTGCTTAGGCTCGAAGAACCATGTTCAATCTGCGTTGTTGTTCGATTGAAAAGTGTATGTAGAATCTGTTGTTGTTCGACTCCAAGTTGTTTAAGTTAAATAAGTCTGTTGTTGTCCGACTCAAGTGGTTTAAATATAATACTTTTAATTGATATTTTTACTTTTAATTTTATTTTAATTTAAAATAATTACAACTTTATTTTTAAGCTTTGATAAAACCAGTCTAGATTGCTCTAAGCCTATGTATCAGGTCACTGGTAGCTCATTATTGATACTGAATTTATTTGCAATTTTTTAGGTCTCTTATACTAAATTAAATTCATCATCAGTATAATACATTTACTAAAATATTATGATTCTTAACAGAATTCTAATAATATTAATTTAATGCATAATTGCATAATACATGAATTCTTTAATAATATTATTCTTAACAGAATTCTAATAACATTAATTTTATGCATAATACATGAATTCTTTAATATTATTATAATTGTCTTATCAAGTGCTGGTTATATGCATAATTGCATAATACATGAATTCTTTAATATTATTATAATTGTCTTATCAATTGCTGGTAAGTTGATACGTCTCGGCGCTGGGTTTACATTGCAGTGTTTATATTTGCTGTTCATTGTATTGAACAGTCTTCAAATTGTGCGTAAGGTATTTGGCAAAACATTTTTTTTTAATTTTTGCGAGACGTTAAGGCAAACCTATGTTTCTATAAAAATCAAAAAAAAAATTATGTACAACGGAAAGTCAAAATGAGCAACTAAATATGTTGCAAAAATATGAATCCTTTACAGAAAGTTGCGCAATTTAATTATCTTCAAATTGTGCGTAAGATATTTGGCAAACATTTATTTTTTTTATTTTTGCGAGACGTTAAGGCAAACCTATGTTTTTATCATAATCAAAACAAAAAAAAAAAATATGTACCACGGATCGTCACAATGACCAACTTAGAGATGTTGCAAAAATATAAATCCTTTATAGAACGTTGCGAAATTTAATTGTCTTCAAATTCTGCGTAAGATATTTGGCAAAAAAATTTTTTTTGATTTTTGCGAGACGTTATGGCAAACCTATGTTTTTATCAAAATCAAAAAAAAAAATTATGTACTTCGGAAAGTCTTAATGAGCAACTTAGAGACGTTGCAAAAATATGAATTCTTTATAGAAAGTTGTGCAATTTAATTGTTTTCAAATTGTGCATAAGATATTTGACAAAATTTTTTTTTTTGATTTTTGCGAGACGTTAAGGCAAACCTATATTTTTATCAAAATAAAAAAAAAATAAAAAATTATGTACCACGGAAAGTCAAAATGAGCAACTTAGAGATGTTGCAAATATATGAATTTTTTATGAAAAGTTGCGCAATTTAATTGTCTTTAAATTGTGCATAAGATATTTGTCAAAACAATTTTTTTTGATTTTTGCGAGGCGTTAAGGCGAACCTATGTTTTTATCAAAATCAAAAAAATAAAAAAATAAGTACCACGGAACGTCACAATGACCAACTTAGAGATGTTGCAAAAATATGAATCCTTTACAGAATGTTTTTATCAAAATCAAAAAAAATAAAAAATTATGTATTACGGAAAGTCAAATTGAGCAACTTAGAGATGTTGCAAAAATATGAATCCTTTATAGAACGTTGCGAAATTTAATTGTCTTCAAATTGTGCGTCAGATATTTGGCAAAAAATTGTTTTTTGATTTCTGCGAGACGTTAAGGCAAACCTATGTTTTTGTCAAAATTAAAACAAAAAAAAAAAAATGTACCACGGAAAGTCAAAATGAGCAACTTAGAAATGTTGCAAAAATATGAATCTAAAGGATTCATAGAACGTTGCTAAATTTAATTGTCTTCAAATGGTGCGTAAGATATTTGGCAAAAAAATTTTTTTTTTATTTTTGCGAGACGTTAAGGCAAACCTATGAGTAGTATTAACACCACTATCGTACAGATTCATATGTGAAAGAAGAGTAAGAAAATCTGTACGATAGTTTCATGTGTTTTTGTTGTAAAGTGTGTTGTGTGAGAGAGATTCAGCTAAGAGTATCAAAAAATCTGTACGATGGTACCATGTGTTTTTGTTGTAAAGTATGGTGTATGAGGGAGAGTGTATGTTGTTGGAGTGTGTTTGAGTGAGAGAGTAGAGTCAACGAGTTGTTGTTGTATGTGGGATGGGTCATGTTGTTTTTATGACGTGTTGTACTATAGTGGTATACTGTGTGTGTGTTGTTGTTGTTGTAAATCGTACGATAGTAATGATTATTCCAATGTAAATAAAATGATTCAATATAAGATGAATTTAATTTTTTGAATTTAAAAGTAATTATCAATCAAGTAAAGGGAAAGGGAAAGGTGGGAAAACAAAATGATATTTTTCATTCAAAGAAGAAGAAGTATAAAAATAAAAATAGTGTTGTGTAGATATTAGAAATTAAATTAAAAATAAATATATAAGAATTTAACAAAAGCCACAACGAAACAGAATTTCAAGATCACATTTTTTTGATAACGTAAAAATCGTTGATAATTTTCTTTTTAATTTCCATCTTTTCTTTTTCATCTTTCATTTTTAAATATTTGCTTCTTTTTTCATAAAATTAATTTAATTTAAATTTGAAACCAGAAAGTGTGAGATGAATATTTTTTAACTAAATGCAACGCAATATTTGACCGTGATTATTCCATTCAAGATTAATTGTAACTAATGAAAAGCAAAAATTATTGTCTATATGAAAAATTTTCTTGAATAGAAATTAAAATTTCCCCTTTCAATGCTTTCAAATATTAATTTTTGAAAATCAAAATTAAAAAATAGAAAAATGTAAATAATATGATTCAATATAAGACGAATTTAATTTTTGAATTTAAAAGTAATTATCAATCAAGTAAAGGGAAAGAGGAAGATGGGAAAACGAAATGATATCTTTCATTCAAAGAAGAAGAAGTATAAAAATAAAAATAGTGTTGTGTAGATATTAGAAATTAAAATTAAAAATAAATAAAAATTTAACAAAAGTCACAACGAAACAGAATTTGAAGATCACATTTTTTTGATGACGTAAAAATTGTTGAAAATTTTATTTTTAATTTGTTTCTTGTTTTCATAAAATTAATTCTATTTAAATTTTAAACCAGAAAGTATGAGATGAATATTTTTTAACCAAATGCAATTTTGTCAAAATTATTGATAAAAGTTTTATCTTGTAGCAATTGTTTAACATGATAATTTTATTTTTAATTTATTTTTTTTCATAAAATTAATTTAATTTAAATTTTAAACCAGAAAGTGTGAGATGAATATTTTGTCAAAATTATTGATAAAAGTTTTATCTTGAAGTAATTGTTTAACAAATGTTGTCTTTCCTGAACCCCGAAGGTCCAGCAATCATTATAGTACATGGATGTATTAAATGCTGCATTGCTAATTTTGCTCTTTACAACAATCTCAAAGTAGTTTATTTTATTTAATACAGCGAGACATCACGATATTTATAGAAAAGTCGCGAGGGGGCGGGGGCCTGAGGAACGTAGAAAAGTAGCGAGGGGGGAGTGGCTTCGGGCTTGGGGGCCTTCTATTGTTTCGATAGGTAAACTTTCTGCAATTCTTCGGGGTAAAATTTACCCTCAATATCACGGTTTTTTTTAAATCACTGAGCATATACAAAGGTTTTGGTTTTTTTTATCAATAACTTTTTGTTTTTTTTTTGTACACGAAATATTAGGTATATTTGGGGGGCAAAAAATAATATCAACTTTTTTAAAAATTATACTGTTTTATTTTATTATTATTACAATAATTTTTTATAAATCAAAAAAAATTTTTTTATTTATTATACAATTTTTTAAATCAAATAATAAATATTGTTTATTTATTATATTTTTTTCAATATTCATTTTTAATCATAGCGATTGTTATCACGCTCTGATTTGTTGTAAATATCGAAAAGAGCCCCACCATAAGGACCCTCTTCACGCCCAAGATATTTTAAAACTCGGGAAGAAGACGCGAGATGACATTTCATCTCTTCGATGTCAGATTCAGAAATTTTTTTGCTTATTCTGTCTGGAAGTAGTAGTAGCCCAACGTCTAATTCCACCTGCACTTTTCCCCCAAACTTTGTGGTCACCATTCGTAACCCTCTAATTGGGTAGGTTTTTCCGACTTCCAATTCCGGGGAGCGAATGAACCTTTTTGTACCTTGTCCAGCGACACGTTCCAATTTCTCAAATGCTTGACTCTGTTTTAAACAAAAGAAGATATATATTATTATTATTATTATTATTATTATTATTATTATTATTATTATTATTATTATTATTATTATTATTATTATTATTATTATTATTATTATTATTATTATTATTATTATTATTATTATTATTATTATTATTATTATTATTATTATTATTATTATTATTATTATTATTATTATTATTATTATTATTATTATTATTATTATTATTATTATTATTATTATTATTATTATTATTATTATTATTATTATTATTATTATTATTATTATTATTATTATTATTATTATTATTATTATTATTATTATTATTATTATTATTATTATTATTATTATTATTATTATTATTATTATTATTATTATTATTATTATTATTATTATTATTATTATTATTATTATTATTATTATTATTATTATTATTATTATTATTATTATTATTATTATTATTATTATTATTATTATTATTATTATTATTATTATTATTATTATTATTATTATTATTATTATTATTATTATTATTATTATTATTATTATTATTATTATTATTATTATTATTATTATTATTATTATTATTATTATTATTATTATTATTATTATTATTATTATTATTATTATTATTATTATTATTATTATTATTATTATTATTATTATTATTATTATTATTATTATTATTATTATTATTATTATTATTATTATTATTATTATTATTATTATTATTATTATTATTATTATTATTATTATTATTATTATTATTATTATTATTATTATTATTATTATTATTATTATTATTATTATTATTATTATTATTATTATTATTATTATTATTATTATTATTATTATTATTATTATTATTATTATTATTATTATTATTATTATTATTATTATTATTATTATTATTATTATTATTATTATTATTATTATTATTATTATTATTATTATTATTATTATTATTATTATTATTATTATTATTATTATTATTATTATTATTATTATTATTATTATTATTATTATTATTATTATTATTATTATTATTATTATTATTATTATTATTATTATTACTATATCCTACTTAGAAACAAAGACACTCGCTGGGGAGTTTAAGGTAAACCTTACTAAAAGAAGCTATCGGCATGCCATCACATTAAAATCGGATGGGTAAACTGTAGAATACGACGTGGCACGACAGTAGAACGCTGCTTCAAATGTCTTGGCTATGGTCATAAAAAAACAAACTGCCCAGGGCCTGATAGGAGTGGTATCTGCTATCAATGTGGAGAAACAGGCCACAAGAAGATAAATTGTACCGCTGTGCCAAATTGCATTCTCTGTACAGGCAAATACCCCAAGACAGATCATATCCCTGGGTCGAGGGTATGTACGATCTATAGAAAAGCTTTGGAGAGTAAGAAGAACAGCAACTCAAAATGATAAAGGTCCTTCAAGGGAATCTCCACAGAAGTAGAACAGCGGATGATCTACTATCGCAACTTATATTAGAACTCCAGATCGACCTAATGTTAATTAGTGAGCAGTATAGTAGTAGGACTGGGTCAGGGTGGTACACCGATGACCTCGACACAGCAGCCATATGGGTTCCCAACTTGAAAAAAACTCCTGTGGAAAAGTATGGGGCAGGAAGAGGATTCGAATGGGTGCGATGTGCGAAAATAAGTTTCGTGAGCTGCTATTTAACCCCCAGCGATTGCATTCAAAATTTCCAGGACAAGATGGACGAACTAGAAGATGCGCTGAGACAAATTGAAGGATCATGCGTAGTCGGCGGAGATTTCAACGCTAAAGCTATGGAATGGGGAATGACGACGACAAACTCCAGAGGACGCCGCATCTTAGAAATGGCAGCCAGGTTAGACCTAAATGTAATAAATAGAGGCGACACACCGACATTTCGACGAGCCGGCTGTGAAGGAACTTTCAGGTTGCAAACACGCACTTAGATGGAATACGAAAAAGCTGAATGTGGAGACCCTCACTTCAGTATTTAAGAAAGGGGTAGCTGCAGGCCAAATCCGAAGTGAAGATCCCAACACATTGGCTAAAGAAACTCTACAACTTATCACTAATGCTTGTAAAGCCTCGATGCCAAAGAAAAAAAATATACGGGGAAACAGAGTACCAGTCCATTGGTGGACAGAGGAAATAGCAGAACTCCGCAGGAAATGCATGCATTGCAGGAGAAGAGCCACAAGATTGAGAAGGATCAATGCAGGAGATACTGAGGTAGAGGAGTATAAAAGAGCTAAGAAGACCCTCAAAGACTGCATCCGCAAGAGCAAGCGAAAGAACTGGGAACAGCTCAGGCGAGAAGTGGACAACGACCCATGGGGACTGGGATACAAGATAGTCATGCGGAAACTTGGGGCCCAAGTCGCAAACCCGATCATGGAACCATTAAAAATGGCAAAAATAGTTGATTCACTATTCCCGACGCATAAGACAATACCAGCCGAGATGCACGGTGTACTCGAAGATAATATACCATTATTCAGCGAGGAGGAACTACTGAAAGCAGCCAGAACAATGAAAAATGGAAAAGCACCAGGCCCTGACGGAGTTCCCGTGGAGGCATTAAAGGAAATCGTAAAGTCTTGTCCAGAACAACTGCTTCAACTCTACAATCGCTGCCTGGTAGAAGGTGTTTTTCCCAAGATATGGAAGATCCAGCGCTTGGTGTTGATCAGTAAGGGTAAAGGTGAATTAGACTGCCCCTCAGCATACAGGCCATTATGCATGTTAGACACAGCGGGAAAACTGCTAGAAAAATTGCTGAAACCCCGACTAGCGACAGAGATAAAAAATTCTGGAGGATTATCCGATAAACAACACGGATTCAGAACAGGTAGATCCACTTTAGGTGCTATTGAAGAAGTAGTGAAAGCCGTTCACGGGGCACAACATGGAAATCATCATTCTAGAAAAATTGTACTGCTGGCGACGCTTGATATTAGGAACGCTTTCAATTCAGCAAAATCGGCAGACATATTGGACGCATTGAAGAACATCTTCCATGTACCAAATTATCTCCAAAGAATGATCAGAAGTTATCTGAGTGAACGAGAACTGGAGTACGATACAACGAATGGCACCCGCCGGAAAAAAATTACGTCAGGAGCAGCCCAAGGCTCAATATTAGGACCAGATCTATGGAACATATGTTATGATGGTATCTTGCGTATGGAGATGCCAGACGACGTCTTCCTGGTAGGATATGCAGATGACATTGCTGCTGTTATAGTCGGGCGAAACACCGAAGTAGTCCAAAGGAGACTTAATCAGGTCATGCTTCGGGCAACCTCTTGGTTAACATCACATGGCCTAAGTTTGGCGACGCATAAAACGGAGATCATTCTACTTACCAAGAAACAGATACCAACAATATTAGAGATGCGTGTAGGAACAGAAACCATTGTCAGCAAAGGGGCGGTGAAATATCTGGGTATGCACCTAGATACAAAGTTGACATACTGGAGTATGCAGCAGAGAAAGCTGCTAAAATGACAACATCACTCAGTAGACTCATGGCGAACGTGGGTGGCCCTTTACCTAGCAAAAGGAAGCTGCTAATGTCAATTACACATGCTGTAATACTGTACGGTTGCGAGATGGACAGCCAAATTAGTGAATAACTTAAGAGATTGGCTAGAACGGAAGCATGGAGAAGTAAACTACTACCTCACACAGTTCTTAACTGGGCATGGTTACTTCCGTAAATACCTCTACAAAATGGGTAAAACAGAAACACCAGCGTGTCTTTATGGAGATGAAGATGAAGACGATGCCCATCACACATTTTTCAAATGTCTGAGGTGGGACGAGGATAGAAAGAGACTGGTAGCAGAGATTGGCCCAATAACACCAGAAACCATTATACAAACTATGCTCACAGATAGTCACAAGTGGGAAACTGTACAGAGATTTGTAGAAGCTATACTCCGCAAAAAGAAGAACGCCGAGTTATAACATAATACTTAGAAGGAGCCCATAGAGGCATAGACCAGGCTCCATATATATCACCCAATTTTTTAAAACCCAACGTAACTATCACCCAAAGATAATATCACCCAAGGAGAATAACACCCAAGGAGAATAAAACCCAACATCACCCAAGGAGAATAACACCCAAGGAGAATAAAACCCAACGTAACTATCACCCAAGGATAATATCACCCAATTGTAAAATAACACCTAAGGAGAATAAAACACAACGTAACTATCACCCAAGGATAATATCACCCAATGAAACTATCACCCAAGGATAATATCACCCAAAATAAAAATAACGGGATTTGGTATAATATCACCCAAGGATAATATCGGTGCCAGTTAATATCACCCAATTTTTTAAAACCCAACGTAACTATCACCCAAAGATAATATCACCCAAGGAGAATAACACCCAAGGAGAATAAAACCCAACGTAACTATCACCCAAGGATAATATCACCCAATTGTAAAATAACAGCTAAGGAGAATAAAACCCAACGTAACTATCACCCAAGGATAATATCACCCAATGAAACTATCACCCAAGGATAATATCACCCAAAATAAAAATAACGGGATTTGGTATAATATCACCCAAGGATAATATCACCCAAAGTATAAATAACAGTGTAAGGTATAATATCACCCAAAGATAATATCATCTAATGCAAAATTTGAAAGGTACATTTTTTTTTCATGCATTTCAAAATCAGATCACACTGCGAAAATTCCTTTGCTAATAATTTTTAATTATTTTATATTTTATTGTTATTTTAAATTTGTCGTAAATATTTGTTTTTATAATTTTTGTTGAAGAGAAATTGAATACAAGTACTAACGGATAGGAGCCGATTTACAAGTTTTTTGTCCAAAATATTAAAAAACAAAGAAAATGTTATTTTAATACCAGTGTGTTTGAAAAAAGGGATGGATATGCTGTGTGTAGGTCTGTTAATTGAAAAAAGCGAAATGTAGGTATTTAATTTTTTTTATTTTAGTTATTTAAGATCTAAATACTTTAAGAATTTTTTCAATTTCACACCGGCATATTGGGCATTTAAATTGTGTTGTTTCTGGTTCATCGTTTTCTTCTAAAAGTTGCCTCTCTTCTGCTTCTAACTGATTATTTTCCATTGTGGTTTGGCAATTGTCGCAAAAACAAAGATGGCCAAATGGTAGAATAATATATTCTGCATATCCTCCTTTACAAATGACACACTTATGACTTTCTCCTTCAAGACGGTCAATTGTTGTGTCACCAAGAATATCCTCATCAGATACTGAGGAAGCGTCTTCTGCACCTAAAATTACAATATTAGAAATCGGTTCTTAAATTGACTCAAATCGATTTAAAAATATTAATAAATATATATTAAGTGTGCAGTAGGCACATATCAAAATAATTAATATAATTGGTATATTTTACCAATAATTATCGGAATGATATTTCTCCTTGAGGAACTCATTTCATTCAAAAAATTGAAAATATTTATTCTTCCGGAATTAAGAAGTGCACATTGTTCGGTAATTATTTTATTTATTCTCCTCTGTTCTGGCCGAACTCTGCTTTGTTGTTCACGGATGTTACTATTACCATTTAAAACAGCCAGAAAATCTGAACTGTTGGCAAATTCTTGTTCTTGAAGTTTTGCTAAAAAAATATGTTGTTATTTTTTTATACATTTTTTTTTTTCATTCGTATAAAAAATATTAAATTATATAAAGAAAATTACCTATAAATTGCCATATATTACAGTTTGGATGTAATAGTTTATTTAATTTAGAGTTATAAGACTCAGCCACATTATTGGTTCTTTTAGACAAATTAGCAAAAGTGAAATTCTCTGGTGTTATCTATAAAAAAATTTAAATACATGTGAGCAATAATTATTGATGAACATGGAAGAAAATAATTACTTGTTCCATCCAAAACTTCTGAAAATATTTTTTGAAATTTTGAAAAATTGTGCCATGTTGATTACATTCTTCGTTTAGCAATTCAAAACCTTCCACAATGTTTTGCGGCTCAAGCAGTGGAAGTACTTTAAATTTATCATAAATTCGCTTTCCGTCATCGTTCTGGCGTATATATGCAAAAAGCTCCCTATCTTTTTGCATTTTTCTTTTCAAAGCCTGGTTGAAATGAAACCAGCAACCTTGTATAGGAGTACTTGGATAAATGTTTTTAAGAGATCTTCTTAAACCATTTTCATAATCTGACATTATTGATGACGGAGTAAGGATATACTCTTTTTCCAAGTATTCAAATACCTGCTGGTATGCGTCAGAACTTTTTTTGTTCATTAAAACAAAGATACATGGGAAAGCCTAAAAATTGAATATTTAAGTATTTTTTTGATTTAAATAAAATAATATTATATTCATACCAAATTTAAGTGAATCACATAAATTATCATTAATTGATAAAATACTTTTGGTACGCATTTAAATGTACCGTCAATGTGGAATTGACGATTTGTCTTGTCCAAATTGTTGAGAATTTCCGGAGAAACAAAAATTGATACAGCTGTATTGTTTTTAACTATGGTTGTTTTATAGAAATTATTTGTATTATTTTTGCATGTCCCATAAATTTCAACTGTACTCGCTGCTTCAAATATTTCTTTAAATTCTATTATATTTGTTGGAATTGGAGGTTGCTTTGATTTTCTATTTTTTTTTAAAATTGGAATGATTTTCCCAAATTCTAATATGGATCTTATAGATGAAAACCTGTAAGCATTATCAAAAAAAAAAAATTAAAACATAAAACAGAAGTGATTTATTAATAGTAGAAAAGAATTAATATCGATTTTATATTATTTTTATAAAAATATTTTCTATAGTAAAATCAGTTTTTGTTTTTTTTCAAACAATAATCTAAAATACCTCGTACGTATTTACCTTGGTTGTGATCGAATTTCATCAAATATTTGTCGATTAGGGGTTGGTTCATCTCTAGCTCTTTTCTTCATTAAAGAAATTGCAGCAATTTTCAAATACTCTTGCTCTTGATTTTCACTATGGTTATGTATATCGAACAAAGAACTACAAACACCATTATTTAACTTCACTCTGGCCAAGCAATTTTTAATTCTACAACTAAAATACTGTACATTTTTTGCCGAACTTTTTTTAATATATAACTGTCTATCACTATATAATAAAATTCCACTTTGTCGAGACGATTCACATATCTCATAATCCATGATTAAATTTAATTTGTAACTTCACCGGAAACACTGATATTTATAATACTTGTTTAACTAGCAATGCCACAAATAGTAATGAATTGTTTTTGATGAATCTTAAAATTTCATAAATTATTTTGATCTTCAACCTGCAAAGCTTAAAATATTTAAAACAAAAGCAAAAACGGTAAATTAAACAGATTTTTTTTTTAATTTTATGACCTTATAAAATGTGGTTTAACTTATAAATAAGGGTTAATTGTGATCTTGAGTTTTGTTTTATGACCTTTTTTGTTTCATAACTAGAAAAATTATTTTCTTTAAATAACCGTTATAAGATTATAAATTATATAGAAGAAAAATATTTGACCATCGATCATTGTTAGAAAAAATTAGTTTATTTCAAACAATAGCAGCAATACAAAAAGCCCATAACAATATAATTCCAAAACCAAACAAAGTTAATCATATTTTTGGGAAAATTTGTTAATAATTAACAATGAATAAAATAAAATTATGAAAGAGATCTTCAAAGCCCAGAAACCTTTGTATATGCATTCAATATAATAAATGTTAATGTCAACACAAACGGGATTCAAAGTATTGGAGAAATACCGAAAAAGAATACTTATAATCGATTTCTCTACAACGGAAAAAATGGACCTAATTGGCATATTAGGTATTCATCCAATAGTCAACTTATACTATTAAAAAACTTCAAAAATTTCAGAAAAATCCGTTAATATTTACAATTTTTTCGGTAAACCTCAGAAAAAAATAAGTTGTTAATAATATTCAGTAAAAACTTATTTAAAATTAATTAATATTTATTAATTATTGAGTAAAAAACTAAATATTCAAAATAAACTGAGTATACAGAAGTAATTGAATGGTTTTAAAAAATTGGGTGATATATACCCAACGTAACTATCACCCAAAGATAATATCACCCAAGGAGAATAACACCCAAGGAGAATAAAACCCAGCGTAACTATCACCCAAGGATAATATCACCCAATTGTAAAATAACACCTAAGGAGAATAAAACCCAACGTAACTATCACCCAAGGATAATATCACCCAATGAAACTATCACCCAAGGATAATATCACCCAAAATCAAAATAACGGGATTTGGTATAATATCACCCAAGGATAATATCACCCAAAGGTAATATCACCCAAGGATAATATCACCCAAAATAAAAAAAACGGGATTTGGTATAATATCACTCAAGGATAATATCACCCAAAGTATAAATAACAGTGTAAGGTATAATATCACCCAAAGATAATATTATCTAATGCAAAATTTGAAAGGTACATTTTTTTTCATGCATTTCAAAATCAGATCACACTGCGAAAATTCCTTTGCTAATAATTTTTAATTATTTTATATTTTATTGTTATTTTAAATTTGTCGTAAATATTTGTGTTTATAATTTTAAAAATTGAATACAAGTACTAAGGGATAGAAGCCGATTTACAAGTTTTTTGTCCAAAATATTAAAAAACAAAGAAAATGTTATTTTAATACCAGTGTGTTTGAAAAAAGGGATGGATATGCTGTGTGTAGGTCTGTTAAAAGGTTCATTCGCTCCCCGGAATTGGAAGTCGGAAAAACCTACCCAATTAGAGGGTTACGAATGGTGACCACAAAGTTTGGGGGAAAAGTGCAGGTGGAATTAGACGTTGGGCTACTACTACTTCCAGACAGAATAAGCAAAAAAATTTCTGAATCTGACATCGAAGAGATGAAATGTCATCTCGCGTCTTCTTCCCGAGTTTTAAAATATCTTGGGCGTGAAGAGGGTCCTTATGGTGGGGCTCTTTTCGATATTTACAACAAATCAGAGCGTGATAACAATCGCTATGATTAAAAATGAATATTGAAAAAAATATAATAAATAAACAATATTTATTATTTGATTTAAAAAATTGTATAATAAATAAAAAATTTTTTTTTGATTTATAAAAAATTATTGTAATAATAATAAAATAAAACAGTATAATTTTTAAAAAAGTTGATATTATTTTTTGCCCCCCAAATATACCTAATATTTCGTGTACAAAAAAAAAACAAAAAGTTATTGATAAAAAAAACCAAAACCTTTGTATATGCTCAGTGATTTAAAAAAAACCGTGATATTGAGGGTAAATTTTACCCCGAAGAATTGCAGAAAGTTTACCTATCGAAACAATAGAAGGCCCCCAAGCCCGAAGCCACTCCCCCCTCGCTACTTTTCTACGTTCCTCAGGCCCCCGCCCCCTCGCGACTTTTCTATAAATATCGTGATGTCTCGCTGTATTAAATAAAATAAACTAGTTTGAGATTGTTGTAAAGAGCAAAATTAGCAATGCAGCATTTAATACATCCATGTACTATAATGATTGCTGGACCTTCGGGGTTCAGGAAAGACAACATTTGTTAAACAATTACTTCAAGATAAAACTTTTATCAATAATTTTGACAAAATATTCATCTCACACTTTCTGGTTTAAAATTTAAATTAAATTAATTTTATGAAAAAAAATAAATTAAAAATAAAATTATCATGTTAACCCTTATATAAGGTCCAAAAAAAATTACACTATATCGGTTCGGGTCATTTTGACCCTAGTACGAAAATTTGGTTCGGGTCTTTTTGACCCATGTGTAAATGAATGGGTTTTTAAATGGAAACAACAGATTGCCTAATTTTTTTTATATTTTTTTATTCTTAACATTATATATAGTTGTTAGTAAAAAAATTAACACTTGCTGCAAGTTGGAATGGTATGTTCTTTACAAATATATTTCTGGCATTTTGCACATTTAGTATTTGTTTTTCTGTCGGATTGCGAAGGGGAAACACTGCATCTCTTTCGTTTTGCACTTACGGGTTGTATTGTTTGCGGTACTGCTTCTAAATCTCCTTGAACCCTGGTCACAATATCCTTGGATGTCTGATTTCTTGGAAAAAATTTGCGCCGTTTTATATGTTCTTCTACCAATTCCTTCCCCAGCTGAATGATGAACAACCGACGACGGGACAAATTTTTTGTTTCCCAATCAGAATTAGCTTCACAGTAAAGAATGTATGAATTAAAACAGCTAATATACAATATATTGTAAAACACAACAAGTGGCCAACGCAAAGTTCTTCTTCTACAAGAATATCCAGATGTCATCTGGTCCATAACATCCACAGCAAATTTTGTTTTATTATAGTCCATAATCATTGCTGGTTTTTTTTAAGATCCTCATTTATTATTTTCTGATGATGTTGCGTACTTAATAAAATAACATTCTTATTTTTTTTTGGAATATAGGATACTAGAGTTGTGTCAGCAGTAAATGCAAATTTTGAACTGTAGATTGGTTCATTTTTCGTTATTCGCATAATTGGTGGAATTTCTGCTTTGTTTTTTCGAAGAGTTCCCAATATTGTTAAATTACTACTAATAAGGGCTTGTGATAATTCATATGATGTGAAAAAATTATCACATGTTATATTATAACCCTTCATACCCTTAACAAGATCTAGAACAACTCTCATCCCTTGTTTTTTTTCAATAATATTATTTACTTTGCCAATATATGGTTGAATTTGTTGCACATAACAATTTACGCTGTCGCATAAAACCCAAAATTTTATTCCATATTTGGCTGGTTTTGAGGGAATATATTGTTTAAATGGGCATTTTCCTCTGAACCCAACTAGCTGTTCATCAATTGTTACGTTAGTATTTGGGTTATGAAATAATGAAAGAGATTCGGACCACATATCCCATAACTCACGAATTGGAGAGAATTTGTCACGATTTGATCTTTCTGATCTAATGTCAAACCTCAGCGAGACAGAAAGTTGTTGAAATCGTTCTAACGACATAATGGCTCTGAAAATTGGTCTGCCATCTTCAGCATGAAATAAGCTATTGGTGTTTTCATTTCTGGATTTAAAAACCCCAGCTAACAGAAGGCAGCCAATGTACGCGTCTAATTCTACTTCATCTAATGGCTTCCAATCAGAACCGAATCTATTTTTGCCTTCGACATTTGTATTTCTTACAATAAGTCGTTTCATTGTGATCGTTAGAAAAAGATTGAATGACGATTTTTTAATTTCATCGATTTTACTTGACGCGTGTCGAGTTATACCACGATTTTTTATTATAATATTACGAGAACTAGTTCTACCATATGAATTTTGAATAGGATTGGAAGACCAAGAAATTTCTCCATTTTTTGACATCATATGGTTGTCATCGCAATCGAGAAGGGTATCGTGATCTTCATCTGATCCTTCCAGACTACTTACTTGCATTTCAATACTTAAATTTTCTGCAATATCGTCTCCATCCAATTCCTCACCGGAAACGATTTCTGAAGTTATTGATGAATTCAATAAATCCATAATTTCACCATCTGTAGACCCCGTCTTGCCATTTTTAATTTTTTTTTTTCAAATTATTTCTATATAAACACAATCACCATTCAGTAATATAAATTCACATTATAATTATAACGTTTACCTGTGTTGATAAATGTCGTTAAGATTTTATAAATTTCTTTTATTTTGGAGAATATTTTACAAAATGAAAAAAGAACGTCTATCTTCACTAAGCAAATTTTGAAACTGTTTTTGTTGTTGTCATATACACCAAATCCTAGCTAAATGCATTTGTACGTTTTGTAAACTAACGGCACAAGACGGGACATGATAAGACACGCACGCGCTGAATATTATCTGAGTGCGCATATATCTCTGGTTCGTTTAATCATACATAATTCTCTTTTGGGTCAAAATGACCCGAACCGACAGAGTGTAAGAAAATTTATAGCAGTTAATCTAACGGTTAGTTTTGATTCTAATAAGAAAAAAATGAGAGATTATAATAAAACAGGAAAAGTCAAGAAGCCACGAATCCATATTAAAAATAGTTCGCTTGTTAAAGGCATTTGAAAACCGAATTGGGTCATTTTGACCCGCAACATGATGTAAGGGTTAAACAATTGCTACAAGATAAAACTTTTATCAATAATTTTGACAAAATTGCATTTGGTTAAAAAATATTCATCTCATACTTTCTGGTTTAAAATTTAAATAGAATTAATTTTATGAAAACAAGAAAGAAATTAAAAATAAAATTTTCAACAATTTTTACGTCATCAAAAAAATGTGATCTTCAAATTCTGTTTCGTTGTGACTTTTGTTAAATTTTTATTTATTTTTAATTTTAATTTCTAATATCTACACAACACTATTTTTATTTTTATACTTCTTCTTCTTTGAATGAAAAATATCATTTTGTTTTCCCACCTTTCCCTTTCCCTTTACTTGATTGATAATTACTTTTAAATTCAAAAAATTAAATTCATCTTATATTGAATCATTTTATTTACATTGGAATAATCATTACCATCGTACGATTTACAACAACAACAACACATACACAGTATACCACTATAGTACAACACGTCACAAAAACAACATGACCCATCGCACATACAACAACAACTCGTTGACTCTACTCTCTCACTCAAACACACTCCAACAACATACACTCTCCCTCATACACCATACTTTACAACAAAAACACATGGTACCATCGTACAGATTTTTTGATACTCTTAGCTGAATCTACTCTCTCACTCAAACACACACAAACAACATACCCTGTCCCTCACACAACACACTTTACAACAAAAACACATGAAACTATCGTACAGATTTTCTTACTCTTCTTTCACATATAAATCTGTACGATAGTGGTGTTAACACTACTCATTGCCTTAACGTCTCGCAAAAAATTTTTGCCAAATATCTTACGCTGAATTTGAAGACAATTAAATTTCGCAACGTTCTATAAAGGATTCATATTTTTGCAACATTTCTAACTTGCTCATTTTGATTTTCCGTTGTGTATATATATATATTTTTTTTTTTGGTTTTGACAAAAACATAGGTTTGCCTTAACGTCTTGCAAAAATCAAAAAAAATAAATGTTTGCCAAATATCTTACGCACAATTTGAAGATAATTAAATTGCGCAACTTTCTGTAAAGGATTCATATTTTTGCAACATCTATTAGTTGCTCATTTTTAATTTTCCGTTGTACATAATTTTTTTTTTTTTTTATTTTGATAAAACATAGGTTCGCTTTACGTCTCGCAAAAAACAAAAAAAAATTTTTTGCCAAATATCTTACACAATTTGAAGACAATTAAATTGCGCAACTTTCTATGAAGGATTCATATTTTTGCAACATCTCTAACTTGCTCATTTTGACTTTCCGTGGTACGTTTTTTTTTTTTTGTTTTGATTTTGACAATATATATATATTTTTTTTTTTGGTTTTGACAAAAACATAGGTTTGCCTTAACGTCTTGCAAAAATCAAAAAAAATAAATGTTTGCCAAATATCTTACGCACAATTTGAAGATAATTAAATTGCGCAACTTTCTGTAAAGGATTCATATTTTTGCAACATCTATTAGTTGCTCATTTTTAATTTTCCGTTGTACATAATTTTTTTTTTTTTTTATTTTGATAAAACATAGGTTCGCTTTACGTTTCGCAAAAATCAAAAAAAAAAATGTTTGCCAAATATCTTACTCACACTTTGAAGACATTTAAATTGCGCAACTTTCTATGAAGGATTCATATTTGTGCAACATCTCTAAGTTGCTCATTTTGACTTTCCGTAATACATAATTTTTTTTTTTGATTTTGATAAAAACATAGGTTTGCCATAACGTCTCGAAAAAAAAAAAAAAAAGTTTTGCCAAATATCTTAAACACAGTTTGAAGACAATTAAATTGCGCAACTTTCTATAAAGGATTCATATTTGTGCAACATCTCTAAGTTGCTCATTTTGACTTTCCGTTGTACATATTTTTTTTTTTGTTTTGATTATGATAAAAACATAGGTTTGCCTTAACGTCTCGCAAAAATAAAAAAAATAAATGTTTGCCAAATATCTTACGCACAATTTGAAGATAATTAAATTGCGCAACTTTCTGTAAAGGATTCATATTTTTGCAACATATTTAGTTGCTCATTTTGACTTTCCGTTGTACATAATTTTTTTTTTTGATTTTTATAGAAACATAGGTTTGCCTTAACGTCTCGCAAAAATTAAAAAAAAATGTTTTGCCAAATACCTTACGCACAATTTGAAGACTGTTCAATACAATGAACAGCAAATATAAACACTGCAATGTAAACCCAGCGCCGAGACGTATCAACTTACCAGCAATTGATAAGACAATTATAATAATATTAAAGAATTCATGTATTATGCAATTATGCATATAACCAGCACTTGATAAGACAATTATAATAATATTAAAGAATTCATGTATTATGCATAAAATTAATGTTATTAGAATTCTGTTAAGAATAATATTATTAAAGAATTCATGTATTATGCAATTATGCATTAAATTAATATTATTAGAATTCTGTTAAGAATCATAATATTTTAGTAAATGTATTATACTGATGATGAATTTAATTTAGTATAAGAGACCTAAAAAATTGCAAATAAATTCAGTATCAATAATGAGCTACCAGTGACCTGATACATAGGCTTAGAGCAATCTAGACTGGTTTTATCAAAGCTTAAAAATAAAGTTGTAATTATTTTAAATTAAAATAAAATTAAAAGTAAAAATATCAATTAAAAGTATTATATTTAAACCACTTCAGTCGGACAACAACAGACTTATTTAACTTAAACAACTTGGAGTCGAACAACAACAGATTCTACATACACTTTTCAATCGAACAACAACGCAGATTGAACATGGTCCTTCGAGCCTAAGCAGAACAGGCGCAACAATATCAACTATAACAACAAGTTGAAGATCAACAGCCGATAACTGACGCTTAAATCTCTGATCTTACAAATCAGATATTCAAGTAAATACTGACTGTACGAAGAGCACCAGCAGAAAAACTTTCCAATTTCACCTCTTGAACCTTTTTCATTTAAAATATTACTCAGCAGAAGAATATTCTGGCCCGTTAGGGAATCTGTGTAATATTTCCTTTCAAAAATAAAAACAAAGATTATCATTTTGGCAGAGGAATACTCTGGCCTTTACCGGAATCCAAATTGATTTCTTTGTATTCCAACTATTAAAGCAAAAGATTTTTTCGGCAGAGCAATACTCTGGCCTTTTTTGGAATCCGAATTAATAATTTGCTTCTCAATCCACACATAAATCTGCTTTAAAAATGGAAGACACCGTCAAAGAACAAGGAGCTTTGATAGAAAACATCATCAAAATGAAGACGAACTACTCAAAGAACGGACAAAGCAGCAAAGCCAAACCCGGCTATTATGAGGACAAATTGCAGAAGCTGGATGAAATTTGGAAAGAATTTGACACCCGTGATGCTCAAATAAAAGTATATTTTCTCTTTACGGATGATAACCATAACTATTTCAAGAACAACGAACATAGTCAAGCATATAAAATAATGATTGAATTCAAACAAAAACTAAGGTCGGATTCAAAAATCGATTCCACTATCTTGTTTGAAGAAATAACTGAATCACAACAGAATTTATCACAAAATAAGCAAACTTTGATAAATTCAATAAAACAAAACATAGATACAGTTGGATGCAAGAAAAATCAACAGAATTAAACAAAATGTGGATAGAATTTAAGCAAAACCAACAGCAAATTTGTGGATTTGGGGCAAAAGTCATATCGAACCAACATGCATATTTCACAAATAATTTCTTTGAAAAAGTCCAAGATTATTATCTAAAAAATCGTGACGAATTAAGAAACAAATACGACGAACTAAACAACAAACCAGTATTTGCATCTACAGAAAATGATAAAAAGCCAACAGAACAATTGCAATATCACAATGATAGTTTCATATTTAAAAACGATCCAGAAGAACAGGATGCAATTAGAAATTTCATTAACAACATTTACAAAATGTAAAAAATAAGCCTGAGGCTTATTACAAACAAAAAATCATAAGTTTAAAGGAGAAATGGACGAATTTCTCCAACACACATCAGACAATCATCTCTTGTGATGACAATTATGCAATAGAACAAACAAACTATTTCAAAAATCAAGTATTTGAAAGTATCGAGGATCTTTTTGAAGAAACAGTAATATCACTACAGCAAGAACTCGATAATAAATGCAGCACATCTTTAAGGGACAGTCATCATAACAACAGATATGGATCCACCTATCCAGAACTTCGGCTACCATCTCTAGACATCCCAAAATTCTCAGGAAAATATCATGAATGGACCGCATTTAATGATATCTACAAGAAGCTAATACACAATAACAACAGTTTAAGCGATGTACAAAAAATGCAATATTTAAAAACCTGTGTTAAAGATGAAGCTGCAAAACTGATTCAACATTTAAATATCGCAGACAGTAACTACAACTCTGCCTGGGAATTATTGATCAGCAGATATCAAAATAAAAGGGTACTAGTAACAACAGAACTAGATGCTTTGTTACGTCAACAATACCTATCTACCGAATATGCGACTGGAATTCGGCATATGCTCGACACAACAAGAGAATGTCTTCACGCCATCAATAATCTAGATGTACCAACTGCTACATGGGATCCATTAATAATTCACATAATGGTAAAGAAATTGGATCCAGAAAGTCATAAACTCTACGAGCAGACATTAGATTCTCCAAAAGAAATACAAAAATTGGAAGAATTCTATAAATTTTTAGAGTCCAGATTTAACACTCTAGAAGCCTTGAACAACAAGTTAAAAAATATCAACAACACACCATACAAAGCTCCAGAATGGAAGAAGTGGCGTAGCAGCACAAGAAACACAGCCAATTCTGGAACAAATAAAAATAGTCATAATCTCAACAATTTCCATGTCATGTCGAAAGTAAAATGCACTTATTGCTGCGAACAACACACAATAGACAAGTGCAAATACTTTTTAGCAATGGCGTTGGAACAAAGAAACAGACTAGTGATAGAAAAAAAAATGTGTCCCTACTGTTTATCTTCTGATCATCCAGCAATGTACTGCAAAACGACAACAACCTGCAAATTTTGCCACCAAAGACACCACTCGCTGTTACACCTCAGTCTAGAGGACAGGAACATTAATAAAACTAATCAAAATAACAACATGCAAACCAGCAAGACAAATGGCAGCTATCAAGTTCAAAATCATCTTTCTGAGACTTCAAAAGGTCATAGAAACATTATACTAAGAACTGCGCTAATAACTACAACGTCAGCTGATGGCCAAGAACATCTTCTTAGGCTATTGTTGGATCCAGGGTCTCAAGCAACATTTATAACTGAAGAGGCTACAAGAAAACTCCAGCTAACACGAATGCCTACAAATGTTAGAGTAACCGGAATGGGAGTAACTGATGCCGGGCACTCAAAAGGAATGGCTGAATTATTAATCAGACCTCGCTTTTCGTCAAAATTCTCCTTAAAATTAAAAGCATTAATATTCAACAAATTAACTCAAAGCCTTCCAGAACAAACTTTTGATGGTTGGAAATGGCAGCATTTAAATAACTTGATATGGGCAGATCCAACATATTATCAACAAGGACCCATCGACATCATACTTGGTGCAGACAACTACAGTGAGCTTATACTCGAACACGTAATAAAAGGAAACAAAGGTGAACCAATGGCTCAAGAAACAGAATTCGGATGGATCATCTTAGGAAACGCATCAGAAGAAACGCGTCAAGAAACTCTAAGCATGATCACAAATATTAACATCGACAACCAACTGAAAAAATTCTGGGACATTGAAGAAACACAACAAGAGAGGCAAATAACAGAAAAAGACAAACAATCTGAGAATTTATTTGAACATGACCATAGCCACACAAAAGATGGTAGATACATGGTACGAATACCATTCAAAATTAATAATAGTGAAAAAGATGACCACCTGGGAGCATCTAAACGGATGGCGTTAGCTGGATTAATGCAAATGGACAAAAAGCTAAGCCACAATTCTGAACTCAGAAAACAGTACCAAGATTTCATGGACGAGTACCTCAAATTAGGTCACATGGAAGAAGCACCACCCACGAACAGCACGGTCTACTATCTTCCACATCATGCCGTCATCAAAGACATTAGCACAACTACGAAGTTACGAGTCGTATTTGATGCTTCAGCTAAAAGTAGCAGTGGAGTCAGCCTCAACTACAAAATGATGACAGGACCAACCCTGCAACAGGATCTAATCTCTATAGTTCTAAGATGGAGAAAACCACGTTACGTTTACACTGCCGATATTAAAAAGATGTTCAGGCAGATTATAATGGATCCAAGGGATCGAGATTTCCAGCGAATCCTATGGCGAAAAAGCCAAGCCGAAACAATTAAAGAATACAGACTAAACACAGTCACCTATGGCATTGCAGCTGCAATATATTTAGCAGTAAGAAGCTTAAGACAACTGGCAATAGATGACGACTTGATGTCGGGTAGTGATACAATTGCTAATGGCATATTTATTCAAAAACAATTAATAAAAATGCTGAGAGGAGGGGGATTTAATCTTCGAAAATGAGCAAGCAATCACGAAGAACTGATTAAAAACATCCGTATAGAAGCACGAGTATCTGGGGAATTACAAATTATGCCAGATGACAACATAAAGACTTTAGGCATCTTTTGGAACCCAACTTCAGACACATTCTCATTTAAGGTTAATTTACCAAAAGAAAATGGCCAAATTACAAAAAGACAGATATTATCAGATGCTTCAAAACTTTTTGATCCTCTTGGATGGTTAGCACCAACAATCATCAAGGCAAAATTACTTCTGCAAGAATTATGGAAAGCTGGATTAGATTGGCATCAACAACTTCCAAATGATATAGCTGAAAAATGGAAAAGTTATAGAAATGCGCTGAAATCGTTAGAAGAAATTAAAATCAAAAGATGGATTGGCTCAATTGAAACAGAAGAAAACATTGAGCTTCACGGATTCTGTAACACTTCAGAAGATGCATACGCAGCAGTAATATATAGTAAAATAGTAGACAATAAGGGTCAAGCTGTAATAAAGCTGCTGACGTCAAAAACAAAGGTCGCACCAGTTAAGTCTAAATTAACGATACCACGATTAGAACTGTGTGGAAAGACTCATCCATAACATTAGCTTGGATTCGAGGCGATTTCAACAGATGGAAGACTTTTGTAGCCAACAGAGTATCACAAATAGCAGAAATACTTGAACCACATCAATGGAGGCACGCAAAATCAGAAGACAACCCTGCTGATTCTGCTTCAAGAGGAATCAGCCCAGAAAAACTTGCTGAACAGTCCCTCTGGTGGAATGGACCAACATGGCTGAAACTATCACAAGTTAATTGGCCAAAATCCTTATATGAACATAGTGATCTTATTGAACAACAGAAGTTGGTTGAATTAAAAAACAAAGTCAAGGCAATGAAGGTAGACGCTTATCTCTCTCAGCAGAATAACAGAGGATTAAGCATTTTATCAACATATTCTTGCTTAACAAGACTGAAACGAGTAATCGCTTACGTGAGGAGATTTCTACAAAACGCAAGGCTCCCAAAAGAAAGAAGAATAGCTTCAAGCTTAACAACAGTCGAGGTACAAGAGTCGATGAATTGTATAATTAAACTATCACAACTAGAAGCATTTTATAACGAAGTGAAACAACTAAAGCAGAACCAACAAATAGATGCCAAAAGCAAACTAATAGCTTTAAACCCATTTCTTGATAACAACAATATCATCCGAGTTGGAGGAAGACTACAACAATCCGATCTCTCATACAACCGCAAGCATCCGATAATAATATCAAATAGATGTCCTCTTTCCAATTTATTAATAAATTGGGCACATAAATCCACAATACACGGAGGAAATCAGCTTACATTGTCATTTCTTCGTAATCAATTTTGGATCATAAAAGCAAAGGACTTAACACGATTTACACTCCATAAATGCATTATATGTCACAGACACAAACAACAGTCACATGATCAACTAATGGGAGTTTTACCAAAGGCCAGGGTCACTCCATCAATACTGTTCAGCCATACAGGCGTCGATTATGCTGGTCCAATCCAGCTAAGAGTATCAAAAGGAAGAGGAAATAAATCCTACAAAGGCTACATTTGCGTTTTCGTATGTTTAACTACAAAGGCATTTCATCTCGAAGCAGTTTCCGACTTAACAGCTCAAGGATTTTTGGTTGCATTTAAACGTTTCACCGCAAGACGAGGACTCTGCGCTCACATATACAGCGATAACGGAACTAATTTTGTTGGAGCAAAAACGGAGCTAGAAAAAGAACTTAGAAATACCATAAGAAAACAATCAGCATGTTTGAATTCCAGACCATTGTACGCTTTAAGCAAAGCCCCTAATGATTACGACGTATTAACGCCTAGCCATTTTCTCGTGGGCGCAGCTCTGCTTGAACCACCAGCAGAAAATGTTTTAGACATGAAAATATCACAACTGACACGCTGGCAGCTAGTCAATCAAATGCAACAAAGCTTTTGGAAAAAATGGAATTCCGAATATCTAGTGCAACTACAACATAGGTACAAGTGGACCGAACCAAACACTCATATAAGGAAGGGAAGTTTGGTATTACTAAAAGATGATCAGCTTCCACCCTGTAAATGGTCACTTGCCAGAATTGAAGACACTCATCCTGGAAAGGATGGGCTCACCAGAGTTGTTACGGTACGAACGCCCAAAAATATTTTGAAGAGACCTATCTCAAAGGTCAGTCTCCTACCGATAGAGGACAATAAGAAAGAAACAACAATAACAAAAATCCGCGCCGTTCCCATTCAGGACAATGCATCAAAACCAGCCGAGAACAAGCCAACTAATATTAAAACACGATCGTTACCAACAACTATAATAATGTTAATATTAACCTTAACATTGTGGAAGGGGATACAGGCAGTACCCTCTACGAAGCCTTACGAAATAACGACATTTGATTCTTCTCCTGCCATATATTTCGAGGAAATAAATAGAGTTAATTGGCTCAATAACGCATGGAATATTTTAGTATACTATAATATGGATAAATATCACGAAAAACGACAAGTATTCAGAAAATGCATACTACAGATGAAGTATATGTGCGAACATAAGGAAGATTTACATTAAACTAATTGCGACATTATTTTATCGCAACTCAACCAAAGGCTGATCGAGATTGACCACTCTGATGATCTGTTTCAAGCTAGCAATAGTTTCCAGAGAGGGCAAAATAGGCATAGTAGAGCACTAGTTGATGGCGTGGGATATGCTATGAATTCACTATTTGGTGTACTAGATCAAAGGTCAGCTGAACATTATGAGGCAGAAATTCAGGACAATGTATCAAAACCAGCATAAAAAACCAAACCATAATCATCGAAGCAACCAGCAATGTTTTAAAGAAAAGGGACGAACTATTACAACAACAATTCAAAACACTACTGGCGAATATAGTGGAAATTCAAAGACAACAATAACAGATCTCCCAACAAGAAACCATCTCACTGTTTCTTTCCATTAGCATACAAAGCATGCTAATAAGCTCAGCCTATCAAAGAACACAGGACATGCTCCTAGATCTAGTACTGGATACGCATCATGGAAGAATCTACCCGCTCATCTTGACACCACAACAACTAAGAGAACAAGTAAAAGTAATCCAAGGAAATTTACCATACAATTTAAATGTTTCAGGATATTACAATCAAGAAATATCCAAATTATATGAGCTGATGAAGGTGCAAACGAGAATTACTGATCACAACATAATTTTGAATATTCAGATACTTCTTATCAACAACGAAGAATTTCAGTTATATCGTCTTATCGCTTTGCCAACGACATATCAGGGTAGAAATGTTTTTGTCGTTCCCTCATCTGAATATTTAATAGTTAATTTACATCACAATCAGTATTAACAACTTGAAAAGGACGAAGTGAAAGCCTGTAGACTTTATAAGGATGAAACACTGCTTTGTAATCAATATAGACCAATTCACAACCAGAATTCAGATATCAGCAAATGTGAAATGGAGATGTTAAATCATAAGGAGGAGATATCGACAAAATGCAAGCTACAGGCAGCAGAAACAACAAGTGTTTGGATTCAGTTAACACACTCAAACAATTGGATTTACGTTTTACCAAAGGAACAAACTCTGGACGTAATATGTAATAGTGCAATGTTCCCAGTTAAACTTGAGAATAGTGGAATATTAAAGCTGTCACCATCCTGCTCTGCAAAGGGAAGAACAATAACTATAAATGGGCATAACAAATACTCCACTGCAATCAATACCTCATTCTTGCCATCAACTAATCTCACCTTTGAGCTGCACAAAAGGGAGCAACATTACCTCAGCATACCAGAACTAAATTCTAACATAAATGCCGACTTAGCTGAGTTGAACAAGGCAATACAACAACAGAAGGAACAAGAAAGCTTACCAGCAATAACGCATCACGATATTCATCAATACGTGGTTTCATATACTGCAATCGGAGTAATAATGCTGCTTTGCATGGCGTACCTAATAAGATGGATGAATTCTCAAAAACGTATACTTGGAAACACTATGGCAGCAGAACAACCAGCACCAGGTCCATTTGTTTTCAGTCCAGAACCAAACTAATGGATCTTTAGGCGCCCGGGAGTATGTTCAATACAAATATAAACACTGCAATGTAAACCCAGCGCCGAGACGTATCAACTTACCACCAATTGATAAGACAATTATAATAATATTAAAGAATTCATGTATTATGCAATTATGCATACAACCAGCACTTGATAAGACAATTATAATAATATTAAAACATTCATGTATTATGCAATTATGCATAAAATTAATATTATTAGAATTCTGTTAAGAATAATAATATTGAAGAATTCATATATTATGCAATTATGCATTAAATTAATATTATTAGAATTCTGTTAAGAATCATAATATTTTAGTAAATGTATTATACTGATGATGCATTTAATTTAGTATAAGAGACCTAAAAAATTGTAAATAAATTCAGTATCAATAATAAGCTACCAGTGACCTGATACATAGGCTTAGAGCAATCTAGACTGGTTTTACCAAAGCTTAAAAATAAAGTTGTAATTATTTTAAATTAAAATAAAATTAAAAGTAAAAATATAAATTAAAAGTATTATATTTAAACCACTTGAGTCGGACTTATTTAACTTAAACAACTTGGAGTCGAACAACAACAGATTCTACATACACTTTTCAATCGAACAACAACGCAGATTGAACAAAGACAATTAAATTGCGCAACTTTCTATGAAGGATTCATATTTGTGCAATATATCTAAGTTGCTCATTTTGCCTTTCCGTTGTACATATTTTTTTTTTTTTTGTTTTGATCTTGACAAAACCATAGGTTCGCCTTAACGTCTCGCAGAAATCAAAAAAAATTTTTTTGCCAAATATCGTACGCACAATTTAAAGACAATTAAATTTTGCAACGTTCTATAAAAGATTCATATTTTTGCAACATTTCTAAGTTGCTCATTTTGACTTTCATTGGTACATATTTTTTTTTTTTTTTGTTTTGATAAAAACATAGGTTCGCGTTAACGTCTCGCAAAAATCAAAAAAAAATTTTTTGCCAAATATCTGACGCACAATTTGAAGACAATTAAATTTCCCAACGTTCTATAAAGAATTCATATTTTTGAAACATCTCTAAGTTGCTCATTTTGACTTTCCGTGGTATATATATTTTTTTTTTTTTTGATTTTGATAAAAACATAGGTTTGCCTTAACGTTTCGCAAAAATAAAAAAAAATTTTTTTGACAAATATCGTACGCACAATTTGAAGACAATTAAATTTCGCAACGTTTTATAAAAAATTCATATTTTTGCAACATTTCTAAGTTGCTCATTTTGACTTTCCGTAGTATATATATATATTTTTTTTTTGATTTTGATAAAAACATAGGTTCGCCTTAACGCCTCGCAAAAATCAAAAAAAATTGTTTTGACAAATATCTTATGCACAATTTAAAGACAATTAAATTGCGCAATTTTCCGTAAAGGATTCATATTTTTGCAACATCTCTAAGTTGGTCATTTTGACTTTCCATGGTACATAATTATTTTTTTTTTTGATTTTGATAAAAACATAGGTTTCCTTAACGTCTTGCAAAAATCAAAAAACAAATTTTTTGCCAAATATCTTACGCACAATTTGAAGATAATTAAATTTCGCAACTTTCTATAAAGGATTCCTATTTTTGCAACATCTCTAAGTTGCTCATTTTGACTTTCCATGGTACATAATTTTTTTTTTTTTTTGATTTTGATAAAAACATAGGTTCGCCTTAACGTCTCGCAAAAACCAACACAAAAATTTTTTTGCCAAATATCTTACTCACAATTTGAAGACAATTAAATTGCCCAACTTTCCATACAGAATTCATATTTTTGCAATATTTTTAAGTTGCTCATTTTGACTTTCCGTGGTACATAATTTTTTTTTTTTTTTGATTTTTATAAAAACATAGGTTCGCTTTAACGTCTCGCAAAAATCAAAAAAAAATTTGTAGCCAAATATCTTACTTACAATTTGAAGACAATTAAATTTCGCAACATTCTATAAAGGATTCATATTTTTGCAACATCTCTAAGCGGCTCATTTTGACTTTTCGTGGTACATAATTTTTTTTTTGATTTTGATAAAAACATAGGTTCGCCTTAACGTTCTCGCAAAAATCAAAAAAAATTTGTTTGCCAAATACCTTATGCACAATTTGAAGACAATTAAATTGCGCAACTTTCTATAAAGGATTCCTATTTTTGCAACATCTCTAAGTTGCTCATTTTGACTTTCCATGGTACATAATTTTTTTTTTTTTTTGATTTTGATAAAAACATAGGTTCGCCTTAACGTCTCGCAAAAACCAACACAAAAATTTTTTTGCCAAATATCTTACTCACAATTTGAAGACAATTAAATTGCGCAACTTTCTATAAAGGATTCCTATTTTTGCAACATCTCGAAGTTGCTCATTTTGACTTTCCGTTGTACATAATTTTTTTTTTTTTTTTATTTTGATAAAAACATAGGTTCACTTAACGTCTCGCAAAAATAAAAAAAAAAAAATGTTTGCCAAATATCTTACGCACAATTTGAAGACAATTAAATTGCGCAACTTTCTAAAAAGAATTCATGTTTTTGCAATATTTCTTAGTTGCTCATTTTGACTTTCCATTGTACATAATTTTTTTTTTTTTGATTTTGATAAAAACATAGGTTCCCTTAACGAATCGCAAAAATCAAAAAAAAAAATGTTTGCCAAATATCTTAGACACAATTTGAAGACAATTAAATTGCGCAACTTTCTAAAAAGAATTCATATTTTTGCAGTGTCTTTTAGTTGCTCAATTTGACTTTCCGTTGTACATATTTTTTTTTTTTTTGTTTTGATTTTGACAAAAACATAGGTTTGCCTTAACGTCTAGCAAAAATCAAAAATAATTTTTTTTCCAAATATCTTACGCACAATTTGAAGACAATTAAATTTCGCAACGTTCTATAAAGAATTCATATTTTTGAAACATCTCTAAGTTGCTCATTTTGACTTTCCGTAGTATATATATATATTTTTTTTTGATTTTGATAAAAACATAGGTTCGCCTTAACGCTTCGCAAAAATAAAAAAAAATTGTTTTGACAAATATCTTATGCACAATTTGAAGACAATTAAATTTCGCAACGTTCTATAAAAGATTCATATTTTTGCAACATTTCTAAGTTGCTCATTTTGACTTTCCGTGGTACATATTTTTTTTTTTTTTTTTTGTTTTGATAAAAACATAGGTTTGCGTTAACGTCTCGCAAAAATCAAAAAAAAATTTTTTGCCAAATATCTGACGCACAATTTGAAGACAATTAAATTTCCCAACGTTCTATAAAGAATTCATATTTTTGAAACATCTCTAAGTTGCTCATTTTGACTTTCCGTAGTATATATATTTTTTTTTTTTTTTATTTTGATAAAAACATAGGTTTGCCTTAACGTCTCGCAAAAATCAAAAAAAAAATGTTTGCCATATATCTTATGCACAATTTGAAGACAATTAAATTGCGCAACTTTCTATAAAGAATTCATATTTTTGCAATATTTCTTAGTTGCTCATTTTGACTTTCCAAGGTACATAATTATTTTTTTTTTTTTGATTTTGATAAAAACATAGGTTCCCTTAACGTCTCGCAAAAATCAAAAAAAAAAAATGTTTGCCAAATATCTTACGCACAATTTGAAGACAATTAAATTTCGCAACGTTCTATAAAAGATTCATATTTTTGCAACATTTCTAAGTTGCTCATTGTTACGTTCCGTGGTACTTATTTTTTTATTTTTTTGATTTTGATAAAAACATAGGTTCGCCTTAACGCCTCGCAAAAATAAAAAAAAATTGTTTTGACAAATATCTTATGCACAATTTAAAGACAATTAAATTGCGCAACTTTTCATAAAAAATTCAAATTTTTGCAACATCCCTAAGTTGGTCATTGTGACGTTCCGTTGTACTTATTTTTTTGTTGTTTTGATTTTGACAAAAACATAGGTTCGCCTTAACGTCTCGCAAAAAAAAAAAAAAAAAAATGTTTGTTAAATACCTTACGCACAATTTGAAGACAATTAAATTGCCCAACTTTCCATACAGAATTCATATTTTTGCAATATTTCTAAGTTGCTCATTTTGACTTTCCATGGTACATAATTTTTTTTTTTTTTTGATTTTTATAAAAACATAGGTTCGCTTTAACGTCTCGCAAAAATCAAAAAAAATTTTTTAGCCAAATATCTTACTTACAATTTGAAGACAATTAAATTTCGCAACATTCTATAAAGGATTCATATTTTTGCAACATCTCTAAGCGGCTCATTTTGGCTTTCCGTGGTACATAATTTTTTTTTTTTTTTGATTTTTATTGTAACATAGGTTCGCCTTATCGTCTCACAAAAGTCAAAAAAAAATTTTTGGGCAAATATCTTATACTCAGTTTGAAGACAATTTAAATTGCGCAACATTCTATAAAGGATTCCTATTTTTGCAACATCTCTAAGTTGCTCATTTTGACTTTCCATGGTACATAATTTTTTTTTTTTTTTGATTTTGATAAAAACATAGGTTCCCTTAACGTCTCGCAAAAATCAAAAAAAAAAAAATGTTTGCCAAATATCTTACGCACAATTTGAAGACAATTAAATTGCGCAACTTTCTAAAAAGAATTCATGTTTTTGCAATATTTCTTAGTTGCTCATTTTGACTTTCCATGGTACATAATTTTTTTTTTTTTTGATTTTGATAAAAACATAGGTTCCCTTAACGAATCGCAAAAATAAAAAAAAAAAATGTTTGCCAAATATCTTACACACAATTTAAAGACAATTAAATTGCGCAACTTTCTAAAAAGAATTCATATTTTTGCAGTGTCTTTTAGTTGCTCAATTTGACTTTCCGTTGTACATATTTTTTTTTTTTTTTGTTTTGATTTTGACAAAAACATAGGTTTGCCTTAACGTCTCGCAAAAATCAAAAATAATTTTTTTTTCAAATATCTTACGCACAATTTGAAGACAATTAAATTGTGCAACTTTTTTTATAAGATTTATATTTTTGCAACATCTCTAAGTTACTCATTTTGACTTTCGGTGGTACATAATTTTTTTTTTTTTTGATTTTGATAAAAACATAGGTTCGCCTTAACGTCTCGAAAAAAACAAGAAAAATTTTTTGGCCAAATATCTTACTTACAATTTGAAGACAATTAAATTTCGCAACATTCTATAAAGAATTCATATTTTTGCAACATCTCTAAGCGGCTCATTTTGACTTTCCGTGGTACATAATTTTTTTTTTTTTTTGATTTTTATAAAAACATAGGTTCGCTTTAACGTCTCGCAAAAATCAAAAAAAATTTTTTAGCCAAATATCTTACTTACAATTTGAAGACAATTAAATTTCGCAACATTCTATAAAGAATTCATATTTTTGCAACATCTCTAAGCGGCTCATTTTGACTTTCCGTGGTACATAATTTTTTTTTTTTTTTTTGATTTTGATAAAAACATAGGTTCGCCTTAACGTCTCGAAAAAATCAAGAAAATTTTTTTTGGCAAATATCTTACTTACAATTTGAAGACAATTAAATTTCGCAACGTTCTATAAAGGATTCATATTTTTGTAACATTTCTAAGTTGCTCATTTTGACTTTCCGTGGTACATAATTTTTTTTTTTTTTTTGATTTTGATAAAAACATAGGTTTGCCTTAATGTCTCGCAAAAATAAAAAAAAAAATTTTGCCAAACATCTTACGTACAATTTGAAGACAATTAAATTGTGCAACTTTCTATAAAAAGTTCATATTTGTGCAACATCTCAAAGTTGGTCATTTTGACGTTCTGTAGTATATATATATGTGGTTTTTTTATTAGATGATGATTCTGTTTTTTTGATGTTTTAATAAAAACTCTTCGACTGTTGTAACTAGACTAAATTTATTTTAAAATATTATAATAATTATTTCCTATAATTAAATGTGTGTTAGTGTGTGATTTTAATGTAATACAAAATATAATTCAATATGAAAAGTGTGTGTATAATTGTAGTGCTTGTGTGTGTGGCTCCATTGTTTTGATTAATGTTACAGGGTGATCCCACTCGGCCCTTCTGCCTCTTCAGCCGACCCGGCTGAGTTGCTTTCTTTATCTTCGTCTTCATCTTCACTTAATGAACCATAATAATAGGATTTAATATTTTCTGCGCTCGTTGACGTCACTCTCGGACCCTCAGATTCTCCCATTTTTCTTACATCATAACGATCCCTCCCGTTCTCTCTTATTATTTGGTACGGCCCGAGAAATTTTGGAAGAATTTTTGAACCAGCCCCGAACTGAGTTTTTTTAATGACTACCCAATCGCCTACTTTGTATTGTGGTGCTACCTTTCGTTTCTTGTCAAAATCTCTTCGATTCTCTTCTTGAACTTTTAATATTTGTTGTTTCGCTTCATCTCTTAAATTTTCTCGTTCTAAATTAAATAAAATTGCTACTTCTTCTTGTATAATGTCGTTTATTTTGAAATCTTCTGGACATCTCATTTTGACACCAAACATAATTTCAAATGGAGTTGTAGATATGCTTCTCTGAAACGAGTTATTTAGAAATCTTTGTAAATTATTTGTATACTTATACCAGTCTTCTGGGTTATCTCGAGCAAGTTTTGCTAGAGCTGGTATAATAATTTGATTCATTCGTTCCACTTGTCCATTTCCTGTTGGTACTCCTGTGGTAATTGTGGAATGATGTATACCCTCTCTGACACAATAATCACGAAAATCACCAGAAGTGAATGTCGTCGCTTTATCGGAAATAATGTTCTTCGGGTTTCCAAATATGGCTTTTTGCTGCTCCAATTTCTGGATAGTTTCTTGTGTACTAGTACTTTTGGTGGGGTATATCCAGACAAATTTAGAAAATCCATCCACTACACATAGTATGTACTTGTACAATTTTCTGGTGGAAATTAAATGTCCCAGATGGTCTATGTGGTATGTATCTAGAGGAGCGTCGCCTTTAGGTATTGGTTTTAGAAGACCATCTTGTTTGCCCCTCTTTCTCTCCATTAGAATACACGGCACACAGTTTTTTATGCATCTCCTAATTTTTTCCTCTAGTTTTGGGATGTAAAATTGTCTTTTAATTAGTTCTTCTGTTTTACCCACTGCAAAATGCCCTTGTTCATGATACCTCTTAATCACTTCTGTCTGCATTTTGCTTGGTACAACTATAACCGAATCGCCTTTCATAACCTTGAATAAAACACCATTAGAATTGATAAAATCGTCAAACTGACCTGATTTTAAAATTGTGAAAATCGGTTTTAAGTTTTCATCATCTACTTGTGCTGCCTTTATTCGTGCAAGAACGTCTTCTTCTATTGTCAGCAAAATAGGACTTCTACTTAATGCGTCAACATGACGCATTCTAGCTGCTGGACGATGTTCAAGTCTAAAGTCGAATTCTTGAAGTTGTAGAGCCCAACCAGCAATTCTAGATGACATTTCCTTTTTCTCCATAGTTGCCTTGAAAGCGGCACAGTCCGTTGCAATTACAAATTTCAGCCCTAGTAGATAAACTCTGAACTTTTTTAAGGCTGATACTATTGCCAGAACTTCCAACTCGTAACTGCTGTACCTCTCTTCGCACTGGGATGTCTTCTTGCTATAGAAAAACACAGGATGTAATTGTTGGTCTTTATCGCATCTTTGAATGAGAACAGCTCCTAATCCAATTTTACAGGCATCAGTATGAAGCTCTGTCTCAGCCTTGATTGAATAGATTTTTAAGACCGGCTGAGTTATTAACAAATTTTTTAGTTTAATAAACGATTCTCTCTCTGCCTTATCAAAACGAAACGTAACGCCTTTTCGTAATAAATCCGAGAGAGGTTTTGTTATAAGAGCATAACCTTCCACGAATCGTCTAAAATAACCTGTTAGTCCCAAAAAACTTTGAATTTGCTTAACTGTTTTCGGTTCTGCAAATTTCAATATTGCTGCTTTCTGTTTAGAGGAGGGTTTTACTTTTCCATCTTCTATTTCGTATCCTAAGAACTCGATATTTTTACACAAGAATTGACACTTACTCCATTTAATCTGAAGACCATTTTCTTCCGCCACTTCCAAAACCAATTTCAATCTTGTGATCGCATCTTCCTCATCCTTGGCTGGTACTACTAGGTCGTCCATGTATATGCATACTATCTTCTGTAAACAAAGAGATCTAAATATTCGATTTATGTACCTTTGAAAAACAGCAGGTGAATTGCACAATCCAAAAGGTGCCTTTAAAAACTCATACTGTCCAAATGGTAGTATAAAAGATGTATACTTTATCGAATCCGCAGCGATAGGTATATGAAAAAATCCATTTCGTAAGTCCAGGGTTGAAAATATTTTTGCTTCTTGTAATTGATCGATCTGATCATCAATCAGAGGTAAAGGATACCTGTCCTTAATTATAACTGAATTAAGCTTTCTAAAATCAACGCACAACCTTTTGCTACCATCTTTTTTATTGGCTAACACCACAGGGCTAGCAAAGTCAGAATTGCTATGTCGAATTATTCCTTCTTCTAGCCACTCATCAATCTGCTTTTCGACCACATTCATCTCTAAAGGAGAAAGCCGTCTCGCTTTTTGGTAAATTGGTTTTTCTTCAGATAAAATAATTTTCATTTCAATCTCTGTGTTTGGAATAATGTTTCTGGGATTGTAGTTAACAATTAACTTTTCAATCGCTTCTTTTGTGCTTTTCTTTGTTATATACGCCAAATCTAAGGAAGTATCACCTTGTCTCATTGTTAGACAAAAAGTTTCTGGTACGAATTTCTGCATGGTAATACCCAAGGGGCTTAGGACAGTAATGGTTTGTCTTAGGAGTTCTCTACCAAGGATAATATCGGCTGGAAGTAAGCGATCTGAAACAATATGAAATATAGTATGAAAAGTATCATTGTCTATATCGACTTCTGTATAGAAACGACCAATAGTCGTTAATCCTTTGGAACCTGCACCACTGAAAGTTGTTGTTTGATCAATGAAATCTGGTGCTCCTATGCTGTTGTATTTGTTTTGTGCCATGAAATTGATATCACTTCCATTGTCCACCATTGCATACAACGTTTTTCCTTTGACTCTTATTTCTTTGACGTCACCGATAACACTTGACTCTTCTTCCTCTGTTATTGCAGCGCAAATTTTAGGTAGAGATTCATCTTTTTTACAATGAGTTGAAACATGACCAAATTCGCCACATTTAAAACATTTTGGTCCTTTATTCCTAGCACGACAATGCTTTCCCACATGACCCAGCACTCCACAGTTATAGCACTTAGGAATACTCAAACCATCTCTACTACTACTAGTTGTAGATCTCCATTTAGTTTTCTCTGATATTGGGGTTGGCTTCTTCATCTTACTTTTCATCTCGTCGTAAATGTCCAACTTGTCCTTAAACTCTGGAATATTTTTTGCGCCATATAATACAACTTTATTGGCTTCGCAGTCTGATATCCCATCTATGCAATATTGAATTATTGCATCATCTTCCATGTTAGAAGTGCTGCCCATCTCTCTTAATGCAATCAGGTAAGCTCGATATGATTCTTCCGGCCTCTTCTTACGTTCACTCATTCTTCTATGTAAGACAGCGCTGTTCTGCGATCTTTTAAACTCTACCAGCAAGAATTTAGCTAATTTATCCCAATTGGAAACATCCTTGGCTGCTTTTAGGCTTTGTTTCGCAGTACCAGTAAGGAGTCTTTTAGCATAAACCATTTTTTGTGTATCACTCCATCCGATACAGCCCGCTGCTTCGTTAACATCTTCGATCCACTTCTCGATAGGGAAATCGTCATCACCATTGAACCTTGTTAACGATTCTTCTACGTCCTTGAAAAGAAAGAAATTACTTTGATTTTGACTTACGGTTGTTGTTGACTCCAGTTGTGTAATGTTTAAAGTCAGTAATTCATTCTCCCTTTTCAACAGCTGAATTTCTTTCTCCCTCATCTCCGCTTCCTTTTGAATTAATTCGTCCTTCCGAATTACAAGCTCATCTTCTTTGTCGATTGTATCTGTTAATGTCGAACGCCTATTGCTAAGATGTAACTCGTTCAACTTCCTACTAAATTCATCGCACATTGCTTTGTAATAATCTTCGTTAGAAAATTCTCCATTGCTATCGTTGTTCTTCTTTGATCGATTTTTTCGCCTTCCTCCCATTATTATTAGATTATAGCAATTAATATTCGAAAAAACGGAATTTAATAAATCAAATTAAAATTTCAAAATTCTTTAGTTATAATTGTTCTTTGTTAACACAAAAACAAAAAGTATCAGAATTGGATACCGTTTTTGAGATGGTACCGTAAGCGTCCTTTGTGTTTAAAAACAATATAAACCTACGCCACGTTTTTTTTTTTTTTTTTAAAAAAAATTAAATTATTACGCCTAGCCTTTTAGTTTTTTTTTTCTTCTTTAAAATGTTCACTGCTATTTTATTTTTAATTTTTTTTTTTTTTTTTTTGTTTCGCCTATTAAGATCCTCCTGATTTTTCTATACGTCCACCCGGATATTTAGTTTCTATATTATGATTTTCTTTAAATTCGCGCCTCGAATTTAATAGAAAAGTGTCGCCTTAATGAAAACTAAATTTTACGCCTTTTTTTTTTTTTTTGTATAGATTCGTCCACGATCTTCTAATAAAATGCCTTGTGTGGCTAATACAACAATCGCGTTATTTCTCACAATCTCTTTTTTTTTTTTTTTTTAGAAAAAAAAAAAAAAACTTTTCACTCAAAAAAAAAATTAACAACTCACGCTTTCTGTATGATCTGGATGATCGAATCCTTTATTATATCTCGTCTCTAGATCAATCCCGGTTGAGCCCCCATGTGGTTTTTTTATTAGATGATGATTCTGTTTTTTTGATGTTTTAATAAAAACTCTTCGACTGTTGTAACTAGACTAAATTTATTTTAAAATATTATAATAATTATTTCCTATAATTAAATGTGTGTTAGTGTGTGATTTTAATGTAATACAAAATATAATTCAATATGAAAAGTGTGTGTATAATTGTAGTGCTTGTGTGTGTGGCTCCATTGTTTTGATTAATGTTACAGGGTGATCCCACTTATATATATATATTTTTTTGATTTTGATAAAAACATAGGTTTGCCTTAACATCTCGCAAAAATCAAAAAAAAAATTTATTGCCAAATATCTTACGCACAATTTGAAGACAATTAAATTGCGCAATTTTCCATAAAGAATTCATATTTTTGCAACATCTCTAAGTTGGTCATTTGGACGATCAGTTTTTGCATAATTTTTTATTTTTTTTTATTTTGACAAAAACATAGGTTCGCCTTAACGTCTCGCAAAAATAAAAAAAAAAATTATTGCCAAATATCTTATGCACAATTTCAAGACAATTAAATTGCGCAATTTTCCATAAAGGATTCATTATTTTGCAACATCTCTAAGTTGGTCATTTTGACGTTCTAAAGTACATAATTTTTTTTATTTTTTTTATTTTGATAAAAACATAAGTTCGCCTTAACGTCTCGCAAAAATAAAAAAAAAAATTTTTTGCCAAATATCTTACGCACAATTTGAAGACAATTAAATTGCGCAATTTTCCATAAAGGATTCATATTTTGGCAACATCTCTAAGTTGGTCATTTTGACGTTCACTCAACATCTCTAAATTAGTCATTTTGACGTTCTGTAGTACATAATTTTTTATTTTTTTTTCATTTTGATAAAATCATAGGCACGCCTTAACGTCTCGCAAAAATAAAAAAAATAAATTATTGCCAAATATCTTATGCACAATTTGAAGATAATTAAATTGCGCAATTTTCCATAAAGGATTCATATTTTTGCAACATCTCTAAGTTGGTCATTTTGACGTTCACTCAACATCTCTAAATTAGTCATTTTGACGTTCTGTAGTACATAATTTTTTATTTTTTTTTTCATTTTGATAAAATCATAGGCTCGCCTTAACGTCTCGCAAAAAAAAAAAAAAATTTATTGCCAAATATCTTATGCACAATTTAAAGACAATTAAATTGCGTAATTTTCCATAAAAAATTCATATTTTTGCAACATCTCTAAGTTGGTCATTTTGACGTTCTGTGGTACATAACTTTTTTTTTTTATTTATTTTGATAAAACATAAGTTCGCCTTAACGTCTCGCAAAAATCAAAAAAAAATTTTTTGCCAAACATCTTACGTACAATTTGAAGACAATTAAATTGCGCAATTTTCCATAAAGGATTCATATTTTTGCAACATCTCTAAGTTTGCCATTTGGACGTTCAGTGTTACATTTTTTTTTTTTTTTTTTGATTTTGATAAAACATTGGTTCGCCTTAACGTCTCGCAAAAATCAAAAAAAAAATTTATTGCCAAATATCTTATGCACAATTTGAAGACAATTAAATTGCGCAATTTTTCATAAAGGATTCATATTTTTGCAACATCTCTAAGTTGGTCATTTTGACGTGCCGTGGTACTTATTTTTTTATTTTTTTGATTTTGATAAAAACATAGGTTCGCCTTAAAGCTTTGCAAACATCAAAAAAAAATTTTTTGACAAATATCTTATGCACAATTTAAAGACAATTAAATAGCGCAATTTTTTTTTAAAAATTCATATTTTTGATATTCTCTGGTACTTATTTTTTTATTTTTTTTTTATTTTGATAAAAACATAGGTTTGCCTTATTGTCTCGCAAAAATCAAAAAAAAATTTTTTGACAAATATCTTTTGCACAATTGGAAGACAATTAAATTGCGCAACTTTCTATAAAGGATTCATACTTTTATAACATTTCTAAATTGGTCATTTTGACGTTCTGTTGTACATATTTTTTTTTTTTTTTATTTTGATAAAAACATAGGTTCGCCTTAACGTCTCTCAAACATCAAACAAAAATTTTTTGCCAAATATCTTATGCACAAATTGAAGAAAATTAAATTGCGCAACTTTTTATAAAAAATTCATATTTTTGCAACATCTCTAAGTTGGTCATTTTGACGTTCCGTGGTACTTATTTTTTTATTTTTTTGATTTTGATAAAAACATAGGTTCGCCTTAACGCCTCGCAAAAATCAAAAAAAAAATTTTTTGACAAATATATTATGCACAATTTGAAGACAGTTAAAGTCCGCAACTTTCTATAAAAAATTCATATTTTTGCAACAACTGTATAGAGTTTGAATCATCAGGTCATGGTGATACTTATCGCGATTTATCCAGTACCTATGTCTAAAAGTTCAAATATTAAAAAATGCTTTTGGTGAAAAACATGGCGATGGTTCAGCTGGTGTTGTTATTAACCTGCTTCATTCTATATTTCGACAGTGTACGGTGACCCTCAATGGAAAAGCCGTTTCACAATCAGATAACAATTACCATTATCGATCATACATAGAGAACCTATTAAATTATGGAAAGGATGCTGCTTCCACTCATTTAGAGTCTTGCGGATGGGTAATCGATACCGGAAAGCTTGATAGTCTAACTGCCACACATAACACAGGGCTAGATGCTCGAAAAGCAATGTATGCAAAAAGTGAAGATATTGAGTTAATTGCTAAACTTCATGTGGACATGTTTAACCAACCAAAACTTCTTTTGAACAATGTTGATTTACGAATTGTGTTAACATTAGACAAACTCGAATTCTATATAATGGAAGAAGATAATAAAACTTCTATTTTAAAAATTCTAGAAGCTACCATGTATATGAATAAAGCATAATTAGAACAGACCTAAACTTTAAACTTCTACACCTTAATCCAACATCGAGGTCGCAATCTTTTTTGTCGATATGAACTCTTAAAAAAAATTACGCTGTTATCCCTAAGGTAACTTAATTTTTTAATCATTAATAATGGATCAATAATTCATAAATCAATGGAAAAAAATAATAAGAGTTTATTAAATCTTATTGTCACCCCAACAAAATAATTTATTTAATAAAATTTTAAATATTCTTTATAAATTATAAAAAAAAAATTATAAAGCTCTATAAGGTCTTCTCGTCCTTTAAAAATATTTTTGTCTTTTTACAAAAAAGATAAATTCTAATAAAAATTTATTTGAAACAGCTAATACCTCGTCCAACCATTCATACAAGCTTTCAATTAAAAAACTAATGATTATGCTACCTTTGCACGGTCAAAATACCGCGGCCCTTTAAATATTTCAGTGGGCAGGCTAGACTTTAAATTAAACTCAAAAAGACATGTTTTTGATAAACAGGCGAGCATTAATTTGCCGAATTATTTAAATAAACCTCACAAATATAAATATATTTACAAATTATTATACTAATTTAATCATTATTCCTTTATTTTTAAAACTAAAATAAACACTTCAATAAAAAATTTAAAATAAATAAAATAATTTTTTAAATAAAATAAATTATAACACAATTTTTAATAATGACTAATTCTAAGCCTATATTTATTATCACTAAATTAAAATTTATAAAAATTTATCTTAAAGCTTATCCCTTAAGATATTAATATTACTAAATAAATAATTATTAAAATTAAATAAATACAATTAATAATATCTGAATTAAATTCATTTCTTGAAAAACTAGATATATTTAAGAACGAATAACGTTTCATTTCTAATTAACTATTTTTAATAATTATGCTACATTAATTAACATAATTAATTAGATCTCTTAAATTCGAGAAAAATAAATTTATATTTTTTATTTGATCAACCCTGATACACAAGGTACAATTAACTAAATTTTCTTTTAAATTAAAAATTTTTCAATATATTTCAACAATCTTTCACAATACAAATAAACTATTATTAAAATTATTATATCTTTAAAAAATACACAAACTCATAAACATTAAAATTAATTTTATTAAATCAACTATAACACAAACAATATTATCAATCTAAACCGAATTGCACGGATTTCTTTTCAATGTAAATGAAAAACTTTACTATTTAAGCTTTAAATTTTTTTAAGTTTCAAGATCATAACTAATACTACTCTAGTTTTAAATTTTACATTTTAAATAATAGGGTATCTAATCTTAGTTTATTAATAAAATTTCATAGCTTTAATAATTCTTAACCTTATAATTAAATAAATTTAAAATTTCACCTAAAAAATTAATAAAAAAAAATAAAACCATCAATTTAACTAAATCCTAATAATATTTACTTGCATTTTTTGTATAACCGCGGCAGCTGGCACAAATTTTGCCAATACTAAATAATATTCCTAATTCTAAATTTCTTTAATAATTAAAATTAATTACTGCGAATTAATATAAACTTTTATCTTTGAGATAAATAATAAAACACACAAAAATTTACATGTAAAACAAACTATAAATAAATTTTTACTTGCAAAAATAAAACAATTTTCTATTTAATAAAATAACACCATAACGGAATACGCAAAATTAAATTAAATTTAACCCTTTTAAAAATCCAAATAATTTAACACATTTCAACATAATAACAAAATTATAGTAACCCTTCACATTTTATAAATGTGAACTATAACTAATCAACTCCCTTAAATTAATTAACTAAATTCACCTTATTTTAAATTATTATTTTACTAAACTAGACTTTTAAACACTAAATAAAACCCCCGGAACTAAAAACTTTTAAAGTTCACATTTCAACATAATAACAAAATTATAGTAACCCTTCACATTTTATAAATGTGAACTATAACTAATCAACTCCCTTAAATTAATTTACTAAATTCAACTTATTTTAAATTATTATTTTTCTTAATAAATAAAACTTTTATGCTAAATTAAACTATAACTTTTTAATTTTTTAGCACTAAATTTAATATTATTATTGTTAAATTTACTTTATCTTAAATTATTATTTCCCCAAACAAAAAAAAAAAAAAAATTTTTTTTATAAAACCTCAAAATTTTAACTTTTTTAATATCAAAATTTAATATTATTATTGTTAAATTTACTTTATCTTAAATTATTATTTTATTAAATTAGGCTTTTTTTATATTAATAAAGCTTTTAAAATAAATAGTATTAATAATATTAATAATTATATAATATAAATAATTTATATTAAATATATATATATTATATTAATTATTAATTTATAAATATGTATAATTAATATAAATAATTTATGTTATATAATTTTTATATATTAATAAATAATATATTTTATAAAATAAAAATTTATATATAATAATTAATAAATAGTACTAATTTACATATTAATTTTTATATATTCAATTTCTTTAGTTCTCAAACATAAGGCTATTAGGACTAATAAACCCGTGTTAATTAATAAGCACTTATTTATTAGTCATAAATATTCACTATATATATTAAATATACATTAATTAAAATTTAATTTAATAATTATTTATATTAATATAAAATTTTATATTATTTTCATTATATATATAATATAATACACGCGTATAAAATATCAAAACTTTATTAAATTTTAACTATAAAATTTTTAAAATCAACCCAACAATATAAATTAACCAATAAATAATAAACTAAATCCATTTACAACAAATTTTCTAATAAAAAGAAGAAAGTTTTTGCAAAAAAGCTTGAAATAAATTGCCTGACAAAAGGATTACCTTGATAGGGTAAATCATATTATTAAAAATTATATTTATTATATTTAATAGAATTAAACAATTCCTAAAAGTATCAAAAACTTTTGTGCTTCGTACACTAAAATATAAAAAGATAAGCTAATTTAAGCTCGTGGGTTCATACCCCATTTATAAAGGTTTTAATCCTTTTCTTTTTAATTGTTAAAAATTCATCAAAATTATTGTTTTTATTTACTTTAATAAGAGGATCTTTAATTGCTATTTCATCTAATTCATGATTAGGAAGCTGAATAGGCCTAGAAATTAATTTGTTATCATTTATTCCCTTAATAATTAATACAAATAATTTAATGTCTACAGAAGCATCACTGAAATACTTTTTAACTCAAGCACTAGCTTCTTCAATACTATTGTTTTCTATTATCAGATTTATATTAACAACAAACATAGTGAGACAAATTAGCTTAGGTGCAGATTACTGCAGTTTAATAATTAATTCAACACTTTTATTAAAAATAGGAGCGGCTCCTTTCCATTTTTGATTTCCGGGAGTAATAGAAGGATAAACCTGAATAAATAATTTAATTTTAATAACTTGACAAAAAATTGCACCTTTAATATTAATTTCTTACTGTTTACAAACAAATTTTTTGACGGTAATTATCTTATTATCAGTATTAATTGGATCGTTAGGGGGGTTAAATCAAACCTCTCTTCGTAAAATTATAGCTTTCTTCTCTATTAACCATTTAGGATGAATGCTGGCAGCTATGTTAGTAAGAGAAAATTTATGGGTATTTTATTTTTATTTTTACTCTTTCTTATCTTTTACTATAGTGTTTTTATTTCATACTTTTAAACTATTTCACATTAATCAAACCTTTTCAATATTTTCTAATTACCCTGTAATTAAATTTGGGATATTTATATCACTTCTTTCTTTAGGTGGACTGCCCCCCTTTTTAGGTTTCTTCCAAAATGAATGGTAATTCAATCTATAACCGCAAATAATTTTATTTTTTTAATAACTTTAATAGTGTGTTTAACCTTAATTACATTATATTTTTATATTCGAATTTGCTACTCAGCGTTTATACTAAATTATTGAGAAACATCATGAAACTATTTATTTTCATACAATAATTTAAGTATAAAGATTTCTCTTCTATTATCTTTTTTTTCATTAACAGGATTACTTTTAATAAGAAGTATATACTGAATCTTTTAAGGCTTTAAGTTAAACAAACTAATAGCCTTCAAAGCTATAAATATAAGATCTCTCTTTTAAGCCTTAGTAATTAAATTACTCCTTTAGAATTGCAGTCTAATATCATTATTGAATATAAAACCTATTGATTAAAGAAGTAATCCTTCATACATAGATTTACAATCTATTACCTATCATTCAGCCATTTAATCGCGACAGTGATTATTTTCAACAAATCATAAGGATATTGGAACATTATATTTTATTTTTGGGGCTTGAGCTGGAATAGTTGGAACTTCATTAAGTATATTAATTCGAGCAGAACTTGGACACCCTGGAGCTTTAATTGGAGACGATCAAATTTATAATGTGATTGCCACTGCTCATGCTTTTGTAATAATTTTTTTTATAGTAATGCCCATTATAATTGGGGGATTTGGAAATTGACTAGTTCCTCTAATACTAGGAGCACCAGATATAGCATTCCCACGTATAAATAATATAAGATTTTGATTACTTCCCCCTTCTCTTACTTTATTATTAGCCAGAAGTCTTGTTGAAAATGGAGCTGGAACAGGATGAACAGTCTATCCTCCCCTATCTGCGGGAATTGCCCATGCAGGAGCATCTGTCGATCTTGCAATTTTCTCATTACATCTAGCAGGAATTTCGTCAATTCTAGGAGCTGTTAACTTTATTACAACTGTTATTAACATACGATCTTCTGGAATTACATTTGATCGAATACCCTTATTTGTGTGAGCTGTAGTAATTACAGCAGTATTATTACTTTTATCCCTCCCTGTATTAGCCGGAGCAATTACAATACTTTTAACAGATCGAAATTTAAACACATCCTTCTTTGATATTGCCGGAGGGGGGGACCCTATTTTATACCAACACTCATTTCATCCTGAAGTGTATATTTTAATTTTACCCGGGTTTGGGATAATCTCGCACATTATTAGTCAAGAAAGAGGTAAAAAGGAAACTTTTGGAGCCCTAGGAATAATTTATGCTATATTAGCTATTGGATTATTAGGGTTTGTTGTTTGAGCCCATCACATATTCACAGTTGGAATAGATGTAGACACTCGAGCTTATTTTACATCAGCTACAATAATTATTGCTGTTCCAACCGGAATCAAAATTTTTAGTTGATTAGCAACATTACACGGAGCCCAATTAAACTACTCTCCAGCTCTTCTGTGATCTTTAGGATTTGTTTTCTTATTTACAGTTGGAGGTCTAACTGGAGTTGTTTTAGCTAACTCCTCTCTTGACATTATTCTTCATGATACTTATTATGTAGTAGCTCATTTTCACTATGTCCTATCAATAGGAGCAGTATTTGCTATTATAGGGGGATTTGTCCACTGATACCCCTTATTCTCGGGACTAACAATAAATCCTGAGTGATTAAAAACTCAATTTATAATTATATTCCTAGAAGTAAATTTAACATTTTTCCCTCAACATTTCTTAGGATTAGCCGGAATACCTCGACGATATTCAGATTACCCTGACCCATACATAACATGAAATGTAGTATCAACAATTGGGTCTACTATTTCATTTATTGGTATTTTATTTTTCTTATTTATTATTTGAGAAAGTATAATTACTAAACAAACAGTGATTTACCCATTAAACTCATCTATCGAATGATACCAAAATCTCCCCCCTGCTGAACATAGTTACTCTGAACTTTCTTTATTAACTAACTAAATCTAATGTGGCAGATTAGTGAAACGGATTTAAGCTCCGTATATAAAGGGTTTTCCTTTTATTAGAAAAATGGCAACATGAAGTAACCTGGGATTACAAGACAGAGCATCTCCTTTAATAGAACAATTAAATTTTTTTCACGATCATACACTCTTAATTTTAACTTTAATCACTATTCTCGTTAGATATTTAATAATTATATTATTTTTTAATAAATTTACTAACCGCTATTTACTCTCAGGACAAATAATCGAAATTGTTTGAACTATTTTACCAGCAATTGTACTAGTGTTTATTGCTATACCATCTTTACGACTATTATATTTACTAGATGAAATTAATCATCCTGCCATTACACTAAAAACTATTGGACATCAGTGATATTGAAGTTATGAGTATTCGGATTTCTTAGACCTAGAATTTGATTCCTACATAATCCCAACAAATGAATTAGAAGTAAACGGATTTCGATTATTAGATGTAGATAATCGAGTAGTATTACCTGTTAATACCCAAATTCGAATTTTAATTACTGCTGCGGATGTTCTTCACTCATGAACTATCCCGGCACTAGGGGTAAAAGTAGATGCAACTCCTGGACGATTAAATCAAACAAACTTTTTAATCAATCGTCCTGGATTATTTTATGGACAATGTTCAGAAATTTGTGGGTCTAATCATAGTTTTATACCTATTGTTATTGAAAGAGTTCCCACTAATTATTTTATTAATTGAGTAACAATAATAAATGCTTCATTAGATGACTGAAAGCAAGTAATGGTCTCTTAAACCACATAATAGTAAATTAGCAATTACTTCTAATGAAAAAATTAGTTAAACATATAACATTAGCTTGTCAAGCTAAAATTATTATTATATAATATTTTTTGATTCCACAAATAGCACCATTAAGATGATTAAGCTTATTTATTATTTTTTCAATTACATTAATTATTTTTAGAACTATAAACTATTTTTCTTTCCTACCCAATTCACCAAAAACCTTAAAAAGAAGTAAAATAACTACTTCAAACCCATTGAATTGAAAATGATAACAAACTTATTCTCAGTATTTGACCCATCAACAAATATTCTTAATTTATCATTAAATTGAATAAGAACTTTTATTGGACTATTAATAATTCCATCAATATACTGATTTATTCCTTCACGATTTCACATTATTTGAAATAACATTTTAATTACTTTACACAAAGAATTTAAAACATTATTAGGCCCTGCGGGACATAATGGAAGTACTTTTATTTTTATTTCTTTATTCTCGTTACTTTTATACAATAATTTTATTGGACTCTTCCCATATGTGTTTACAAGTACTAGTCATTTAACTTTCACCTTATCCCTAGTTCTGCCTTTATGATTAAGATTTCTAATTTATGGTTGAATTAACCACACTCAACATATATTTGCCCATCTTGTTCCTCAAGGGACCCCTGCTGTTCTAATGCCATTTATGGTTTGTATTGAAACTATTAGTAACATTATTCGACCAGGCACCCTAGCTGCTCGATTAGCAGCTAATATAATTGCAGGATACCTATTATTAACACTACTGGGAAATACTGGGCCATCTATGGTCTATTCTCTAATAATTGTCTTAATTATAGCACAAATTGCTTTATTGGTATTAGAGTCAGCTGTCGCAATCATTCAATCATATGTTTTCGCTATTTTAAGCACTTTATATTCTAGAGAAGTAAACTAATGTCAACCCATGCCAATCACCCTTACCACTTAGTCGATTACAGACCATGACCTTTAACAGGAGCTATTGGAGCAATAACAACCGTATCCGGACTTGGTAAATGATTCCATCAATATGATATAACTCTAGTCACCTTAGGGCTGCTAATCACATCATTAACAATATTTCAATGATGGCGAGACATCTCTCGAGAAGGAACATTCCAAGGTTTACACACTCATACTGTTACTTTAGGGTTACGGTGAGGAATAATTTTATTTATTGTATCAGAAATTTTCTTTTTCATTTCCTTTTTTTGAGCTTTTTTTCATAGAAGACTTTCTCCCGCAATTGAACTAGGGGCAATATGACCACCCATAAGAATTATCCCGTTTAACCCATTTCAAATTCCTTTATTAAACACAGATATTTTATTAGCCTCAGGAGTAACCGTCACATGGAACAATTAAATTTTTTTCACGATCATACACTCTTAATTTTAACTTTAATCACTATTCTCGTTAGATATTTAATAATTATATTATTTTTTAATAAATTTACTAACCGCTATTTACTCTCAGGACAAATAATCGAAATTGTTTGAACTATTTTACCAGCAATTGTACTAGTGTTTATTGCTATACCATCTTTACGACTATTATATTTACTAGATGAAATTAATCATCCTGCCATTACACTAAAAACTATTGGACATCAGTGATATTGAAGTTATGAGTATTCGGATTTCTTAGACCTAGAATTTGATTCCTACATAATCCCAACAAATGAATTAGAAGTAAACGGATTTCGATTATTAGATGTAGATAATCGAGTAGTATTACCTGTTAATACCCAAATTCGAATTTTAATTACTGCTGCGGATGTTCTTCACTCATGAACTATCCCGGCACTAGGGGTAAAAGTAGATGCAACTGCTGGACGATTAAATCAAACAAACTTTTTAATCAATCGTCCTGGATTATTTTATGGGCAATGTTCAGAAATTTGTGGGTCTAATCATAGTTTTATACCTATTGTTATTGAAAGAGTTCCCACTAATTATTTTATTAATTGAGTAACAATAATAAATGCTTCATTAGATGACTGAAAGCAAGTAATGGTCTCTTAAACCACATAATAGTAAATTAGTAATTACTTCTAATGAAAAAATTAGTTAAACATATAACATTAGCTTGTCAAGCTAAAATTATTATTATATAATATTTTTTGATTCCACAAATAGCACCATTAAGATGATTAAGCTTATTTATTATTTTTTCAATTACATTAATTATTTTTAGAACTATAAACTATTTTTCTTTTCTGCTCAATTCACCAAAAACCTTAAAAAGAAGTAAAATAACTACTTCAAACCCATTGAATTGAAAATGATAACAAACTTATTCTCAGTATTTGACCCATCAGCAAATATTCTTAATTTTTCATTAAATTGAATAAGAACTTTTATTGGACTATTAATAATTCCATCAATATACTGATTTATTCCTTCACGATTTCACATTATTTGAAATAACATTTTAATTACTTTACACAAAGAATTTAAAACATTATTAGGCCCTGCGGGACATAATGGAAGTACTTTTATTTTTATTTCTTTATTCTCGTTACTTTTATACAATAATTTTATTGGACTCTTCCCATATGTGTTTACAAGTACTAGTCATTTAACTTTCACCTTATCCCTAGCTCTGCCTTTATGATTAAGATTTCTAATTTATGGATGAATTAACCACACTCAACATATATTTGCCCATCTTGTTCCTCAAGGGACCCCTGCTGTTCTAATGCCATTTATGGTTTGTATTGAAACTATTAGTAACATTATTCGACCAGGCACCCTAGCTGTTCGATTAGCAGCTAATATAATTGCAGGATACCTATTATTAACACTACTGGGAAATACTGGGCCATCTATGGTCTATTCTCTAATAATTGTCTTAATTATAGCACAAATTGCTTTATTGGTATTAGAGTCAGCTGTCGCAATCATTCAATCATATGTTTTCGCTATTTTAAGCACTTTATATTCTAGAGAAGTAAACTAATGTCAACTCATGCCAATCACCCTTACCACTTAGTCGATTACAGACCATGACCTTTAACAGGAGCTATTGGAGCAATAACAACCGTATCCGGACTTGTTAAATGATTCCATCAATATGATATAACTCTAGTCACCTTAGGGCTACTAATCACATCATTAACAATATTTCAATGATGGCGAGACATCTCTCGAGAAGGAACATTCCAAGGTTTACACACTCATACTGTTACTTTAGGGTTACGGTGAGGAATAATTTTATTTATTGTATCAGAAATTTTCTTTTTCATTTCCTTTTTTTGAGCTTTTTTTCATAGAAGACTTTCTCCCGCAATTGAACTAGGGGCAATATGACCACCCATAGGAATTATCCCGTTTAACCCATTTCAAATTCCTTTATTAAACACAGCTATTTTATTAGCCTCAGGAGTAACCGTCACATGGACCGATCATGGATTAATAGAAGGAAATCATTCACAAACAACACAAGGATTATTTTTTACTGTAATTTTAGGAATTTATTTTTCTACTTTACAAGCATATGAATATATAGAAGCCCCTTTTACAATTGCTGATGCTGTATACGGGTCAACATTTTATGTTGCCACCGGGTTTCACGGATTACATGTATTAATCGGAACATCCTTTTTATTAGTATGTCTAATTCGACACATAAAATCTCATTTTTCTAATACTCATCACTTTGGATTTGAAGCTGCAGCTTAATATTGACACTTCGTAGATGTTGTTTGATTATTTTTATATATTTCTATTTATTGATGAGGTAGATAACATTTATATAGTATAAAAGTATATGTGACTTCCAATCACAAGGTCTAAAAATCTTTAGTATAAGTAATTTTTTTAACATTATTCATAAGACTAATTATTATAGCAATTGCCATAGTAGTAATAATACTCGCCTCATTACTATCAAAAAAATCAATTGTAGACCGAGAAAAAAGATCCCCATTTGAATGTGGGTTTGACCCAAAAAGATCTTCCCGTTTACCTTTCTCCCTACGATTTTTTTTAATCGCCATTATTTTTTTAATTTTCGATGTAGAAATTGCATTAATTTTACCTATAGTAATAATTATTAATTTTTCAAATATAATTATATGATCTCTTACCTCTATTTTCTTTATTTTAATTTTATTAATTGGGCTCTATCACGAATGAAATCAAGGGGCATTAAAGTGAAGCTCATAGGGTTGTAGTTAAATATAACATTTGATTTGCATTCAAAAAGTATTGATTAGTCAATCTACCTTAGAATATGAAGCGATATATTGCAATTAGTTTCGACCTAGTCTTAGGTATCATTACCCTTATTCTTAAAATATTTAATTGAAACCAAAAAAAGGTATATCACTGTTAATGATACTATTGAATTATAAATTCCAATTAAGGAAGTATGAGGTTCAAGTAAAAGCTGCTAACTTTTTTCTTTAATGGTTAAATTCCATTTATACTTCTATCTATTTATATAGTTTAAAATAAAACCTTACATTTTCACTGTAAAAATAAAGTAACTACTTTTATAAGTTACTAAATATTATTACCTAATATTCAAAGATTTAATAAATCTCATTAACATCTTCAGTGTCACGCTCTATCCATAAGCTATTTGAATTAAAAAACTATTATTATTAATAATACAATAAATCACAATACAAAACTTAATAAATAAATTTTTAACCTCAGAATTCTTTTTTAATCTTCTATATAATATTTGACCTCCAAAATACTCACTTCAACCCTGATCAAATTTTTTTACTATTTTAGACCCTACTAATAAAGGATAATAAACCACACCAATTGTCGAAATAACAGGCATAAACCATATTGAACCTGAAAAATATCTTAAATCATAGTAAAACAATGACTTATTAAAAAAATTTAAAGAAATATTAGAAATTTAATAACCTGCAAATCCACCTAATAAACAAACCAGTAAAGTTAATAATTTTAATTCTATAGGTAAACAAATTATTTGACAAGTCGGAAAAATTAATCAACTTAACATACTACCCCCAATAATAGCCATAAATAAAAGACCAAACATTCCTCGCAATAAGACTCATCCTTCATCATTCATAGGATGTAAAGAACTTCTATTAAACTCCCCAGTTATCGAATAATAAACTAACCGTAAAGAATAACATACTGTTAACCCTGTTGAAAAAAAATATAAAAAAAAACTAAATAAATTAATATAATTAAATAATAATTAATAATAATAATAATAATAATAATAATAATAATAATAATAATAATAATAATAATAATAATAATAATAATAATAATAATAATAATAATAATAATAATAATAATAATAATAATAATAATAATAATAATAATAATAATAATAATAATAATAATAATAATAATAATAATAATAATAATAATAATAATAATAATAATAATAATAATAATAATAATAATAATAATAATAATAATAATAATAATAATAATAATAATAATAATAATAATAATAATAATAATAATAATAATAATAATAATAATAATAATAATAATAATAATAATAATAATAATAATAATAATAATAATAATAATAATAATAATAATAATAATAATAATAATAATAATAATAATAATAATAATAATAATAATAATAATAATAATAATAATAATAATAATTAATTATTATAATTAAATCCTTAGAATAAAACCCAGCTAAAAAAGGTATCCCGCATAAAGCTAAATTAGCTAAATTTAAACAAACCGATGTTAAAGGCATCTGATTAACTAATCTACCCATAGTTCGAATATCTTGAGAATTCTTTATGTTATGAATAATTGCCCCAGCACATATAAATAATAATGCCTTAAACAAAGCATGGGTTAATAAATGAAAAAAAGCTAATTTATAATACCCTATTCAAAATTCTTATTATTAAACCTAATTGACTTAAAGTAGATAGGGCAATAATTTTCTTTAAATCAAATTCAAAATTAGCCCCTAGCCCGGCTATAAATATAGTTAACTCAGAGACTAATAATATAAATTGACCTAATAAAGTATTTTCTAATAAACAATTAAAACGAATTAATAAATAAACCCCCGCTGTAACCAAAGTAGAAGAATGCACTAAAGCAGAAACAGGGGTAGGGGCAGCTATTGCTGCTGGAAGCCAGGAAGAAAAAGGAATTTGAGCTCTTTTAGTTATAGCTGCCAATACTACCAGCCCCCCAATAATCATTATTTCATAATTACTTTTTATTAATTCAAGATAAAAAATATAGTTCCATCTCCCATAATTTAATATTCAAGCAATTGCTAATAATAATGCAACATCACCAATACGATTTGATAAAGCAGTCAACATCCCGGCATTATATGATTTAACATTTTGAAAATAAATAACTAAACAATAAGAAACTAACCCCAGTCCATCTCAACCTAATAAAATTCTAATTAAATTAGGACTAATAATTAATATTATTATTGATATTACAAATATTAAAACTAATATGATAAAACGATTAATATTAATATCTTCTGATATATATTCTTTTCTATAATAAATAACTAATGATGAAATAAATAACACAAATGATATAAACATTAAACTTATTCTATCAAATAAAAAAGTCATTACAATAGAAGAAGAATTTAAAGAAACTACTTCCCACTCAATAAAATAAACTAAGTCTTGTAGTAAAAAATTTAAACTTATTATAAATAATCTAAGTCTAATAAAAAATAAAAAAATACAACTAATAAAACAAATTGAAATATATCCCACGATCTAAAATGAAAAAATTCATATCATTGACACCACAAATCAATATTTTAATTAAACTATTTAAATATAACCATAGTATACAGGAATCACTTTTTAAAATTAATAAATTTAACGGAAATCAATGTAAAAATAACAATAAATATTCACGAGTTTTACCTCCAAATGTGGCATAAGCGCCAGCACAAAATTTACCATGTTGGCTATAAGAATATAAATATAAAGTATAAGCCGCACTAAAAAATGATAAAAAAGCTAATCTAAATATAGTGACTCAAGATCAACCAACAATTCTATTTAATAGTCTAATTTCACCCAATAAATTTAAAGAGGGAGGTGCGGCCATATTCGCAGAAGATAGTAAAAATCACCATAAAGCTATTCTAGGCATAAAATTTAATATCCCCTTATTAATAAAAAATCTTCGACTCCCTATACGCTCATAAGAAATATTAGCAAGGCAAAATAAACCAGAAGAACACAACCCATGAGCAATCATTAATGTATAAGCACCACAAATTCCTCAATAACTCAATGTTATTAGCCCACTTAACACAATACCCATATGAGCAACAGAAGAATAAGCAATTAAAGCCTTTAAATCTGTTTGACGTAAACAAACTAATCTAACTAAAACCCCACTAATTAAACTAATTCTCACTCAAATAAAATTATTTATAACACCAGTTTTTTGAATAAAAGGGAAAACACGCAATAACTCATAACCCCCTAACTTTAATAAAACTCCAGCTAAAATTATTGAACCTGAAACAGGAGCTTCAACATGAGCCTTAGGTAATCACAAATGAACTAAAAATATTGGCATTTTAACTAAAAAAGCAAAAATCATACATAAATACAATAAATCATAATTGAAAACTATTTTTCTTAATAAACTTATCTCCATAGTCTTCCCAAAACTAAAAACATAAAAAATTCCAATTAATAAAGGTAAAGAAGCCAATAAAGTATAAAATAATAAATAAATTCCAGCTTGTAATCGTTCAGGCTAATACCCTCAACCTAAAATCTAAAATAACGTAGGAATTAAGCTTCTTTCAAAATACAAATAAAATAAAAACAAATTTATTGAAATAAACGTTAAATAAAGAAAAATTAACAAAAATAAAATTATTAAACTAAAAAAATTTAAAAAATTATTATTTCGATTAACAGACTCACTAGCTATTATTATTAATCTACAAATTCAAAATCTCAACAAGATTATCCCATAAGAAATAATGTCACAACCTAAAAAATAAGAAATGTTTATTCAATAATAAAAATAATAATTTATAATAATAAACATAAAACTAAATACAAATAATAAATTTTGCACCATTCAATATCTTTTTTTAAAAAAACAAATAGGAATCATAAAAATTATTATAAATAAAATTTTTAACATTGTAAAACAGAAAAAGAATTAAAATAATCATTACCATGAGTTCGAATTATAGAAACTAAAATAGATAACCCTAAGGCCCCCTCACACACACTAAAAGTTAAAAATATTATTCTAAAAAAAATTTCATAGTTAAATAAATTTAAAAAAATATATAAAAACATAAATATTCTTAACACAATAAATTCTAAACTTAACAACATTGCTAATAAATGCTTACAATTAAAAACAAAAACCATTACCCCAGAAATAAATAAAAAAATAGGAACTCTTCAATAAATTAATGCTATCATTAGTTTTAATAGTTTAACAAAAACATTGGTCTTGTAAATCAAAAATAGGAACGCATTCCTTTAAAACTTCAGAAAAAAAAGAATCTTTTATCATTAATCTCCATAATTAATATTTTAATTAAACTACTTTCTGTATTATACAATTTTTAATTGCTTCCTGTAGATTAACCTTTAGATTTATATTTATACAAATAAAACACCCTCTAGCAATAGGAATTATTTTATTAATTCAAACTTTTTTAATTTGTATTTTAACAGGATCTTTTGCTAAAACTTTTTGATTTTCCTATGTGCTATGTTACAATAAACCCCAGCATTTTATTAGCGCATGAAAAAGTGCTCTCACATAAAAATGCTGTATATCCATATAAGAGAGTAGAAGTTAAATCTTATACAATACCAGCAAACACGCAAACATTATCAATAGATAATGCCGTAATAGGTGTTCTTCCCAATCTACTATTAATTGCAATGGTTGACAACGATGCGTTTTCAGGAAAAAGATCCAAGAACCCGTATAATTTTAAAAATAATAATATATCCAGATTTAATCTAATTGTAAACGGGGTACAAGTTCCAAATAAACCGATCGAGTTCGATTACAGCAAGCCACCGTTCATTAGTACAGGAGGATATAACACACTCTTTCAAGGAACTGGTATCTGTTATTTTGACCGAGGTCATCAGATTACGAAGAATTTCTTTGATAGTGGATGTTTTTACTGGCTTTTGATCTAACAAGCGACTTTTCTAGAAGTGAATCACTCTTAATCTATTAAACACAGGCTCATTAAGAATTGAAGCACGCTTTGAAAAACCTTTACCAAATACAATATCTTGTATTGTATATACAGAATATGATGCAATCATTGAAATCAATAAAGATCGAAATGTTCTAACCAGTTTTTGAAGAAAAAATTGTATAAATAGGTGTTTAAACAAGAAAACTAAACAGAAAACCAATATGAATACAACAGAGTTAGTAAAAAAATTGAAACAAAATGATGTTACACGTAAATTCTTCGCTGGTGTTTACCCTGCAGATCTTTTACCAAAAAAATTGAAACGCCCATCTTTTGTTACTGCCAACACTGATGATTCCAAAAACCCTGGTACGCATTGGGTGGCATTTTTTCTACCAAAGATTGGACCCATAGAAAATTTTGATTCCTTCGGAACCACTCCAAAAAATAATTTTTTTCTAAAATTTCTACACAATCATAGTGGAAAATACACAAGAAATAAAAAACAGTTACAATCATTGTTATCAAAGTGTGTGGGCAGTACTGCTCTGTTTACGCATACTATAAATGTAAGAAAAAAAGTATGCTAACATTTTCGAATATGTTTAAGAATAAAAAATTAATTTTAAATGATGTGAAAATAATTAAAATATTTAATAAAATTTAAAAAAATAAAAATAAAAAATTCTAGCTGCTTTTATATAAAAGGGATGGACTTTTTTAAAATATATCATTAGTTCTTTATAACTGATACTGTAAAAGTGTTTTATTATTATTTTAAAATGTTAAAACTTAGTAAAATATCAAAAAAAAAAAATTGATAGTATTCCTAGTTTCAATCCTACGAATTTTCAATCTGAAGCACTTATTTTTGTAAATGGAACGTTTATTAATCTTAATCATGATGAGTGGAATAAACTTTTTATAAATATACAAAAATATACCAAATTATTCTCATCATCATCAAAAAATAAAAAAGACAGTGAACTTCTAAGGTTCTTAGATGAAATAGGATCCTTTTCTATCACTGTTGTTAATAATAATAATAACAACGAAATGAAGGAACTGTGTATTTCTAAAAATCAACAGCAAATTATTCTATTAAGAAAAGAATGGTTATCATTTGAATTAGTAGCACAATTCATAAGTCAAGTGATGCTTTATAATTCTTGTATTGTGAATGATGTCCAGGAATACTTTAATACATATCTACAACTTTGTAAGAATAAACATACCAAAATGTTACCACCGTCAGATTTGTTGATACCATCACCAAATACACATACAGGCTTCAATTATTGCAGAATGTTTTACGAAATTCCACTACTTTGTAAAACTCAAATTCATACTTTTATAAAAAATAAAATATAAGAAATAATAAAGACCTGTATGTATGTTTAATTATCAATGTATTTTTTCTCAGAAAATGTATTTAATAATATAAGAAATAATAATAATAATAAAAACCTGTATGTATGTATTAATTAATTAATTATAAATGTATTTTTTCTCAGTAAATAAATTTATTTCTACTTAAAAAAAATATTATGTTTTTTATTTGTAACTTAAAATTTTTGTTTGTTTCTTGTCTTCACATGTTTTTCGCGTCACACATTCACCTACAATATCAACAACCCGTTTTCAATATTCTCTTGTCTTATCGTGTTCGTACAACAACAACACATTTTCTTGCAATTCTCTTTCACATTCTATTTCTTAACGCGGCCCAATATACTCGCACGAATATACACCCTCTTACTCGCACAAATATATACCCTCTCCCTCCCCCTCACGCGATGCGCGCCTCGCACGATACAACAACAACGCATACAATATCGTATAATGCGTCACAGTCAACACAACATGACTATCGGACAATTTACAACAACAACACACACAGTATGCCACTACTGTACAACACGTCACAAAACAACATGACCAATCGCACATACAACAACAACTCGCTGACTCTACTCTCTCACTCAAACACACTCCAACAACATACACTCTCCCTCATACACCATACTTTACAACAAAAACAAATGGTACCATCGTATAGATTTTTTGATACTCTTAGCTGAATCTACTCTCTCACTCAAACACACACAAACAACATACCCTCTCCCTCACACAACACACTTTACAACAAAAACACATGAAACTATCGTACAGATTTTCTTACTCTTCTTTCACATATAAATCTGTACGATAGTGGTGTTAATACTACTGATATTTGTCAAAAAAAATGTTGTTGATTTTTGCGAGACGTTAAGGCGAACCTATGTTTTTATCAAAATCAAAAAAAAAAAAAAAATATGTACCACAGAACGTCAAAATTACCAACTTAGAGATGCTAGAAAAATATGAATCCTTTATAGAAAGTTGCACAATGTAATTCTCTTCAAATTGTGCATAAGATATTTGCCAAAAAAATTTTTTTTTTATTTTTGCGAGACGTTAAGGCAAAAAAAATAATTATGTACCACAGAACGTCAAAATGACCAACTTAGAGATGTTGCAAAAATATGAATCCTTTATAGAAAGTGGCGCAATTTAATTGTCTTTAAATTGTGCATAAGATATTTGTCAAAAAAATTTTTTATTAATTTTTGCGAGACGTTAAGGCGAACCTACATTTTTATCAAAAAAAAAAAAAAAAGAATTATGTACTACAGAATGTCAAAATGACCAACTTAGAAATGTTGCAAAAATATGAATCCTTTATAGAAAGTTGCGCAATTTAATTGTCTTCAAATTGTGCATAAGTTATTTGGCAAAAAATTTTTTTTTGATTTTTGCGAGACGTTAAGGCGAATCTATGTTTTTATCAAAAAAAAAGAAAAAAAAAGAGAATTATGTACTACAGAACGTCAAAATGACTAACTTAGAGATGTTACAAAAATATGAATCCTTTATAGAAAGTTGCGCAATTTAATGTGTAAAACACATATATATATAAATATTTAATAATATATATATGTGTATATATTTCATGAAATTTTTTTCGTGTATTTTGCTGTTGTAAATTTCACATATATAAATATATAAATATTTTCGATACTTTTGTTGTACGTTTTCTTTATTTTTGTTATGACGAAATACACTTGATCAAATATGACTTTACTAAATAAAGTATTTATTTTACTAATAAAATATAAAATAAAATTGTAATTTTTTGTTTCTTATAAAAGATTGTATTTAAATCATTGTAATTTTTTGTTTCTTATAGAAGATGGATATGATAATATATTGTCATTCATAAAGTTCCATTCCAATGCTTTTGTTGTACGGTTTCTTTATTTTTGTATAACGAAATACACTTGATCGAATATAACTTTACTAAATATATTTATATATATGTATGTATATATGTATATATATGTGTGTATATATGTGTGTATATATGTGTGTATTATTATAGAAAAATCTTAATATTTTTATATAAATCAATTTTCATCTATTTATATTTGATTTTATAATCAATTGCTGAGGTGAAAAGATCAAAATGCCTGAAAATAAATATGATACTTTTGAACTAATAACCAAATTTCCAAAGTATACACTATTTTCTAATCGATTCAACAGTTTCACTTCATTTCCAAATAATGTGAAGCTGGATTTTATTTTACAAAATTGAAAGACAATGTACAATGCTTCAGTTGTGGAGGATGTCTAAGTAACTGGTTAAACGATGAGTCACCATGGGTTCATCACGCAATATGGTATCCTGATTGTCAATATCTAAATTTAGTTAAAGGAACATAATATGTAAATAATATGCGAAGAACATGTGTTGTGGGTTTACAATAAAATATATTTCTTTAAAAAAAAAGTTTGCAATATTTGTTTTATTTGTGATAACAGTTATTGTGAACACAAAGTAGTAGAAATAAATTACAATGAGTAGACAGGATATTGTTAAAGAGCTTCATAAGACTGCGCGAAAAAATTTTGTTCGTCGAAAAGTTAAACTCAAAGGTATTGATGATTTGTGGCAAGTGGACTTAGTCGAAATGATTCCATATGCAAACCAAAACAGCCAGTATAAATATTTACTTACTGTTATTGATTGTTTCTCTAAGTATGCTTGGGTGAAACCAGTGTTGAACAAAACAAGTAATTCAGTTTGTGAAGCAATGCTTAAAATTTTTGTGGAAAGTGATGGAAAACCATCCAACTTACAAACAGACAGTGGAAAAGAATTTTATAATAAGACTTTTCAAAAACTTATGAAAAAATATCAAATAAATCATTACTCAACCTACACACATTTGAAATCGAGTATAGTAGAAAGATTCAATATAACTTTAAAAGATAAAATGCGGAAAACATTCAGTTTGCAAGGAACATACAAATGGTTGAATACAGTTAATGTGTTGGTACACGAATACAACAATACAAAACATAGAACAATTAAAATGAGACCTATTGATGTGAATAAACGAAATGAGAAAACATTACTGTAGCTCAGTTGGTAGAGCGGTCACCCGGATAGTGAAAGGTCCTGAGTTCGAGTCTCAGTTGTGGCATAGAAGATTTTGTCAGTCCATCAATTTTTCCTTAAAATAATAACTTTAATTTAAATTGAAAAATATTAATCATTGTGATTAATATAGCCTAATGGTAAGGAGTAAATAAATGTCAATTTATTCACTTCTAAAAGAAATTTAATATCAAAGAAGAATGGTTGAATCCACGGATTATTCTAAAAAATGAATTCAGGTAATGTGTTAGATCGATTTCTATGATGGTCAGAACAAATAATTCTTCTTCATGGAAAAATTGAGATTTAAAAATTAACACAATAAATTAATGAATTTAAATATTAAGGTGAAATTGATTGGAATGATAACTTTCGACTGTCACTGTAGCTCAGTTGGTAGAGCAGTCACCCGGATAGTGAAAGGTCCTGAGTTCGAGTCTCAGTTGTGGCATAGAAGGTTTTGTCAGTCCATCAATTTTTCCTTAAAATAATAACTTTAATTTAAATTGAAAAATATTAATCATTGTGATTAATATAGCCTAATATAGGTAAGGAGTAAATAAATGTCAATTTATTCACTTCTAAAAGAAATTTAATATTACTCAAAACAGTTTTTAACATCGTTCCAAAATTGGTAAAAAATAAGTAAATTAGTAAATATAAATCTATATGCGACAAGGGATACACATCAAAATATTGCCGGTCGTTTTTATGAAAAAGAGCTTCAGAAGACGAAAAATCCAAACGTATTTCTAGTGGAAAAAATTATGAAACGAAAAAAAGATATGGTAAATGTGAAATGGCTTGGTTTTGATAATACTCACAATTCCTGGATTAAGAAAACAGATATTATTTAATTTTTAAATTTATTATTTATTATAAATATTAATATTATTTATTTACATTATTACAATAAAAATTTAATATACTAGGTAGGTTTATCATCAAAATTTTATAATGTAAGTTTATTTATTAACTGAATATATTATTACGTCTTAATCTTATCAATAATTTATTTTTATTCTAACAATTTAAAAAAATCTTAAATAATAATAAATGTGTATTTCAAATTTAATTATTTTTTATATAATTTAAAATAAAAAACAATTATGTAAACCTATTCATTATAAAAAATGAATTTATAGAATAAAATTACAAATTATTATATATATATATATGTGATTTTATTTTATGAATTATTATCTACCTATTAATAATAATATATTAATGAAACAATTTCAATCTTCTTATGCCAAATAAATTAAAAGTGAAAAAACATTACATATAATATAAATCATAAAGTAAACCGTAAAAGCAATTTTCATATAAAACTTGATGAGTAATATTATTAAATTAACAAATTCATACAAAATATTCCTCTTTTTTTCGAAAGGTTTACATAAAAAATTTTTTTATTAAAAATGGAAATCTTCAATTTTATTTGAAAACGTTGCCGCGAAAGGAGCTGCTTTTTTTTTAAAATAACATAAAAAATTCTGAAACTATTAGTAAAAGAAAAAAATGTGAGAGCAACATAAAAAATAATCCTCTCTTAAAATGAATGTACACATCATCATAAAAAGAATTGATCCTAAAAATAATTGTATTTATGTATGGACTTTAATATTATATAATGTCATACATATTTATGATTTGATTTTATCAATCAAAAAATTATCAGCCTTGTAATGCGTAAAGAAACAAACACACACGCATACTCATGGAAACATTGTGTTTTACGATCACTCTCATCAAACGACTTCGAAATTTATTTGAATTAAAGTTTTTAATAATACGTTTGCGATCGACAATTTTGAATCATGTTTTATCATGATTTTTTCAGATTATAATCTATCTCATTTTTACGCAAAATGTTTTAAACATACAAATACATACAAAACATATTCTGCAAGTAGGGGTAAGAGTGATGACCCATCAGGACATACACCAGAGCAAAAAAGAGAAAAAATTACTGAGAAGAAAGCACCAAGCTCGACCCTAGAGAATAGAAGAGAAGCAAGGGCGAACTTGGAGGATGGTGAATGGACTGCGGTCATTAATAAAAAAACAAAGGAGAAGAGGAAAGGAAGAGACAGAGTGAAACTTCCTAGAGCGTATAAAACGGATGCTATTGTGATTGGGAAAAAAGGTGAAATGACGTATGCAGACATACTTCGCAAAGTCAAAGGAGACCCAACACTAAAAGAACTGGGAGAGAAAGTATCTCGCATTCGTAGAACCCACAAAGGGGAGATGATTCTTGAAGTGGAAAAGGAGGAAAATGCGACAGGTGGACTGAAATATCAAGACCTTATGAAGGTTGTGCTAGGGGAGTCTGCAAACGTGAGGTCGTTAACACACGAAATCACCATCGAAGTAAAGGACCTGGATGAAATCACAACAAAGGAGGAAATCCGCAAAGCCTTGGAAGCACATTTCAATTATGAATTCCCAGACGACTCAATGGTCAGGAGATTAAGGAACACATACGGAGGTACGCAGCGGGCCGAAATTAATCTACCGGCAGAATTAGCCATCAAGCTAATAAAAACCGGGAAAATTAAAATTGGTTGGACGATCTGCGCAGTAAGAGAGTTGGTGCAACCTAAGAATTGCTATAGGTGCCTAGAGTTTGGACACATTGCAATTTCATGTAAAAATGTTGATAGATCAAAACTCTGCTGGAGGTGCGGAGAAACAGGACACAAAGCCAAATCCTGTGGCAATGAACCAAACTGTGTAGTTTGCAACGAGAAAGGTCGTCCGAGCAACCACGCGGCGAGAAGTTTCAGGTGTCCAGACTACAGGAGCGCAGTGAACGTAGCTAGAAGATGAGAATATTACAAATAAATCTCAACCACTGCGAGGCAGCGCAAGACCTGTTGGGTCAAACCATAGTGGAGAAGAAAGTAGAAATTGCTATAGTGTCAGAACCATATAAAATCCCGCAAAATAATCTATGGACATCTGACGCTACTGGTAAAACTGCTATATGGGCATGCGGAAAATATCCATTTCAACAGTGTATGAAACAGAAAGTGAATGGCTTTGTAACGGCCAAAATCAACGGCATTTATATTTACAGTTGTTATGCTCCTCCTAGTTTACATATCTCACAATATGAATTAATGGTGGATAACATTGTAAGAGATGCAACAAGGCGGCACCCCACTATCATTGCCGGGGATTTCAACGCGTGGGCCGTGGAGTGGGGCAGCACGGACACAAACCCCAGAGGACGCATCCTGCTAGAGGCACTTTCCCCCATAGATATAGTGCTCG
>OY720157.1:162500-235000 GCA_963082725.1 Pedicia rivosa | reverse complement strand
CAGTTGTTATGCTCCTCCTAGTTTACATATCTCACAATATGAATTAATGGTGGATAACATTGTAAGAGATGCAACAAGGCGGCACCCCACTATCATTGCCGGGGATTTCAACGCGTGGGCCGTGGAGTGGGGCAGCACGGACACAAACCCCAGAGGACGCATCCTGCTAGAGGCACTTTCCCCCATAGATATAGTGCTCGGCAATAAGGGAAATACCAGTACTTTCCGCAAAAATGGACGGCAGTCAGTGGTGGATATAACATTTGTGAGTAGGCAGCTAGTTAATCACTTAAACTGGCACGTAAGCGAACACTATACCCATAGTGATCACCAAGCTGTGATGTATGAAGTAATTTCCCAGAGTGATGGCAACAGGATACCAAAAAGGCTCACAAGAAAAGGGTGGGTGACCAAAACATTCGATGGCGAGCTATTCTGCGAGATCCTAAGGGATGTCCACACAACAGCAGACAGTGCTGAAGATATGGCGAAATTCTTGGTGAACCAGCTATCAATAGCGTGTGATGCAACCATGCCAAGAAGGAGAGATAACTCGCGAAGAAGATCAGTATACTGGTGGAATGAAGACATAAAGGACCTTAGGACCAAGTGTTTCAGAGCCAGAAGAAGATGCCAAAGAGCGGCAAGGAACACAGAATACGAAGGCAGACAGTCTGAGTTCAAAGTACTGAGAAAGCAACTCCGAGACAAAATACGGGAAGCCAAGAGGGAATGCTTCAAGCAACTTTGTGACGAAGCGGATACCAGTCCCTGGGGCAGTGCTTACAGGGTAGTAATGACAAAAATAAAGGGCATAAAGATTCCCCAAGAATTATGCCCCGAGAAATTGCAAAACATTGTTCAGACACTTTTTCCTCACCATACGCCAAGGCTTGGAAGGAGAACAGCCTTTGAAAACACAGAGCAAATACCAGAGGTAACCGAAGAAGAGATCCTGAGCATGTGCAACAGAATGGGGGACAAAAAGGCTCCTGGTCCGGACGGGATTCCAAACCGAGCGCTCAAGACTGCGATTAAAAGTAACACAAAAATATTCGTGGATACAATGCAATCCTGTCTTAAGGAAGGAACGTTTCCCAAAGAGTGGAAACGCCAAAGGTTAGTTCTAATACCAAAAGCAGGGAAACCTCCGGAAGAGCCGAACTCGCATCGTCCTCTTTGCATGCTCGACTCTTTGGGGAAAATGCTGGAGCGTATCATTCATAATAGACTGAGCCCATTAATAGAGAAGGAGGATGGCCTTTCAAATAACCAATTTGGTTTCCGGAAGGCGCGATCCACATTGGATGCCATCGGCATGGTAATATCAACTGCCAATGAAGCCATACAGGGCAAAAGATGGAAAGGAGGGACCAAAAAATACTGCGTCATAGTCACAATTGACGTGAAGAATGCGTTTAACTCCGCAAATTGGGACCAAATCATAAGGGCATTACAGAGAATGAATGTTCCAAAGTTCCTGGTGCGAATCCTAGAAAGCTATTTCGAGGACAGAATACTGGAGTACAACACCGGAAAGGGTCTCTTAAAATACAGGATAACCGCTGGGGTCCCTCAGGGTTCCGTGCTTGGACCAATTCTTTGGAATGTTATGTATAATGACATACTTAAGATAAGAGTCCCAGATGAAGTTAAGGTGATAGGGTTTGCAGATGACATTGCAATAGTGGTAAATGCAAAACAACTGGACGAAATCGAAATGGTCGCTAACGAAACCATCCAAATATTAAGAACATGGCTTGACTCGGTAGGGCTAGAGCTAGCTGAGAACAAGACGGAGAGTGTGCTGATCAGTAGCAGGAAGAAGATTGAATCCGTTACTCTAAAGGTGGGAAATTTTGAAATTAAATCAAAGAATGCCATCAAATACCTAGGAGTAATGATCGACCAAAAGTTGAGCTTCCAAAGCCACTTGGAGTATGTAAGCAAAAAGGCAGCAAAGGTTCATTCTGCGCTGTCAAATATGCTACCTAATATTGGAGGTCCAAGAAGTAGCAGAAGAAAGTTACTGGCAGGTGTAGTAAAATCAGTTGTCCTTTATGCTTCGCCAATTTGGGCAGAGGCAATGAGGGTCGAGAAAAACAGAAGGATACTGGGGAAAGTCCAGAGACTCAGCGCCCTAAGAGTCATTAGCGGCTACAGAACCATGTCGGACGATGGCGCCTGCGTCATTGCAGGAATGATGCCTATCCACATCGCAGCGGAGGAAGCTAGAAGAGTATTTGAGGCCAAGAGGCGGGACCCTTTAGCTAGACGGGAGTACAGGGAAAGAGAAAGACTGCAATCCATGCAAACATGGCAGCAACAGTGGCAGACCTCTGGAAAGGGGCGCTGGACGCATAGGCTAATTCCGAAGATAGAGCCGTGGATTAGCCGCAAACACGGGGAGGTCAACTATCACCTAACCCAATTTCTATCTGGTCATGGTGGTTACCGGAGTTATTTATACCGTTTTGGGCATGATGATTCTCCATTATGTCCAGAGTGCGAAAACAAAGAAGAGAACGCTGAACATGTGTTTTTTGTATGCTCTCGATTTGAGCAAGAGAGGAGAGACATGGAAAAAGCAGCGGACGTAAAGCTCAACCCGGACAACATAATAGGCGAAATGTTGAAATCGAAAGAACTATGGGACACTGTCTGCAACAATGTAGCTATAGTAAACATGGAACTAAGACGGCTAGAAGCAATAAGAAATAGGTTAGAGTGAGCGGAAATGCTCTATCCCCCTCCTGAAGTAATACTTTACGGTGGTTCCGGGGGGAATATGGGATTAGGAGAAGGGAGGTGGTTTTAGTGGGTAAAAATCCCACACTCAGTGTTCAATCATGAACAGAAAATATAAACACTGCAATGTAAACCCAGCGTCCAGACGTATCAACTTACCAGCACTTGATAAGACAATTATAATAATATTAAAGAATTCATGTATTATGCAATTATGCATAAAATTAATATTATTAGAATTCTGTTAAGATAATCTTTAAATAATAATATTTTAGAGTTGATGTATTATGCGATTATGCATAAAAATATATGTGAAAAGAATTCTTGTGAGAAATTAATTAATCTTACTTTTTAAATGCTTTGTAATCATTTTTTGTATATATAAACCAAAATTTATATAGAATAAAATTAGTCTGAAAATAACAATCAAAGTGTTATTATTAGCAGCGCAATTGTAGAGAAGGTTCTGGCCCCTATACAGTGGGATTACAATTGTGCCAACAATTACCTAAAGATTTGGACTTACAAACCAAGTCTTTAAATGGTCCTTCGAGCCTAAGAAGAACAGGCGTCCATCGAGCTAACAACAGCCAACCGATGAGATTAAGATGAAAAGGCGTCCATCGAGTTAACAACAACCAACCGATGAGATTAAGAAGAAAAAGCGTCCATCGAATTATCAACAGCCAACCGATGGGGTATAGTTCTTCGAGTCAAGAAGAACTAAACGAACTTCGAGTCATCAAGAACTGACCGAGTTAATAAAAAGAAAAAATAATCCAAAATTTCCTACCATAAATTGTTTTCTTAGAGAAGGGAATACCTTCGCTAGCTTGCTGGAATTACTAAGAAAAATATGTCCGTTTCCAATTAAAAAATTGTTTGATCTCAGACAGAGGAATACTCTGGCCGTTTACGGAATTACTGAGAATCAACAATACACAAAATTCCAACTCTCCTACCTAGAATTATTGATCTTAGACAGAGGAAGACTCTGGCCGTTTACGGAATTACTAAGAATCAATAATTTCCATATTTAAAATAATTAAATGCAATATTTAAAATGAACAAAAGAAACAGAAACTTGAGGAGCCTAAGAACAACGGGATAATCAACCCAATATAGACACTGTTAAAATAGGAAATGTGGAAGAAAAAAGAAACAGAAACTTGAGGAGCCTAAGAACAACGGGATAATCAACCCAATATAGACACTGTTAAAAAAGAAACAGAAAAAAAAAGAAACAGAAACTTGAGGAGCCTAAGAACAACGGGATAATCAACCCAATATAGACACTGTTAAAATAGGAAATGTGGAAGAAAAAAGAAACAGAAACTTGAGGAGCCTAAGAACAACGGGATAATCAACCCAATATAGACACTGTTAAAATAGGAAATGTGGAAGAAAAAAGAAACAGAAACTTGAGGAGCCTAAGAACAACGGGATAATCAACCCAATATAGATACTGTTAAAAAATGGAAATGTGAGAGGAAAAGCATTTGAATTGGATAATTATTTATTAAAATTTGAGAAAAACCAACACCAAATTATAGAAATCTCTTTAAAAAAGTCAAAGATTAGTATTAAAAGAAGTTCAACACTGATAAGAAGAACTACAGTACCTACAACAAAAATAAATTACAAATATTTTTGTCAAACAAGAATACACTATAAATATTCTTGTCAAAAAAAACCTACAGTATATACAACAAAAATACTCAACAAATATTTTTGTTAAACAAGAATACCCTACAAATATTCTTGACGAGACGAACAAAAGTATATACAACAAAAATACACTACAAGTATTTTTGGTCAAAAATACAATTCAAATTTTTTGGCAAAACAACACTATATATACAAGTATTTTTTGGTCAATGAAAACATTACAAATTTTTTTTGTTCAAAACAATACTTATTACTACTTATTACAACCAAATAGAATAAGTATATATAGAAATTCAATAAAAGCAATGAAAACAACAAATATTCGCCCCCCGAACCATGCTTGCTTTGTTCAAAAGCAAGCAGATTATTAAAACAGCAACAAATTGGTGGATTAGAAAATGGAATGCAAAACTTATGAAACTTGTCAATCAAACAACAACGCAGATTGAAGACTTTATTTAATGCTACAACTTGGAGTCGAACAACAAAAGATTTCTACATAAACTGCTTGATCGAACAACAGCGCAGATTGAAGACTTGATTTAATTTTACAACTTAGAGTCGAACAACAATAGATTCTACATAAACTATCAATTAAACAACAACAATATTTGAACACTGTGATGAGATGCCAGTTCAACAAAGCAACAAGAAATTATATCGTCATTTTCTATCAATAGAACATTAATTGATAAATTGCAATAATCAAAATGTTTGCCAAATTTATCATACACATGTGGCTGACAACGGTAAGCAGAACCGGTCTAACTCAGAAAAGTATGCAGAGAAACCTGCCATCAACTCAGAATTACTTGGCCAAGGTTTCTACCATTCCACGAGGTTAATACTAGTGCATTGATAACAATAACAACTACCGATGACACGGAACAATATTTAAGAGTTCTCAAGCTGTGCTCATCACTGAAGATATAGCAAAACGATTGAGATTAAAAAGACAACCTACCTATGTTCAAATTACTGGAATGGGAGGTACCGCAAAAGTATCAGCACTTGTCTTTACAACTTTATCACAACTAGAACATCAGATAAAGAAGCCGATAACAAAAATAAGTTCATTACCAATTGGGGAACAAATTGAAGTAACTGTAATAAAAGTTAAGAATTTTCATCATCACAATAACAACAACAACAGGTGGTATCATAAGGACACCAAATTCAGTACCAAGAGATAACATATTTAATAAAGATGACATTCAAATTGCTGGTCGGCAAATATAAACGCAACATAACATAAGAAATATAATACAGTAACATTTGCATCACCAACACAGCAAATTCAACACAAGATCCAGCAGAAAGTGGTAGGGCTTACCCACCACGGTGTACATCATTAACGTTTATAGTTTTCATAACAAGAAAGAAGTGACGTGACGATCAACACAAGGTGGTAAAATAGCGGCACATAAAACAACATCAGCCTAACAAACATGATACTACAACCAACCTAACAGAAGAGTTCCATAAGCAGAAAGAAAACAACATTAGTGTACCCATCCTATGGTTCAACATTGATAAAGAAGAACTCAAAACTGCAATACAACAGCAAAAGGATCAAGAAACTTTACCGAAAGCTACACACCATGACGTACATCAGTATGTGATCTCATACTCTGCGTTCATACTAGCAATTCTTTTGGGGATAGCATATACTGTTCGCCGAATATATCTTTCAAGAACTACACGAGGTGGTAACACAAGAGCACCATCGAGCCCAGACTTCGACCTTCAAGCACCAACCGGGAGCTAGGAATGGATCCGGACTTACACTGGAGGCCCGGGAGTATGTTCAATCATGAACAGAAAATATAAACACTGCAATGTAAACCCAGCGTCCAGACGTATCAACTTACCAGCACTTGATAAGACAATTATAATAATATTAAAGAATTCATGTATTATGCAATTATGCATAAAATTAATATTATTAGAATTCTGTTAAGATAATCTTTAAATAATAATATTTTAGAGTTGATGTATTATGCGATTATGCATAAAAATATATGTGAAAAGAATTCTTGTGAGAAATTAATTAATCTTACTTTTTAAATGCTTTGTAATCATTTTTTGTATATATAAACCAAAATTTATATAGAATAAAATTAGTCTGAAAATAACAATCAAAGTGTTATTATTAGCAGCGCAATTGTAGAGAAGGTTCTGGCCCCTATACAGTGGGATTACAATTGTGCCAACAATTACCTAAAGATTTGGACTTACCAACCAAGTCTTTACACTCAGTCTTTGGAAGATTTCCACCTTCCTATATAAAAAAAAAAAAAAAAAAAAAAAAAACACACACACACACACACACATGATGGGAATTAAAAAACCATCCGCGGACCAAAATCAGTAGTCCGATTACAATTATTTTTTACGAGAAATATTTCGTATTTAATTAAATATGTATTTTTTTGAACTAACCATTATATATTTTATTTTTTGCCTGTTTCTATTTACGTTTTTTTTGTTTTTGAATAAAAGATTAAATAAATTTTCTTTAAAATAATAAATTCTTCATCATTAATTTTTTCAATGATATTAGTAAAACAATATAAACAATATTAAAAATTAAAATGTGAAGAAATACAAAATATGAAAACAATTAATACCTAAAATATCTCACAACCTACCATAGGTTGTGAGATAAATAACAAAATAATGCAATGATAGGCATATAAACGAAATAACGTATCATAGTATTGCATGCAACTCGCACTAACACAGTCTTAGTTTTATGTACATAGACATTTTCTCGTTTTTTTCTCTAACGAAATAATCGTAATCGGACCACAGATAGGGGTGTACTCCCCCGAATTAAATCACCAACTATGGTAGGTTTATATACTTCAGAAAAACTTACGGTGCAGAGAATAGGATGCTCAGTACCGGCGGCTGTGGCGAGCGAGCGAGCGGGCTCCCAGGCGTCGAAATCAAGCGACCGCAATACATCAGCAGTGGTGAACTTGGCTGCTGAGGTAGATACAGCTACAAGGAATAGTACGAATAGTAGGCTCGACTTGGATGAGAAACCAAAAAAGAGTAAGGGTAGAACCGTATCCTTAAGTGAGTGGAGGGAATGGATGAAAACGAATGGGGAGGATGCATTTAAAGTCAGTGCGAAATTACAGAGGTCACCAACGCTAGAGATAGCACAAAATACCAATCTTGTGTTACTCCCACCAGTTACAGACCAACCAGTAGACCCTCCAGTAGCAACAGAACCGGTAACAGAACCGGAACGAATCACTGCTTGCTGGGGACCAACAAATAGAGCGATCGTTGACCAAAAGGTCAATAAACTGAGAAATGAGATCGATACTCTGTTGGAGTATGTTAAGCCAAGGCATAACGTACACCAAGAAATTAAAAGAATGATCCGCCAAATCAAGGCATCATTCGGTGATCTAGCAGATGGAGTGAAAGAATTTCCAAGGTAATCAACAGTAAACAAAATGAAGCCAGAAGGGGAAACAAACAACGCTTCCAACATGGCTACGACTTCGAAATTTATTTGAATTAAAGTGTTTAATAATACGTTTGCGATCGACAATTTTGAATCATGTTTTATCATGATTTTTTCAGATTATAATCTATCTCATTTTTACGCATAATGTTTTAAACATACAAATACATACAAAACATATTCTGCATTCACACAAAAAATAGACAGAGGGACATAAAAATAATCCGCTCTATTTTGAATTAAAGTTAAAGGTTAAAGGTATCATTCGGTGATCTAGCAGATGGAGTGAAAGAATGGCCAAGCCAATCAACAGTAAACAAAATGAAGCCGGAAGGGGAAACAAACAACGCTTCAAACATGGCTACCCAAACGGAGAACCGTCCGATCAGTAAGCAAGCGGATCCAACTTCGAAAAGAAGTAGGGGTAAGAGTGATGACCCATCAGGACATACACCAGAGCAAAAAAGAGAAAAAATTACTGAGAAGAAAGCACCAAGCTCGACCCTAGAGAATAGAAGAGAAGCAGGGACGAACTTGGAGGATGGTGAATGGACTGCGGTCATTAATAAAAAAACAAAGGAGAAGAGGAAAGGAAGAGACAGAGTGAAACTTCCTAGAGCGTATAAAACGGATGCTATTGTGATTGGGAAAAAAGGTGAAATGACGTATGCAGACATACTTCGCAAAGTCAAAGGAGACCCAACACTAAAAGAACTGGGAGAGAAAGTATCTCGCATTCGTAGAACCCACAAAGGGGAGATGATTCTTGAAGTGGAAAAGGAGGAAAATGCGACAGGTGGACTGAAATATCAAGACCTTATGAAGGTTGTGCTAGGGGAGTCTGCAAACGTGAGGTCGTTAACACACGAAATCACCATCGAAGTAAAGAACCTGGATGAAATCACAACAAAGGAGGAAATCCGCAAAGCCTTGGAAGCACATTTCAATTATGAATTCCCAGACGACTCAATGGTCAGGAGATTAAGGAACACATACGGAGGTACGCAGCGGGCCGAAATTAATCTACCGGCAGAATTAGCCATCAAGCTAATAAAAACTGGGAAAATTAAAATTGGTTGGACGATCTGCGCAGTAAGAGAGTTGGTGCAACCTAAGAATTGCTATAGGTGCCTAGAGTTTGGACACATTGCAATTTCATGTAAAAATGTTGATAGATCAAAACTTTGCTGGAGGTGTGGAGAAACAGGACACAAAGCCAAATCCTGTGGCAATGAACCAAACTGTGTAGTTTGCAACGAGAAAGGTCGTCCGAGCAACCACGCGGCGAGAAGTTTCAGGTGTCCAGACTACAGGAGCGCAGTGAACGTAGTTAGAAGATGAGAATATTACAAATAAATCTCAACCACTGCGAGGCAGCGCAAGACCTGTTGGGTCAAACCATAGTGGAGAAGAAAGTAGAAATTGCTATAGTGTCAGAACCATATAATCTATGGACATCTGACGCTACTGGTAAAACTGCTATATGGGCATGCGGAAAATATCCATTTCAACAGTGAATGGCTTTGTAACGGCCAAAATCAACGGCATTTATATTTACAGTTGTTATGCTGCTCCTAGTTTACATATCTCACAATATGAATTAATGGTGGATAACATTGTAAGAGATGCAACAAGGCGGCACCCCACTATCATTGCCGGGGATTTCAACGCGTGGGCCGTGGAGTGGGGCAGCACGGACACAAACCCCAGAGGACGCATCCTGCTAGAGGCACTTTCCACCATAGATATAGTGCTCGGCAATAAGGGAAATACCAGTACTTTCCGCAAAAATGGACGGCAGTCAGTGGTGGATATAACATTTGTGAGTAGGCAGCTAGTTAATCACTTAAACTGGCACGTAAGCGAACACTATACCCATAGTGATCACCAAGCTGTGATGTATGAAGTAATTTCCCAGAGTGATGACAACAGGATACCAAAAAGGCTCACAAGAAAAGGGTGGGTGACCAAAACATTCGATGGCGAGCTATTCTGCGAGATCCTAAGGGATGTCCACACAACAGCAGACAGTGCTGAAGATATGGCGAAATTCTTGGTGAACCAGCTATCAATAGCGTGTGATGCAACCATGCCAAGAAGGAGAGATAACTCGCGAAGAAGATCAGTATACTGGTGGAATGAAGACATAAAGGACCTTAGGACCAAGTGTTTCAGAGCCAGAAGAAGATGCCAAAGAGCGGCAAGGAACACAGAATACGAAGGCAGACAGTCTGAGTTCAAAGTACTGAGAAAGCAACTCCGAGACAAAATACGGGAAGCCAAGAGGGAATGCTTCAAGCAACTTTGTGAAGAAGCGGATACCAGTCCCTGGGGCAGTGCTTACAGGGTAGTAATGACAAAAATAAAGGGCATAAAGATTCCCCAAGAATTATGCCCCGAGAAATTGCAAAACATTGTTCAGACACTTTTTTCTCACCATACGCCAAGGCTTGGAAGGAGAACAGCTGTTGAAAACACAGAGCAAATACCAGAGGTAACCGAAGAAGAGATCCTGAGCATGTGCAACAGAATGGGGGACAAAAAGGCTCCTGGTCCGGACGGGATTCCAAACCGAGCGCTCAAGACTGTGATTAAAAGTAACACAAAAATATTCGTGGATACAATGCAATCCTGTCTTAAGGAAGGAACGTTTCCCAAAGAGTGGAAACGCCAAAGGTTAGTTCTAATACCAAAAGCAGGGAAACCTCCGTAAGAGCCGAACTCGCATCGTCCTCTTTGCATGCTCGACTCTTTGGGGAAAATGCTGGAGCGTATAATTCATAATAGAGTGAGCCCATTAATAGAGAAGGAGGATGGCCTTTCAAATAACCAATTTGGTTTCCGGAAGGCGCGATCCACATTGGATGCCATCGGCATGGTAATATCAACTGCCAATGAAGCCATACAGGGCAAAAGATGGAAAGGAGGGACCAAAAAATACTGCGTCATAGTCACGATTGACGTGAAGAATGCGTTTAACTCCGCAAATTGGGACCAAATCATAAGGGCATTACAGAGAATGAATGTTCCAAAGTTCCTGGTGCGAATCCTAGAAAGCTATTTCGAGGACAGAATACTGAAGTACAACACCGGAAAGGGTCTCTTAAAATACAGGATAACCGCTGGGGTCCCTCAGGGTTCCGTGCTTGGACCAATTCTTTGGAATGTTATGTATAATGACATACTTAAGATAAGAGTCCCAGATGAAGCTAAGGTGATAGGGTTTGCAGATGACATTGCAATAGTGGTAACTGCAAAACAACTGGACGAAATCGAAATGGTCGCTAACGAAACCATCCAAATATTAAGAACATGGCTTGACTCGGTAGGGCTAGAGCTAGCTGAGAACAAGACGGAAAGTGTGCTGATCAGTAGCAGGAAGAAGATTGAATCCGTTACTCTAAAGTTGGGAAATTTTGAAATTAAATCAAAGAATGCCATCAAATACCTAGGAGTAATGATCGACCAAAAGTTGAGCTTCCAAAGCCACTTGGAGTATGTAAGCAAAAAGGCAGCAAAGGTTCATTCTGCGCTGTCAAATATGCTACCTAATATTGGAGGTCCAAGAAGTAGCAGAAGAAAGTTACTGGCAGGTGTAGTAAAATCAGTTGTCCTTTATGCTTCGCCAATTTGGGCAGAGGCAATGAGGGTCGAGAAAAACAGAAGGATACTGGGGAAAGTCCAGAGACTCAGCGCCCTAAGAGTCATTAGCGGCTACAGAACCATGTCGGACGATGGCGCCTGCGTCATTGCAGGAATGATGCCTATCCACATCGCAGCAGAGGAAGCTAGAAGAGTATTTGAGGCCAAGAGGCGGGACCCTCTAGCTAGACGGGAGTACAGGGAAAGAGAAAGACTGCAATCCATGCAAACATGGCAGCAACAGAGGCAGACCTCTGGAAAGGGGCGCTGGACGCATAGGCTAATTCCGAAGATAGAGCCGTGGATTAGCCGCAAACACGGGGAGGTCAACTATCACCTAACCCAATTTCTATCTGGTCATGGTGGTTACCGGAGTTATTTATATCGTTTTGGGCATGATGATTCTCCATTATGTCCAGAATGCGAAAACAAAGAAGAGAACGCTGAACATGTGTTTTTTGTATATTTGAGCAAGAGAGGCGAGACATGGAAAAAGCAGCTGACGTAAAGCTAAACCCGGACAACATAATAGGCGAAATGTTGAAATCGAAAGAACTATGGGACACTGTCTGCAACAATGTAGCTATAGTAAACATGGAGCTAAGACGGCTAGAAGCAATAAGAAATAGGTTAGAGTGAGCGGAAATGCTCTATCCCCCTCCTGAAGTAATACTTTACGGTGGTTCCGGGGGGAATATGGGATTAGGAGAAGGGAGGTGGTTTTAGTGGGTAAAAATCCCACACTCAGTCTTTGGAAGATTTCCACCTTCCTATTTAAAAAAAAAAAAAAAAAAAACACACACACACACACACACACACACACACACACACACACACACACACACACACACACACACACACACACACACACACACACACACACACACACACACACACACACACACACACACACACACACACACACACACACACACACACACACACACACACACACACACACACACACACACACACACACACACACACACACACACACACACACACACACACACACACACACACACACACACACACACACACACACACACACACACACACACACACACACACACACACACACACACACACACACACACACACACACACACACACACACACACACACACACACACACACACACACACACACACACACACACACACACACACACACACACACACACACACACACACACACACACACACACACACACACACACACACACACACAAACCGAGCGCTCAAGACTGCGATTAAAAGTAACACAAAAATATTCGTGGATACAATGCAATCCTGTCTTAAGGAAGGAACGTTTCCCAAAGAGTGGAAACGCCAAAGGTTAGTTCTAATACCAAAAGCAGGAAAACCTCCGGAAGAGCCGAACTCGCATCGTCCTCTTTGCATGCTCGACTCTTTGGGGAAAATGCTGGAGCGTATCATTCATAATAGACTGAGCCCATTAATAGAGAAGGAGGATGGCCTTTCAAATAACCAATTTGGTTTCCGGAAGGCGCGATCCACATTGGATGCCATCGGCATGGTAATATCAACTGCCAATGAAGCCATACAGGGCAAAAGATGGAAAGGAGGGACCAAAAAATACTGCGTCATAGTCACGATTGACGTCAAGAATGCGTTTAACTCCGCAAATTGGGACCAAATCATAAGGGCATTACAGAGAATGAATGTTCCAAAGTTCCTGGTGCGAATCCTAGAAAGCTATTTCGAGGACAGAATACTGGAGTACAACACCGGAATGGGTCTCTTAAAATACAGGATAACCGCTGGGGTCCCTCAGGGTTCCGTGCTTGGACCAATTCTTTGGAATGTTATGTATAATGACATACTTAAGATAAGAGTCCCAGATGAAGCTAAGGTGATAGGGTTTGCAGATGACATTGCAATAGTGGTAACTGCAAAACAACTGGACGAAATCGAAATGGTCGCTAACGAAACCATCCAAATATTAAAAACATGGCTTGACTCGGTAGGGCTAGAGCTAGCTGAGAACAAGACGGAGAGTGTGCTGATCAGTAGCAGGAAGAAGAAAGAATCCGTTACTCTAAAGGTGGGAAATTTTGAAATTAAATCAAAGAATGCCATCAAATACCTAGGAGTAATGATCGACCAAAAGTTGAGCTTCCAAAGCCACTTGGAGTATGTAAGCAAAAAGGCAGCAAAGGTTCATTCTGCGCTGTCAAATATGCTACCTAATATTGGACGTCCAAGAAGTAGCAGAAGAAAGTTACTGGCAGGTGTAGTAAAATCAGTTGTCCTTTATGCTTCGCCAATTTGGGCAGAGGCAATGAGGGTCGAGAAAAACAGAAGGATACTGGGGAAAGTCCAGAGACTCAGCGCCCTAAGAGTCATTAGCGGCTACAGAACCATGTCGGACGATGGCGCCTGCGTCATTGCAGGAATGATGCCTATCCACATCGCAGCGGAGGAAGCTAGAAGAGTATTTGAGGCCAAGAGGCGGGACCCTCTAGCTAGACGGGAGTACAGGGAAAGAGAAAGACTGCAATCCATGCAAACATGGCAGCAACAGTGGCAGACCTCTGGAAAGGGGCGCTGGACGCATAGGCTAATTCCGAAGATAGAGCCGTGGATTAGCCGCAAACACGGGGAGGTCAACTATCACCTAACCCAATTTCTATCTGGTCATGGTGGTTACCGGAGTTATTTATATCGTTTTGGGCATGATGATTCTCCATTATGTCCAGAATGCGAAAACAAAGAAGAGAACGCTGAACATGTGTTTTTTGTATGCTCTCGATTTGAGCAAGAGAGGAGAGACATGGAAAAAGCAGCTGACGTAAAGCTAAACCCGGACAACATAATAGGCGAAATGTTGAAATCGAAAGAACTATGGGACACTGTCTGCAACAATGTAGCTATAGTAAACATGGAGCTAAGACGGCTAGAAGCAATAAGAAATAGGTTAGAGTGAGCGGAAATGCTCTATCCCCCTCCTGAAGTAATACTTTACGGTGGTTCCGGGGGGAATATGGGATTAGGAGAAGGGAGGTGGTTTTAGTGGGTAAAAATCCCACACACACACACACACACACACACACACACACACACACACACACACACACACACACACACACACACACACACACACACACACACACACACACACACACACACACACACACACACACACACACACACACACACACACACACACACACACACACACACACACACACACACACACACACACACACACACACACACACACACACACACACACACACACACACACACACACACACACACACACACACACACACACACACACACACACACACACACACACACACACACACACACACACACACACACACACACACACACACACACACACACACACACACACACACACACACACACACGCAACTGCCAATGAAGCCATACAGGGCAAAAGATGGAAAGGAGGGACCAAAAAATACTGCGTCATAGTCACGATTGACGTGAAGAATGCGTTTAACTCCGCAAATTGGGACCAAATCATAAGGGCATTACAGAGAATGAATGTTCCAAAGTTCCTGGTGCGAATCCTAGAAAGCTATTTCGAGGACAGAATACTGGAGTACAACACCGGAAAGGGTCTCTTAAAATACAGGATAACCGCTGGGGTCCCTCAGGGTTCCGTGCTTGGACCAATTCTTTGGAATGTTATGTATAATGACATACTTAAGATAAGAGTCCCAGATGAAGCTAAGGTGATAGGGTTTGCAGATGACATTGCAATAGTGGTAACTGCAAAACAACTGGACGAAATCGAAATGGTCGCTAACGAAACCATCCAAATATTAAAAACATGGCTTGACTCGGTAGGGTTAGAGCTAGCTGAGAACAAGACGGAGAGTGTGCTGATCAGTAGCAGGAAGAAGATTGAATCCGTTACTCTAAAGGTGGGAAATTTTGAAATTAAATCAAAGAATGCCATCAAATACCTAGGAGTAATGATCGACCAAAAGTTGAGCTTCCAAAGCCACTTGGAGTATGTAAGCAAAAAGGCAGCAAAGGTTCATTCTGCGCTGTCAAATATGCTACCTAATATTGGAGGTCCAAGAAGTAGCAGAAGAAAGTTACTGGCAGGTGTAGTAAAATCAGTTGTCCTTTATGCTTCGCCAATTTGGGCAGAGGCAATGAGGGTCGAGAAAAACAGAAGGATACTGGGGAAAGTCCAGAGACTCAGCGCCCTAAGAGTCATTAGCGGCTACAGAACCATGTCGGACGATGGCGCCTGCGTCATTGCAGGAATGATGCCTATCCACATCGCAGCGGAGGAAGCTAGAAGAGTATTTGAGGCCAAGAGGCGGGACCCTCTAGCTAGACGGGAGTACAGGGAGAGAGAAAGACTGCAATCCATGCAAACATGGCAGCAACAGTGGCAGACCTCTGGAAAGGGGCGCTGGACGTATAGGCTAATTCCGAAGATAGAGCCGTGGATTAGCCGCAAACACGGGGAGGTCAACTATCACCTAACCCAATTTCTATCTGGTCATGGTGGTTACCGGAGTTATTTATATCGTTTTGGGCATGATGATTCTCCATTATGTCCAGAATGCGAAAACAAAGAAGAGAACGCTGAACATGTGTTTTTTGTATGCTCTCGATTTGAGCAAGAGAGGAGAGACATGGAAAAAGCAGCTGACGTAAAGCTAAACCCGGACAACATAATAGGCGAAATGTTGAAATCGAAAGAAATATGGGACACTGTCTGCAACAATGTAGCTATAGTAAACATGGAGCTAAGACGGCTAGAAGCAATAAGAAATAGGTTAGAGTGAGCGGAAATGCTCTATCCCCCTCCTGAAGTAATACTTTACGGTGGTTCCGGGGGGAATATGGGATTAGGAGAAGGGAGGTGGTTTTAGTGGGTAAAAATCCCACACTCAGTCTTTGGAAGATTTCCACCTTCCTATTAAAAAAAAAAAAAAAAAAAAAAAAAAAAAAAAAAAAACACACACACACACACACACACACACACACACACACACACACACACACACACACACACACACACACACACACACACACACACACACACACACACACACACACACACACACACACACACACACACACACACACACACACACACACACACACACACACACACACACACACACACACACACACACACACACACACACACACACACACACACACACACACACACACACACACACACACACACACACACACACACACACACACACACACACACACACACACACACACACACACACACACACACACACACACACACACACACACACACACACACACACACACACACACACACACACACACACACACACACACACACACACACACACACACACACACACACACACACACACACACACACACACACACACACACACACACACACACACACACACACACACACACACACACACACACACACACACACACACACACACACACACACACACACACACACACACACACACACACACACACACACACACACACACACACACACACAAGAATGAATGTTCCAAAGTTCCTGGTGCGAATCCTAGAAAGCTATTTCGAGGACAGAATACTGGAGTACAACACCGGAATGGGTCTCTTAAAATACAGGATAACCGCTGGGGTCCCTCAGGGTTCCGTGCTTGGACCAATTCTTTGGAATGTTATGTATAATGACATACTTAAGATAAGAGTCCCAGATGAAGCTAAGGTGATAGGGTTTGCAGATGACATTGCAATAGTGGTAACTGCAAAACAACTGGACGAAATCGAAATGGTCGCTAACGAAACCATCCAAATATTAAAAACATGGCTTGACTCGGTAGGGCTAGAGCTAGCTGAGAACAAGACGGAGAGTGTGCTGATCAGTAGCAGGAAGAAGATTGAATCCGTTACTCTAAAGGTGGGAAATTTTGAAATTAAATCAAAGAATGCCATCAAATACCTAGGAGTAATGATCGACCAAAAGTTGAGCTTCCAAAGCCACTTGGAGTATGTAAGCAAAAAGGCAGCAAAGGTTCATTCTGCGCTGTCAAATATGCTACCTAATATTGGAGGTCCAAGAAGTAGCAGAAGAAAGTTACTGGCAGGTGTAGTAAAATCAGTTGTCCTTTATGCTTCGCCAATTTGGGCAGAGGCAATGAGGGTCGAGAAAAACAGAAGGATACTGGGGAAAGTCCAGAGACTCAGCGCCCTAAGAGTCATTAGCGGCTACAGAACCATGTCGGACGATGGCGCCTGCGTCATTGCAGGAATGATGCCTATCCACATCGCAGCGGAGGAAGCTAGAAGAGTATTTGAGGCCAAGAGGCGGGACCCTCTAGCTAGACGGGAGTACAGGGAAAGAGAAAGACTGCAATCCATGCAAACATGGCAGCAACAGTGGCAGACCTCTGGAAAGGGGCGCTGGACGCATAGGCTAATTCCGAAGATAGAGCCGTGGATTAGCCGCAAACACGGGGAGGTCAACTATCACCTAACCCAATTTCTATCTGGTCATGGTGGTTACCGGAGTTATTTATATCGTTTTGGGCATGATGATTCTCCATTATGTCCAGAATGCGAAAACAAAGAAGAGAACGCTGAACATGTGTTTTTTGTATGCTCTCGATTTGAGCAAGAGAGGAGAGACATGGAAAAAGCAGCTGACGTAAAGCTAAACCCGGACAACATAATAGGCGAAATGTTGAAATCGAAAGAACTATGGGACACTGTCTGCAACAATGTAGCTATAGTAAACATGGAGCTAAGACGGTTAGAAGCAATAAGAAATAGGTTAGAGTGAGCGGAAATGCTCTATCCTCCTCCTGAAGTAATACTTTACGATGGTTCCGGGGGGAATATGGGATTAGCAGAAGGGAGGTGGTTTTAGTGGGTAAAAATCCCACACTCAGTCTTTGGAAGATTTCCACCTTCCTATTTAAAAAAAAAAAAAAAAAAAAAAAAACACACACACACACACACACACACACACACACACACACACACACACACACACACACACACACACACACACACACACACACACACACATGATCCCTGAACCATCCGCGGACCAAAATCAAATAGGGGTGGGCTCCCCCGAATTAAATCACCAACTATGGAAGGTTTATATACTTCAGAAAAACTTACGGTGCAGAGAATAGGATGCTCAGTACCGGCGGCTGTGGCGAGCGAGCGAGCGGGCTCCCAGGCGTCGTAATCAAGCGACCGCAATACAACAGCAGTGGTGAACTTGGCTGCTGACGTAGATACAGCTACAAGGAATAGTACGAATAGTAGGCTCGACTTGGATGAGAAACCAAAAAAGAGTAAGGGTAGAACCGTATCCTTAAGTGAGTGGAGGGAATGGATGAAAACGAATGGGGAGGATGCATTTAAAGTCAGTGCGAAATTACAGAGGTCACCAACGCTAGAGATAGCACAAAATACCAATCCTGTGTTACTCCCACCAGTTACAGACCAACCAGTAGACCCTCCAGTAGCAACAGAACCGGTAACAGAACCGGAACGAATCACTGCTTGCTGGGGACCAACAAATAGAGCGATCGTTGACCAAAAGGTCAACAAACTGAGAAATGAGATCGATACTCTGTTGGAGTATGTTAAACCAAGGCATAACGTACACCAAGAAATTAAAAGAATGATCCGCCCAATCAAGGTATCATTCGGTGATCTAGCAGATGGAGTGAAAGAATGGCCAAGCCAATCAACAGTAAACAAAATGAAGCCGGAAGGGGAAACAAACAACGCTTCAAACATGGCTACCCAAACGGAGAACCGTCCGATCAGTAAGCAAGCGGATCCAACTTCGAAAAGAAGTAGGGGTAAGAGTGATGACCCATCAGGACATACACCAGAGCAAAAAAGAGAAAAAATTACTGAGAAGAAAGCACCAAGCTCGACCCTAGAGAATAGAAGAGAAGCAAGGGCGAACTTGGAGGATGGTGAATGGACTGCGGTCATTAATAAAAAAACAAAGGAGAAGAGGAAAGGAAGAGACAGAGTGAAACTTCCTAGAGCGTATAAAACGGATGCTATTGTGATTGGGAAAAAAGGTGAAATGACGTATGCAGACATACTTCGCAAAGTCAAAGGAGACCCAACACTAAAAGAACTGGGAGAGAAAGTATCTCGCATTCGTAGAACCCACAAAGGGGAGATGATTCTTGAAGTGGAAAAGGAGGAAAATGCGACAGGTGGACTGAAATATCAAGACCTTATGAAGGTTGTGCTAGGGGAGTCTGCAAACGTGAGGTCGTTAACACACGAAATCACTATCGAAGTAAAGGACCTGGATGAAATCACAACAAAGGAGGAAATCCGCAAAGCCTTGGAAGCACATTTCAATTATGAATTCCCAGACGACTCAATGATCAGGAGATTAAGGAACACATACGAAGGTACGCAGCGGGCCGAAATTAATCTACCGGCAGAATTAGCCATCAAGCTTATAAAAACCGGGAAAATTAAAATTGGTTGGACGATCTGCGCAGTAAGAGAGTTGATACAACCTAAAAATTGCTATAGGTGCCTAGAGTTTGGGCTAGATCAAAACTCTGCTGGAGGTGTGGAGAAACAGGACACAAAGCCAAATCCTGTGGCAATGAACCAAACTGTGTAGTTTGCAACGAGAAAGGTCGTCCGAGCAACCACGCGGCGAGAAGTTTCAGGTGTCCAGACTACAGGAGCGCAGTGAACGTAGTTAGAAGATGAGAATATTACAAATAAATCTCAACCACTGCGAGGCAGCGCAAGACCTGTTCCGCCCGACCATAGCTGGTGAATAATATTTTACACCAATACTATCAAAACAGTAATAGGCTTAGAAATCTCCAAAGTAATATGTTCAGAAAAAAAAATGGCCAAATTGTGTAGAATTTACGAGTTTATGATTATTACCATTTTACATTTTTCCATTGTAACGTTATGACGTGACATCTAGAGTGTCGAATTTAACTAAATTTTGTTTTGACATTTTTATTTACTATTCAAAAATTATATTAGTTAGTTTGTGCTTGTTAATATTTTCAATTTTTTCACTATAAATTTTTATTTTACGTGATTAATATTAAAGAACAAAACTCAAAATGGATGCCAGTATTGAAATTGTAAGTTTTTAAATAGAATCAAAATATAATATATATGGAATTATTGTAAAATTTTCGTTTAATTTTTGCAGAGCGAGGAAAGTGGAACCTTGGAAAAAATTATTGACTTCATTGCCGACAAACTCCATCTTTTTAATTGTCAAAATGAAAAATAAAAAAGAGTAGATTTAAATTAGAATAAAATCCCGCAAAATAATCTATGGACATCTGACGCTACTGGTAAAACTGCTATATGGGCACGCGGAAAATATCCATTTCAACAGTGTATGAAACAGAAAGTGAATGGCTTTGTAACGGCCAAAATCAACGGCATTTATATTTACAGTTGTTATGCTCCTCCTAGTTTACATATCTCACAATATGAATTAATGGTGGATAACATTGTAAGAGATGCAACAAGGCGGCACCCCACTATCATTGCCGGGGATTTCAACGCGTGGGCCGTGGAGTGGGGCAGCACGGACACAAACCCCAGAGGACGCATCCTGCTAGAGGCACTTTCCCCCATAGATATAGTGCTCGACAATAAGGGAAATACCAGTACTTTCCGCAAAAATGGACGGCAGTCAGTGGTGGATATAACATTTGTGAGTAGGCAGCTAGTTAATCACTTAAACTGGCACGTAAGCGAACACTATACCCATAGTGATCACCAAGCTGTGATGTATGAAGTAATTTCCCAGAGTGATGGCAACAGGATACCAAAAAGGCTCACAAGAAAAGGGTGGGTGACCAAAACATTCGATGGCGAGCTATTCTGCGAGATCCTAAGGGATGTCCACACAACAGCAGACAGTGCTGAAGATATGGCGAAATTCTTTGTGAACCAGCTATCAATAGCGTGTGATGCAACCATGCCAAGAAGGAGAGATAACTCGCGAAGAAGACCAGTATACTGGTGGAATGAAGACATAGAGGACCTTAGGACCAAGTGTTTCAGAGCCAGAAGAAGATGCCAAAGAGCGGCAAGGAACACAGAATACGAAGGCAGACAGTCTGAGTTCAAAGTACTGAGAAAGCAACTCCGAGACAAAATACGGGAAGCCAAGAAGGAATGCTTCAAGCAACTTTGTGACGAAGCGGATACCAGTCCCTGGGGCAGTGCTTACAGGGTAGTAATGACAAAAATAAAGGGCATAAAGATTCCCCAAGAATTATAAAGAATTACTTTTAAAGGTGGGAAATTTTGAAATTAAATCAAAGAATGCCATCAAATACCTAGGAGTAATGATCGACCAAAAGTTGAGCTTCCAAAGCCACTTGGAGTATGTAAGCAAAAAGGCAGCAAAGGTTCATTCTGCGATGTCAAATATGCTACCTAATATTGGAGGTCCAAGAAGTAGCAGCAGAAAGTTACTGGCAGGTGTAGTAAAATCAGTTGTCCTTTATGCCAATTTGGGCAGAGGCAATGAGGGTCGAGAAAAACAGAAGGATACTGGGGAAAGTCCAGAGACTCAGCGCCCTAAGAGTCATTAGCGGCTACAGAACCATGTCGGACGATGGCGCCTGCGTCATTGCAGGAATGATGCCTATCCACATTGCAGCGGAGGAAGCTAGAAGAGTATTTGAGGCCAAGAGGCGGGACCCTCTAGCTAGACGGGAGTACAGGGAAAGAGAAAGACTGCAATCCATGCAAACATGGCAGCAACAGTGGCAGACCTCTGGAAAGGGGCGCTGGACGCATAGGCTAATTCCGAAGATAGAGCCGTGGATTAGCCGCAAACACGGGGAGGTCAACTATCACCTAACCCAATTTCTATCTGGTCATGGTGGTTACCGGAGTTATTTATATCGTTTTGGGCATGATGATTCTCCATTATGTCCAGAATGCGAAAACAAAGAAGAGAACGCTGAACATGTGTTTTTTGTATGCTCTCGATTTGAGCAAGAGAGGAGAGACAGGGAAAAAGCAGCTGACGTAAAGCTAAACCCGGACAACATAATAGGCGAAATGTTGAAATCGAAAGAACTATGGGACACTGTCTGCAACAATGTAGCTATAGTAAACATGGAGCTAAGACGGCTAGAAGCAATAAGAAATAGGTTAGAGTGAGCGGTAATGCTCTATCCCCCTCCTGAAGTAATACTTTACGGTTGATCCGGGGGGAATATGGGATTAGGAGAAGGGAGGTGGTTTTAGTGGGTAAAAATCCCACACTCAGTCTTTGGAAGATTTCCACCTTCCTATTTAAAAAAAAAAAAAAAAAAACACACACACACACACACACACACACACACACACACACACACACACACACACACACACACACACACACACACACACACACACACACACACACACACACACACACACACACACACACACACACACACACACACACACACACACACACACACACACACACACACACACACACACACACACACACACACACACACACACACACACACACACACACACTCCCCATAGATATAGTGCTCGGCAATAAGGGAAATACCAGTACTTTCCGCAAAAATGGACGTCAGTCAGTGGTGGATATAACATTTGTGAGTAGGCAGCTAGCTAATCACCTAAACTGGCACGTAAGCGAACACTATACCCATAGTGACCACCAAGCTGTGATGTATGAAGTAATCTCCCAGAGTGATGGCAACAGGAAACCAAAAAGGCCTACAAGAAAAGGGTGGGTGACCAAAAAATTCGATGGCGAGCTATTCTGCGAGATCCTAAAGGACGTCCACACAACAGCAGGCAGTGCTGAAGATATGGCGAAATTCTTGGTGAACCAGCTATCAATAGCGTGTGATGCAACCATGCCAAGAAGGAGAGACAACTCGCGAAGAAGATCAGTATACTGGTGGAATGAAGACATAAAGGTCCTTAGGACCAAGTGTCTCAGAGCCAGAAGAAGATGCCAAAGAGCGGCAAGGAACACAGAATACGAAGGCAGACAGTCTGAGTTCAAAGTACTGAGGAAGCAACTCCGAGACAAAATACGGGAAGCCAAGAGGGAATGCTTCAAGCAACTTTGTGACGAAGCGGATACCAGTCCCTGGGGCAGTGCTTACAGGGTAGTAATGACAAAAATAAAGGGCATAAGGACTCCCCAAGAATTATGCCCCGAGAAATTGCAAAACATCGTTCAGACACTTTTTCCTCACCATACGCCAAGGCTTGGAAGGAGAACAGCTGACGATAACACAGAACCAATACCAGAGGTAACCGAAGAAGAGATCCTGAGCATGTGCAACAGAATGGGGGACAAAAAGGCTCCTGGTCCGGACGGGATCCCAAACCGAGCGCTCAAGACTGCAATTAAAAGTAACACAAAAATATTCGTGGATACAATGCAATCCTGTCTTAAGGAAGGAACGTTTCCCAAAGAGTGGAAACGCCAAAGGTTAGTTCTCATACCAAAAGCAGGGAAACCTCCGGAAGAGCCGAACTCACATCGTCCTCTTTGCATGCTCGACTCTTTGGGGAAAATGCTGGAGCGCATCATTCATAACAGACTGAGCCCATTAATAGAGAAGGAGGATGGCCTGTCAAATAACCAATTTGGGTTCCGGAAGGCGCGATCCACATTGGATGCCATCGGCGCGGTAATATCGACTGCCAATGAAGCCATACAGGGCAAAAGATGGAAAGGAGGGACCAAAAAATACTGCGTCATAGTCACGATTGACGTGAAGAATGCGTTTAACTCCGCAAATTGGGACCAAATCATAAGGGCATTACAGAGAATGAATGTTCCAAAGTTCCTGGTGCGAATCCTAGAAAGCTATTTCGAGGACAGAATACTGGAGTACAACACCGGAAAGGGACTCCTAAAATACAAGATAACCGCTGGGGTCCCCCAGGGTTCCGTGCTTGGACCAATTCTTTGGAATGTTATGTATAATGACATACTTAAGATAAGAGTCCCAGATGAAGCTAAGGTGATAGGGTTTGCAGATGACATTGCAATAGTGGTAACTGCAAAACAACTGGACGAAATCGAAATGGTCGCTAACGAAACCATCCAAATATTAAGAACATGGCTCGACTCGGTAGGGCTAGAGCTAGCTGAGAGCAAAACGGAGAGCGTGCTGATCAGTAGCAGGAAGAAGATTGAATCCGTTACTCTAAAGGTGGGAAATTTTGAAATTAAATCAAAGAATGCCATCAAATACCTAGGAGTAATGATCGACCAAAAGTTGAGCTTCCAAAACCACCTGGAGTATGTAAGCAAAAAGGCAGCAAAGGTTCATTCTGCGCTCTCAAACATGCTACCTAATATTGGGGGTCCAAGAAGTAGCAGAAGAAAGTTACTGGCAGGTGTAGTAAAATCAGTTGTCCTTTATGCTTCGCCAATTTGGGCAGAGGCAATGAGGCTTGAGAAAAACAGAAGAATACTGGGGAAAGTCCAGAGACTCAGCGCCCTAAGAGTCATTAGTGGCTACAGAACCATGTCGGACGATGGCGCCTGCGTCATTGCAGGAATGATGCCTATCCACATCGCAGCGGAGGAAGCTAGAAGAGTATTTGAGGCCAAGAGGCGGGACCCTCTAGCTAGACAGGAGTATAGGGAAAGAGAAAGATTGCAATCCATACAAACATGGCAGCAACAGTGGCAGACCTCTGGAAAGGGGCGCTGGACGCATAGGCTAATCCCGAAGATAGAGTCGTGGATCAGCCGCAAACACGGGGAGGTCAACTATCATCTAACCCAATTTCTATCTGGTCATGGTGGTTACCGGAGTTATTTATACCGTTTTGGACATGATGATTCTCCATTATGTCCAGAGTGCGAAAACAAAGAAGAGAACGCTGAACATGTGTTTTTTGTATGCTCTCGATTTGAGCAAGAGAAGAGAGACATGGAAAAAGCAGCTGGCGTAAAGCTAAACCCGGACAACATAATAGGCGAAATGTTGAAATCGAAAGAACTATGGGACACTGTCTGTAACAATGTAGCTATAGTAAACATGGAGCTATGACGGCTAGAAGCAATAAGAAATAGGTTAGAGTGAGCGGAAATGCTCAATCCCCCTCCTGAAGTAATACTTTACGGTGGTTCCGGGGGGAATATGGGATTAGGAGAAGGGAGGTGGTTTTAGTGGGTAAAAATCCCACACTCAGTCTTTGGAAGATTTCCACCTTCCTATTTAAAAAAAAAAAAAAAAAAAAAAAAAAAAAAAAACACACACACACACACACACACACACACACACACACACACACACACACACACACACACACACACACACACACACACACACACACACACACACACACACACACACACACACACACACACACACACACACACACACACACACACACACACACACACACACACACACACACACACACACACACACACACACACACACACACACACACACACACACACACACACACACACACACACACACACACACACACACACACACACACACACACACACACACACACACACACACACACACACACACACACACACACACACACACACACACACACACACACACACACACACACACACACACACACACACACACACACACACACACACACACACACACACACACACACGCACTTAAACTGGCACGTAAGCGAACACTATACCCATAGTGATCACCAAGCTGTGATGTATGAAGTAATTTCCCAGAGTGATGGCAACAGGATACCAAAAAGGCTCACAAGAAAAGGGTGGGTGACCAAAACATTCGATGGCGAGCTATTCTGCGAGATCCTAAGGGATGTCCACACAACAGCAGACAGTGCTGAAGATATGGCGAAATTCTTGGTGAACCAGCTATCAATAGCGTGTGATGCAACCATGCCAAGAAGGAGAGATAACTCGCGAAGAAGATCAGTATACTGGTGGAATGAAGACATAAAGGACCTTAGGACCAAGTGTTTCAGAGCCAGAAGAAGATGCCAAAGAGCGGCAAGGAACACAAAATACGAAGGCAGACAGTCTGAGTTCAAAGTACTGAGAAAGCAACTCCGAGACAAAATACGGGAAGCCAAGAGGGAATGCTTCAAGCAACTTTGTGACGAAGCGGATACCAGTCCCTGGGGCAGTGCTTACAGGGTAGTAATGACAAAAATAAAGGGCATAAAGATTCCCCAAGAATTATGCCCCGAGAAATTGCAAAACATTGTTCAGACACTTTTTCCTCACCATACGCCAAGGCTTGGAAGGAGAACAGCCTTTGAAAACACAGAGCAAATACCAGAGGTAACCGAAGAAGAGATCCTGAGCATGTGCAACAGAATGGGGGACAAAAAGGCTCCTGGTCCGGACGGGATTCCAAACCGAGCGCTCAAGACTGCGATTAAAAGTAACACAAAAATATTCGTGGATACAATGCAATCCTGTCTTAAGGAAGGAACGTTTCCCAAAGAGTGGAAACGCCAAAGGTTAGTTCTAATACCAAAAGCAGGGAAACCTCCGGAAGAGCCGAACTCGCATCGTCCTCTTTGCATGCTCGACTCTTTGGGGAAAATGCTGGAGCGTATCATTCATAATAGACTGAGCCCATTAATAGAGAAGGAGGATGGCCTTTCAAATAACCAATTTGGTTTCCGGAAGGCGCGATCCACATTGGATGCCATCGGCATGGTAATATCAACTGCCAATGAAGCCATACAGGGCAAAAGATGGAAAGGAGGGACCAAAAAATACTGCGTCATAGTCACGATTGACGTGAAGAATGCGTTTAACTCCGCAAATTGGGACCAAATCATAAGGGCATTACAGAGAATGAATGTTCCAAAGTTCCTGGTGCGAATCCTAGAAAGCTATTTCGAGGACAGAATACTGGAGTACAACACCGGAATGGGTCTCTTAAAATACAGGATAACCGCTGGGGTCCCTCAGGGTTCCGTACTTGGACCAATTCTTTGGAATGTTATGTATAATGACATACTTAAGATAAGAGTCCCAGATGAAGCTAAGGTGATAGGGTTATAATATAGGGTTAATAAAAGAAAATATAACTAAATTCATTGTAAAAATAAAAATTTAGGTAGGATGTTTTTATTTCAAAACCAAATGAATTATCTTCAAGTTTTTCTTGTCTTTCTTGTGTTGCATAAATTACAAGCAGAATATAATTTATTGCTTCACACTACTTTTCTTATTGTTGAGTGCCTATTTCTAAAAATGTGGCCAAAAAATCTGAAAACAAAATGTTTTTTAATTATTTAGTTTCCAAATTATGAATTATAATTTATTATATTGATTTTTATCATAAAATCTGCAAACATAGCAATAGTGGTAACTGCAAAACAACTGGACGAAATCGAAATGGTCGCTAACGAAACCATCCAAATATTAAAAACATGGCTTGACTCGGTAGGGCTAGAGCTAGCTGAGAACAAGACGGAGAGTGTGCTGATCAGTAGCAGGAAGAAGATTGAATCCGTTACTCTAAAGGTGGGAAATTTTGAAATTAAATCAAAGAATGCCATCAAATACCTAGGAGTAATGATCGACCAAAAGTTGAGCTTCCAAAGCCACTTGGAGTATGTAAGCAAAAAGGCAGCAAAGGTTCATTCTGCGCTGTCAAATATGCTACCTAATATTGGAGGTCCAAGAAGTAGCAGAAGAAAGTTACTGGCAGGTGTAGTAAAATCAGTTGTCCTTTATGCTTCGCCAATTTGGGCAGAGGCAATGAGGGTCGAGAAAAACAGAAGGATACTGGGGAAAGTCCAGAGACTCAGCGCCCTAAGAGTCATTAGCGGCTACAGAACCATGTCGGACGATGGCGCCTGCGTCATTGCAGGAATGATGCCTATCCACATCGCAGCGGAGGAAGCTAGAAGAGTATTTGAGGCCAAGAGGCGGGACCCTCTAGCTAGACGGGAGTACAGGGAAAGAGAAAGACTGCAATCCATGCAAACATGGCAGCAACAGTGGCAGACCTCTGGAAAGGGGCGCTGGACGCATAGGCTAATTCCGAAGATAGAGCCGTGGATTAGCCGCAAACACGGGGAGGTCAACTATCACCTAACCCAATTTCTATCTGGTCATGGTGGTTACCGGAGTTATTTATATCGTTTTGGGCATGATGATTCTCCATTATGTCCAGAATGCGAAAACAAAGAAGAGAACGCTGAACATGTGTTTTTTGTATGCTCTCGATTTGAGCAAGAGAGGAGAGACATGGAAAAAGCAGCTGACGTAAAGCTAAACCCGGACAACATAATAGGCGAAATGTTGAAATCGAAAGAACTATGGGACACTGTCTGCAACAATGTAGCTATAGTAAACATGGAGCTAAGACGGTTAGAAGCAATAAGAAATAGGTTAGAGTGAGCGGAAATGCTCTATCCTCCTCCTGAAGTAATACTTTACGATGGTTCCGGGGGGAATATGGGATTAGCAGAAGGGAGGTGGTTTTAGTGGGTAAAAATCCCACACTCAGTCTTTGGAAGATTTCCACCTTCCTATTTAAAAAAAAAAAAAAAAAAAAAAAAAAAAACACACACACACACACACACACACACACACACACACACACACACACACACACACACACACACACACACACACACACACACACACACACACACACACACACACACACACACACACACACACACACACACACACACACACACACACACACACACACACACACACACACACACACACACACACACACACACACACACACACACACACACACACACACACACACATGATGGGAATTAAAAAACCATCCGCGGACCAAAATCAGTAGTCCGATTACAATTATTTTTTACGAGAAATATTTCGTATTTAATTAAATATGTATTTTTTTGAACTAACCATTATATATTTTATTTTTTGCCTGTTTCTATTTACGTTTTTTTTGTTTTTGAATAAAAGATTAAATAAATTTTCTTTAAAATAATAAATTCTTCATCATTAATTTTTTCAATGATATTAGTAAAACAATATAAACAATATTAAAAATTAAAATGTGAAGAAATACAAAATATGAAAACAATTAATACCTAAAATATCTCACAACCTACCATAGGTTGTGAGATAAATAACAAAATAATGCAATGATAGGCATATAAACGAAATAACGTATCATAGTATTGCATGCAACTCGCACTAACACAGTCTTAGTTTTATGTACATAGACATTTTCTCGTTTTTTTCTCTAACGAAATAATCGTAATCGGACCACAGATAGGGGTGTACTCCCCCGAATTAAATCACCAACTATGGAAGGTTTATATACTTCAGAAAAACTTACGGTGCAGAGAATAGGATGCTCAGTACCGGCGGCTGTGGCGAGCGAGCGAGCGGGCTCCCAGGCGTCGAAATCAAGCGACCGCAATACATCAGCAGTGGTGAACTTGGCTGCTGAGGTAGATACAGCTACAAGGAATAGTACGAATAGTAGGCTCGACTTGGATGAGAAACCAAAAAAGAGTAAGGGTAGAACCGTATCCTTAAGTGAGTGGAGGGAATGGATGAAAACGAATGGGGAGGATGCATTTAAAGTCAGTGCGAAATTACAGAGGTCACCAACGCTAGAGATAGCACAAAATACCAATCCTGTGTTACTCCCACCAGTTACAGACCAACCAGTAGACCCTCCAGTAGCAACAGAACCGGTAACAGAACCGGAACGAATCACTGCTTGCTGGGGACCAACAAATAGAGCGATCGTTGACCAAAAGGTCAATAAACTGAGAAATGAGATCGATACTCTGTTGGAGTATGTTAAGCCAAGGCATAACGTACACCAAGAAATTAAAAGAATGATCCGCCAAATCAAGGCATCATTCGGTGATCTAGCAGATGGAGTGAAAGAATGGCCAAGGTAATCAACAGTAAACAAAATGAAGCCAGAAGGGGAAACAAACAACGCTTCCAACATGGCTACGACTTCGAAATTTATTTGAATTAAAGTTTTTAATAATACGTTTGCGATCGACAATTTTGAATCATGTTTTATCATGATTTTTTCAGATTATAATCTATCTCATTTTTACGCATAATGTTTTAAACATACAAATACATACAAAACATATTCTGCATTCACACAAAAAATAGACAGAGGGACATAAAAATAATCCGCTCTATTTTGAATTAAAGTTAAAGGTTAAAGGTATCATTCGGTGATCTAGCAGATGGAGTGAAAGAATGGCCAAGCCAATCAACAGTAAACAAAATGAAGCCGGAAGGGGAAACAAACAACGCTTCAAACATGGCTACCCAAACGGAGAACCGTCCGATCAGTAAGCAAGCGGATCCAACTTCGAAAAGAAGTAGGGGTAAGAGTGATGACCCATCAGGACATACACCAGAGCAAAAAAGAGAAAAAATTACTGAGAAGAAAGCACCAAGCTCGACCCTAGAGAATAGAAGAGAAGCAAGGGCGAACTTGGAGGATGGTGAATGGACTGCGGTCATTAATAAAAAAACAAAGGAGAAGAGGAAAGGAAGAGACAGAGTGAAACTTCCTAGAGCGTATAAAACGGATGCTATTGTGATTGGGAAAAAAGGTGAAATGACGTATGCAGACATACTTCGCAAAGTCAAAGGAGACCCAACACTAAAAGAACTGGGAGAGAAAGTATCTCGCATTCGTAGAACCCACAAAGGGGAGATGATTCTTGAAGTGGAAAAGGAGGAAAATGCGACAGGTGGACTGAAATATCAAGACCTTATGAAGGTTGTGCTAGGGGAGTCTGCAAACGTGAGGTCGTTAACACACGAAATCACTATCGAAGTAAAGGACCTGGATGAAATCACAACAAAGGAGGAAATCCGCAAAGCCTTGGAAGCACATTTAAATTATGAATTCCCAGACGACTCAATGATCAGGAGATTAAGGAACACATACGGAGGTACGCAGCGTGCCGAAATTAATCTACCGGCAGAATTAGCCATCAAGCTTATAAAAACCGGGAAAATTAAAATTGGTTGGACGATCTGCGCAGTAAGAGAGTTGATACAACCTAAAAATTGCTATAGGTGCCTAGAGTTTGGGCACATAGCAATCTCTTGTAAAAATGTTGATAGATCAAAACTCTGCTGGAGGTGTGGAGAAACAGGACACAAAGCCAAATCCTGTGGCAATGAACCAAACTGTGTAGTTTGCAACGAGAAAGGTCGTCCGAGCAACCACGCGGCGAGAAGTTTCAGGTGTCCAGACTACAGGAGCGCAGTGAACGTAGTTAGAAGATGAGAATATTACAAATAAATCTCAACCACTGCGAGACAGCGCAAGACCTGTTCCGCCCGACCATAGCTGGTGAATAATATTTTACACCAATACTATCAAAACAGTAATAGGCTTAGAAATCTCCAAAGTAATATGTTCAGAAAAAAAAATGGCCAAATTGTGTAGAATTTACGAGTTTATGATTATTACCATTTTACATTTTTCCATTGTAACGTTATGACGTGACATCTAGAGTGTCGAATTTAACTAAATTTTGTTTTGACATTTTTATTTACTATTCAAAAATTATATTAGTTAGTTTGTGCTTGTTAATATTTTCAATTTTTTCACTATAAATTTTTATTTTACGTGATTAATATTAAAGAACAAAACTCAAAATGGATGCCAGTATTGAAATTGTAAGTTTTTAAATAGAATCAAAATATAATATATATGGAATTATTGTAAAATTTTCGTTTAATTTTTGCAGAGCGAGGAAAGTGGAACCTTGGAAAAAATTATTGACTTCATTGCCGACAAACTCCATCTTTTTAATTGTCAAAATGAAAAATAAAAAAGAGTAGATTTAAATTAGAATAAAATCCCGCAAAATAATCTATGGACATCTGACGCTACTGGTAAAACTGCTATATGGGCATGCGGAAAATATCCATTTCAACAGTGTATGAAACAGAAAGTGAATGGCTTTGTAACGGCCAAAATCAACGGCATTTATATTTACAGTTGTTATGCTCCTCCTAGTTTACATATCTCACAATATGAATTAATGGTGGATAACATTGTAAGAGATGCAACAAGGCGGCACCCCACTATCATTGCCGGGGATTTCAACGCGTGGGCCGTGGAGTGGGGCAGCACGGACACAAACCCCAGAGGACGCATCCTGCTAGAGGCACTTTCCCCCATAGATATAGTGCTCGACAATAAGGGAAATACCAGTACTTTCCGCAAAAATGGACGGCAGTCAGTGGTGGATATAACATTTGTGAGTAGGCAGCTAGTTAATCACTTAAACTGGCACGTAAGCGAACACTATACCCATAGTGATCACCAAGCTGTGATGTATGAAGTAATTTCCCAGAGTGATGGCAACAGGATACCAAAAAGGCTCACAAGAAAAGGGTGGGTGACCAAAACATTCGATGGCGGGCTATTCTGCGAGATCCTAAGGGATGTCCACACAACAGCAGACAGTGCTGAAGATATGGCGAAATTCTTTGTGAACCAGCTATCAATAGCGTGTGATGCAACCATGCCAAGAAGGAGAGATAACTCGCGAAGAAGACCAGTATACTGGTGGAATGAAGACATAGAGGACCTTAGGACCAAGTGTTTCAGAGCCAGAAGAAGATGCCAAAGAGCGGCAAGGAACACAGAATACGAAGGCAGACAGTCTGAGTTCAAAGTACTGAGAAAGCAACTCCGAGACAAAATACGGGAAGCCAAGAAGGAATGCTTCAAGCAACTTTGTGACGAAGCGGATACCAGTCCCTGGGGCAGTGCTTACAGGGTAGTAATGACAAAAATAAAGGGCATAAAGATTCCCCAAGAATTATGAAGAATTACTTTTAAAGGTGGGAAATTTTGAAATTAAATCAAAGAATGCCATCAAATACCTAGGAGTAATGATCGACCAAAAGTTGAGCTTCCAAAGCCACTTGGAGTATGTAAGCAAAAAGGCAGCAAAGGTTCATTCTGCGATGTCAAATATGCTACCTAATATTGGAGGTCCAAGAAGTAGCAGCAGAAAGTTACTGGCAGGTGTAGTAAAATCAGTTGTCCTTTATGCCAATTTGGGCAGAGGCAATGAGGGTCGAGAAAAACAGAAGGATACTGGGGAAAGTCCAGAGACTCAGCGCCCTAAGAGTCATTAGCGGCTACAGAACCATGTCGGACGATGGCGCCTGCGTCATTGCAGGAATGATGCCTATCCACATTGCAGCGGAGGAAGCTAGAAGAGTATTTGAGGCCAAGAGGCGGGACCCTCTAGCTAGACGGGAGTACAGGGAAAGAGAAAGACTGCAATCCATGCAAACATGGCAGCAACAGTGGCAGACCTCTGGAAAGGGGCGCTGGACGCATAGGCTAATTCCGAAGATAGAGCCGTGGATTAGCCGCAAACACGGGGAGGTCAACTATCACCTAACCCAATTTCTATCTGGTCATGGTGGTTACCGGAGTTATTTATATCGTTTTGGGCATGATGATTCTCCATTATGTCCAGAATGCGAAAACAAAGAAGAGAACGCTGAACATGTGTTTTTTTGTATGCTCTCGATTTGAGCAAGAGAGGAGAGACAGGGAAAAAGCAGCTGACGTAAAGCTAAACCCGGACAACATAATAGGCGAAATGTTCATAATAGGCGAAATGTTGAAATCGAAAGAACTATGGGACACTGTCTGCAACAATGTAGCTATAGTAAACATGGAGCTAAGACGGCTAGAAGCAATAAGAAATAGGTTAGAGTGAGCGGTAATGCTCTATCCCCCTCCTGAAGTAATACTTTACGGTGGCTCCGGGGGGAATATGGGATTAGGAGAAGGGAGGTGGTTGTAGTGGGTAAAAATCCCACACTCAGTCTTTGGAAGATTTCCACCTTCCTATTTAAAAAAAAAAAAAAAAACACACACACACCACACACACACACACACACACACACACACACACACACACACACACACACACACACACACACACACACACACACACACACACACACACACACACACACACACACACACACACACACACACACACACACACACACACACACACACACACACACACACACACACACACACACACACACACACACACACACACACACACACACACACACACACACACACACACACACACACACACACACACACACACACACACACACACACACACACACACACACACACACACACACACACACACACACACACACACACACACACACACACACACACACACACACACACACACACACACACACACACACACACACACACACACACACACACACACACACACACACACACACACACACACACACACACACACACACACACACACACACACACACACACACACACACACACACACACACACACACACACACACACACACACACACACACACACACACACACACACACACACACACACACACACACACACACACACACACACACACACACACACACTCGTGTGGAGTTGCTGGATCTCCCATCGGGCGCGTCCCCAGGTGGCGGATAGGGGAGGCTCTCACCGGAATACCGGAGGGCTGATGGGAATTAAAAAACCATCCGCGGACCAAAATCAGATAGGGGTGGGCTCCCCCGAATTAAATCACCAACTATGGAAGGTTTATATACTTCAGAAAAACTTACGGTGCAGAGAATAGGATGCTCAGTACCGGCGGCTGTGGCGAGCGAGCGAGCGGGCTCCCAGGCGTCGAAATCAAGCGACCGCAATACATCAGCAGTGGTGAACTTGGCTGCTGAGGTAGATACAGCTACAAGGAATAGTACGAATAGTAGGCTCGACTTGGGTGAGAAACCAAAAAAGAGTAAGGGTAGAACCGTATCCTTAAGTGAGTGGAGGGAATGGATGAAAACGAATAGGGAGGATGCATTTAAAGTCAGTGCGAAATTACAGAGGTCACCAACGCTGGAGATAGCACAAAATACCAATCCTGTGTTACTCCCACCAGTTACAGACCAACCAGTAGACCATCCAGTAGCAACAGAACCGGTAACAGAACCGGAACGAATCACTGCTTGCTGGGGACCAACAAATAGAGCGATCGTTGACCAAAAGGTCAACAAACTGAGAAATGAGATCGATACTCTGTTGGAGTATGTTAAGCCAAGGCATAACGTACACCAAGAAATTAAAAGAATGATCCGCCAAATCAAGGTATCATTCGGGGATCTAGCAGATGGAGTGAAAGAATGGCCAAGCCAATCAACAGTAAACAAAATGAAGCCGGAAGGGGAAACAAACAACGCTTCAAACATGGCTACCCAAACGGAGAACCGTCCGATCAGTAAGCAAGCGGATCCAACTTCGAAAAGAAGTAGGGGTAAGAGTGATGACCCATCAGGACATACACCAGAGCAAAAAAGAGAAAAAATTACTGAGAAGAAAGCACCAAGCTCGACCCTAGAGAATAGAAGAGAAGCAAGGGCGAACTTGGAGGATGGGGAATGGACTGCGGTCATTAATAAAAAAACAAAGGAGAAGAGGAAAGGAAGAGACAGAGTGAAACTTCCTAGAGCGTATAAAACGGATGCTATTGTGATTGGGAAAAAAGGTGAAATGACGTATGCAGACATACTTCGCAAAGTCAAAGGAGACCCAACACTAAAAGAACTGGGAGAGAAAGTATCTCGCATTCGTAGAACCCACAAAGGGGAGATGATTCTTGAAGTGGAAAAGGAGGAAAATGCGACAGGTGGACTGAAATATCAAGACCTTATGAAGGTTGTGCTAGGGGAGTCTGCAAACGTGAGGTCGTTAACACACGAAATCACCATCGAAGTAAAGGACCTGGATGAAATCACAACAAAGGAGGAAATCCGCAAAGCCTTGGAAGCACATTTCAATTATGAATTCCCAGACGACTCAATGGTCAGGAGATTAAGGAACACATACGGAGGTACGCAGCGGGCCGAAATTAATCTACCGGCAGAATTAGCCATCAAGCTAATAAAAACCGGGAAAATTAAAATTGGTTGGACGATCTGCGCAGTAAGAGAGTTGGTGCAACCTAAGAATTGCTATAGGTGCCTAGAGTTTGGGCACATAGCAATCTCTTGTAAAAATGTGGATAGATCAAAACTCTGCTGGAGGTGTGGAGAAACAGGACACAAAGCCAAATCCTGTGGCAATGAACCAAACTGTGTAGTTTGCAACGAGAAAGGTCGTCCGAGCAACCACGCGGCGAGAAGTTTCAGGTGTCCAGACTACAGGAGCGCAGTGAACGTAGTTAGAAGATGAGAATATTACAAATAAATCTCAACCACTGCGAGGCAGCGCAAGACCTGTTGGGTCAAACCATAGTGGAGAAGAAAGTAGAAATTGCTATAGTGTCAGAACCATATAAAATCCCGCAAAATAATCTATGGACATCTGACGCTACTGGTAAAACTGCTATATGGGCATGCGGAAAATATCCATTTCAACAGTGTATGAAACAGAAAGTGAATGGCTTTGTAACGGCCAAAATCAACGGCATTTATATTTACAGTTGTTATGCTCCTCCTAGTTTACATATCTCTCAATATGAATTAATGGTGGATAACATTGTAAGAGATGCAACAAGGCGGCACCCCACTATCATTGCCGGGGATTTCAACGCGTGGGCCGTGGAGTGGGGCAGCACGGACACAAACCCCAGAGGACGCATCCTGCTAGAGGCACTTTCCCCCATAGATATAGTGCTCGGCAATAAGGGAAATACCAGTACTTTCCGCAAAAATGGACGGCAGTCAGTGGTGGATATAACATTTGTGAGTAGGCAGCTAGTTAATCACTTAAACTGGCACGTAAGCGAACACTATACCCATAGTGATCACCAAGCTGTGATGTATGAAGTAATTTCCCAGAGTGATGGCAACAGGATACCAAAAAGGCTCACAAGAAAAGGGTGGGTGACCAAAACATTCGATGGCGAGCTATTCTGCGAGATCCTAAGGGATGTCCACACAACAGCAGACAGTGCTGAAGATATGGCGAAATTCTTGGTGAACCAGCTATCAATAGCGTGTGATGCAACCATGCCAAGAAGGAGAGATAACTCGCGAAGAAGATCAGTATACTGGTGGAATGAAGACATAAAGGACCTTAGGACCAAGTGTTTCAGAGCCAGAAGAAGATGCCAAAGAGCGGCAAGGAACACAAAATACGAAGGCAGACAGTCTGAGTTCAAAGTACTGAGAAAGCAACTCCGAGACAAAATACGGGAAGCCAAGAGGGAATGCTTCAAGCAACTTTGTGACGAAGCGGATACCAGTCCCTGGGGCAGTGCTTACAGGGTAGTAATGACAAAAATAAAGGGCATAAAGATTCCCCAAGAATTATGCCCCGAGAAATTGCAAAACATTGTTCAGACACTTTTTCCTCACCATACGCCAAGGCTTGGAAGGAGAACAGCCTTTGAAAACACAGAGCAAATACCAGAGGTAACCGAAGAAGAGATCCTGAGCATGTGCAACAGAATGGGGGACAAAAAGGCTCCTGGTCCGGACGGGATTCCAAACCGAGCGCTCAAGACTGCGATTAAAAGTAACACAAAAATATTCGTGGATACAATGCAATCCTGTCTTAAGGAAGGAACGTTTCCCAAAGAGTGGAAACGCCAAAGGTTAGTTCTAATACCAAAAGCAGGGAAACCTCCGGAAGAGCCGAACTCGCATCGTCCTCTTTGCATGCTCGACTCTTTGGGGAAAATGCTGGAGCGTATCATTCATAATAGACTGAGCCCATTAATAGAGAAGGAGGATGGCCTTTCAAATAACCAATTTGGTTTCCGGAAGGCGCGATCCACATTGGATGCCATCGGCATGGTAATATCAACTGCCAATGAAGCCATACAGGGCAAAAGATGGAAAGGAGGGACCAAAAAATACTGCGTCATAGTCACGATTGACGTGAAGAATGCGTTTAACTCCGCAAATTGGGACCAAATCATAAGGGCATTACAGAGAATGAATGTTCCAAAGTTCCTGGTGCGAATCCTAGAAAGCTATTTCGAGGACAGAATACTGGAGTACAACACCGGAATGGGTCTCTTAAAATACAGGATAACCGCTGGGGTCCCTCAGGGTTCCGTGCTTGGACCAATTCTTTGGAATGTTATGTATAATGACATACTTAAGATAAGAGTCCCAGATGAAGCTAAGGTGATAGGGTTTGCAGATGACATTGCAATAGTGGTAACTGCAAAACAACTGGACGAAATCGAAATGGTCGCTAACGAAACCATCCAAATATTAAAAACATGGCTTGACTCGGTAGGGCTAGAGCTAGCTGAGAACAAGACGGAGAGTGTGCTGATCAGTAGCAGGAAGAAGATTGAATCCGTTACTCTAAAGGTGGGAAATTTTGAAATTAAATCAAAGAATGCCATCAAATACCTAGGAGTAATGATCGACCAAAAGTTGAGCTTCCAAAGCCACTTGGAGTATGTAAGCAAAAAGGCAGCAAAGGTTCATTCTGCGCTGTCAAATATGCTACCTAATATTGGAGGTCCAAGAAGTAGCAGAAGAAAGTTACTGGCAGGTGTAGTAAAATCAGTTGTCCTTTATGCCAATTTGGGCAGAGGCAATGAGGGTCGAGAAAAACAGAAGGATACTGGGGAAAGTCCAGAGACTCAGCGCCCTAAGAGTCATTAGCGGCTACAGAACCATGTCGGACGATGGCGCCTGCGTCATTGCAGGAATGATGCCTATCCACATCGCAGCGGAGGAAGCTAGAAGAGTATTTGAGGCCAAGAGGCGGGACCCTCTAGCTAGACGGGAGTACAGGGAAAGAGAAAGACTGCAATCCATGCAAACATGGCAGCAACAGTGGCAGACCTCTGGAAAGGGGCGCTGGACGCATAGGCTAATTCCGAAGATAGAGCCGTGGATTAGCCGCAAACACGGGGAGGTCAACTATCACCTAACCCAATTTCTATCTGGTCATGGTGGTTACCGGAGTTATTTATATCGTTTTGGGCATGATGATTCTCCATTATGTCCAGAATGCGAAAACAAAGAAGAGAACGCTGAACATGTGTTTTTTGTATGCTCTCGATTTGAGCAAGAGAGGAGAGACATGGAAAAAGCAGCTGACGTAAAGCTAAACCCGGACAACATAATAGGCGAAATGTTGAAATCGAAAGAACTATGGGACACTGTCTGCAACAATGTAGCTATAGTAAACATGGAGCTAAGACGGCTAGAAGCAATAAGAAATAGGTTAGAGTGAGCGGAAATGCTCTATCCCCCTCCTGAAGTAATACTTTACGGTGGTTCCGGGGGGAATATGGGATTAGGAGAAGGGAGGTGGTTTTAGTGGGTAAAAATCCCACACTCAGTCTTTGGAAGATTTCCACCTTCCTATTTATAAAAAAAAAAAAAAAAAAAAAACACACACACACACACACACACACACACACACACACACACACACACACACACACACACACACACACACACACACACACACACACACACACACACACACACACACACACACACACACACACACACACACACACACACACACACACACACACACACACACACACACACACACACACACACACACACACACACACACACACACACACACACACACACACACACACACACACACACACACACACACACACACACACACACACACACACACACACACACACACACACACACACACACACACACACACACACACAACTGCCAATGAAGCCATACAGGGCAAAAGATGGAAAGGAGGGACCAAAAAATACTGCGTCATAGTCACGATTGACGTGAAGAATGCGTTTAACTCCGCAAATTGGGACCAAATCATAAGGGCATTACAGAGAATGAATGTTCCAAAGTTCCTGGTGCGAATCCTAGAAAGCTATTTCGAGGACAGAATACTGGAGTACAACACCGGAATGGGTCTCTTAAAATACAGGATAACCGCTGGGGTCCCTCAGGGTTCCGTGCTTGGACCAATTCTTTGGAATGTTATGTATAATGACATACTTAAGATAAGAGTCCCAGATGAAGCTAAGGTGATAGGGTTTGCAGATGACATTGCAATAGTGGTAACTGCAAAACAACTGGACGAAATCGAAATGGTCGCTAACGAAACCATCCAAATATTAAAAACATGGCTTGACTCGGTAGGGCTAGAGCTAGCTGAGAACAAGAAGGAGAGTGTGCTGATCAGTAGCAGGAAGAAGATTGAATTCGTTACTCTAAAGGTGGGAAATTTTGAAATTAAATCAAAGAATGCCATCAAATACCTAGGAGTAATGATCGACCAAAAGTTGAGCTTCCAAAGCCACTTGGAGTATGTAAGCAAAAAGGCAGCAAAGGTTCATTCTGCGCTGTCAAATATGCTACCTAATATTGGAGGTCCAAGAAGTAGCAGAAGAAAGCTACTGGCAGGTGTAGTAAAATCAGTTGTCCTTTATGCTTCGCCAATTTGGGCAGAGGCAATGAGGGTCGAGAAAAACAGAAGGATACTGGGGAAAGTCCAGAGACTCAGCGCCCTAAGAGTCATTAGCGGCTACAGAACCATGTCGGACGATGGCGCCTGCGTCATTGCAGGAATGATGCCTATCCACATCGCAGCGGAGGAAGCTAGAAGAGTATTTGAGGCCAAGAGGCGGGACCCTCTAGCTAGACGGGAGTACAGGGAAAGAGAAAGACTGCAATCCATGCAAACATGGCAGCAACAGTGGCAGACCTCTGGAAAGGGGCGCTGGACGCATAGGCTAATTCCGAAGATAGAGCCGTGGATTAGCCGCAAACACGGGGAGGTCAACTATCACCTAACCCAATTTCTATCTGGTCATGGTGGTTACCGGAGTTATCGTTTTGGGCATGATGATTCTCCATTATGTCCAGAATGCGAAAACAAAGAAGAGAACGCTGAACATGTGTTTTTTGTATGCTCTCGATTTGAGCAAGAGAGGAGAGACATGAAAAAAAGCAGCTGACGTAAAGCTAAACCCGGACAACATAATAGGCGAAATGTTGAAATCGAAAGAACTATGGGACACTGTCTGCAACAATGTAGCTATAGTAAACATGGAGCTAAGACGGCTAGAAGCAATAAGAAATAGGTTAGAGTGAGCGGAAATGCTCTATCCCCCTCCTGAAGTAATACTTTACGGTGGTTCCGGGGGGAATATGGGATTAGGAGAAGGGAGGTGGTTTTAGTGGGTAAAAATCCCACACTCAGTCTTTGGAAGATTTCCACCTTCCTATTTAATAAAAAAAAAAAAAAAAAAACACACACACACACACACACACACACACACACACACACACACACACACACACACACACACACACACACACACACACACACACACACACACACACACACACACACACACACACACACACACACACACACACACACACACACACACACACACACACACACACACTCGTGTGGAGTTGCTGGATCTCCCATCGGGCGCGTCCCCAGGTGGCGGATAGGGGAGGCTCTCACCGGAATACCGGAGGGCTGATGGGAATTAAAAAACCATCCGCGGACCAAAATCAGATAGGGGTGGGCTCCCCCGAATTAAATCACCAACTATGGAAGGTTTATATACTTCAGAAAAACTTACGGTGCAGAGAATAGGATGCTCAGTACCGGCGGCTGTGGCGAGCGAGCGAGCGGGCTCCCAGGCGTCGAAATCAAGCGACCGCAATACATCAGCAGTGGTGAACTTGGCTGCTGAGGTAGATACAGCTACAAGGAATAGTACGAATAGTAGGCTCGACTTGGGTGAGAAACCAAAAAAGAGTAAGGGTAGAACCGTATCCTTAAGTGAGTGGAGGGAATGGATGAAAACGAATAGGGAGGATGCATTTAAAGTCAGTGCGAAATTACAGAGGTCACCAACGCTGGAGATAGCACAAAATACCAATCCTGTGTTACTCCCACCAGTTACAGACCAACCAGTAGACCATCCAGTAGCAACAGAACCGGTAACAGAACCGGAACGAATCACTGCTTGCTGGGGACCAACAAATAGAGCGATCGTTGACCAAAAGGTCAACAAACTGAGAAATGAGATCGATACTCTGTTGGAGTATGTTAAGCCAAGGCATAACGTACACCAAGAAATTAAAAGAATGATCCGCCAAATCAAGGTATCATTCGGGGATCTAGCAGATGGAGTGAAAGAATGGCCAAGCCAATCAACAGTAAACAAAATGAAGCCGGAAGGGGAAACAAACAACGCTTCAAACATGGCTACCCAAACGGAGAACCGTCCGATCAGTAAGCAAGCGGATCCAACTTCGAAAAGAAGTAGGGGTAAGAGTGATGACCCATCAGGACATACACCAGAGCAAAAAAGAGAAAAAATTACTGAGAAGAAAGCACCAAGCTCGACCCTAGAGAATAGAAGAGAAGCAAGGGCGAACTTGGAGGATGGGGAATGGACTGCGGTCATTAATAAAAAAACAAAGGAGAAGAGGAAAGGAAGAGACAGAGTGAAACTTCCTAGAGCGTATAAAACGGATGCTATTGTGATTGGGAAAAAAGGTGAAATGACGTATGCAGACATACTTCGCAAAGTCAAAGGAGACCCAACACTAAAAGAACTGGGAGAGAAAGTATCTCGCATTCGTAGAACCCACAAAGGGGAGATGATTCTTGAAGTGGAAAAGGAGGAAAATGCGACAGGTGGACTGAAATATCAAGACCTTATGAAGGTTGTGCTAGGGGAGTCTGCAAACGTGAGGTCGTTAACACACGAAATCACCATCGAAGTAAAGGACCTGGATGAAATCACAACAAAGGAGGAAATCCGCAAAGCCTTGGAAGCACATTTCAATTATGAATTCCCAGACGACTCAATGGTCAGGAGATTAAGGAACACATACGGAGGTACGCAGCGGGCCGAAATTAATCTACCGGCAGAATTAGCCATCAAGCTAATAAAAACCGGGAAAATTAAAATTGGTTGGACGATCTGCGCAGTAAGAGAGTTGGTGCAACCTAAGAATTGCTATAGGTGCCTAGAGTTTGGGCACATAGCAATCTCTTGTAAAAATGTGGATAGATCAAAACTCTGCTGGAGGTGTGGAGAAACAGGACACAAAGCCAAATCCTGTGGCAATGAACCAAACTGTGTAGTTTGCAACGAGAAAGGTCGTCCGAGCAACCACGCGGCGAGAAGTTTCAGGTGTCCAGACTACAGGAGCGCAGTGAACGTAGTTAGAAGATGAGAATATTACAAATAAATCTCAACCACTGCGAGGCAGCGCAAGACCTGTTGGGTCAAACCATAGTGGAGAAGAAAGTAGAAATTGCTATAGTGTCAGAACCATATAAAATCCCGCAAAATAATCTATGGACATCTGACGCTACTGGTAAAACTGCTATATGGGCATGCGGAAAATATCCATTTCAACAGTGTATGAAACAGAAAGTGAATGGCTTTGTAACGGCCAAAATCAACGGCATTTATATTTACAGTTGTTATGCTCCTCCTAGTTTACATATCTCTCAATATGAATTAATGGTGGATAACATTGTAAGAGATGCAACAAGGCGGCACCCCACTATCATTGCCGGGGATTTCAACGCGTGGGCCGTGGAGTGGGGCAGCACGGACACAAACCCCAGAGGACGCATCCTGCTAGAGGCACTTTCCCCCATAGATATAGTGCTCGGCAATAAGGGAAATACCAGTACTTTCCGCAAAAATGGACGGCAGTCAGTGGTGGATATAACATTTGTGAGTAGGCAGCTAGTTAATCACTTAAACTGGCACGTAAGCGAACACTATACCCATAGTGATCACCAAGCTGTGATGTATGAAGTAATTTCCCAGAGTGATGGCAACAGGATACCAAAAAGGGTCACAAGAAAAGGGTGGGTGACCAAAACATTCGATGGCGAGCTATTCTGCGAGATCCTAAGGGATGTCCACACAACAGCAGACAGTGCTGAAGATATGGCGAAATTCTTGGTGAACCAGCTATCAATAGCGTGTGATGCAACCATGCCAAGAAGGAGAGATAACTCGCGAAGAAGATCAGTATACTGGTGGAATGAAGACATAAAGGACCTTAGGACCAAGTGTTTCAGAGCCAGAAGAAGATGCCAAAGAGCGGCAAGGAACACAAAATACGAAGGCAGACAGTCTGAGTTCAAAGTACTGAGAAAGCAACTCCGAGACAAAATACGGGAAGCCAAGAGGGAATGCTTCAAGCAACTTTGTGACGAAGCGGATACCAGTCCCTGGGGCAGTGCTTACAGGGTAGTAATGACAAAAATAAAGGGCATAAAGATTCCCCAAGAATTATGCCCCGAGAAATTGCAAAACATTGTTCAGACACTTTTTCCTCACCATACGCCAAGGCTTGGAAGGAGAACAGCCTTTGAAAACACAGAGCAAATACCAGAGGTAACCGAAGAAGAGATCCTGAGCATGTGCAACAGAATGGGGGACAAAAAGGCTCCTGGTCCGGACGGGATTCCAAACCGAGCGCTCAAGACTGCGATTAAAAGTAACACAAAAATATTCGTGGATACAATGCAATCCTGTCTTAAGGAAGGAACGTTTCCCAAAGAGTGGAAACGCCAAAGGTTAGTTCTAATACCAAAAGCAGGAAAACCTCCGGAAGAGCCGAACTCGCATCGTCCTCTTTGCATGCTCGACTCTTTGGGGAAAATGCTGGAGCGTATCATTCATAATAGACTGAGCCCATTAATAGAGAAGGAGGATGGCCTTTCAAATAACCAATTTGGTTTCCGGAAGGCGCGATCCACATTGGATGCCATCGGCATGGTAATATCAACTGCCAATGAAGCCATACAGGGCAAAAGATGGAAAGGAGGGACCAAAAAATACTGCGTCATAGTCACGATTGACGTGAAGAATGCGTTTAACTCCGCAAATTGGGACCAAATCATAAGGGCATTACAGAGAATGAATGTTCCAAAGTTCCTGGTGCGAATCCTAGAAAGCTATTTCGAGGACAGAATACTGGAGTACAACACCGGAATGGGTCTCTTAAAATACAGGATAACCGCTGGGGTCCCTCAGGGTTCCGTGCTTGGACCAATTCTTTGGAATGTTATGTATAATGACATACTTAAGATAAGAGTCCCAGATGAAGCTAAGGTGATAGGGTTTGCAGATGACATTGCAATAGTGGTAACTGCAAAACAACTGGACGAAATCGAAATGGTCGCTAACGAAACCATCCAAATATTAAAAACATGGCTTGACTCGGTAGGGCTAGAGCTAGCTGAGAACAAGACGGAGAGTGTGCTGATCAGTAGCAGGAAGAAGATTGAATCCGTTACTCTAAAGGTGGGAAATTTTGAAATTAAATCAAAGAATGCCATCAAATACCTAGGAGTAATGATCGACCAAAAGTTGAGCTTCCAAAGCCACTTGGAGTATGTAATCAAAAAGGCAGCAAAGGTTCATTCTGCGCTGTCAAATATGCTACCTAATATTGGAGGTCCAAGAAGTAGCAGAAGAAAGCTACTGGCAGGTGTAGTAAAATCAGTTGTCCTTTATGCTTCGCCAATTTGGGCAGAGGCAATGAGGGTCGAGAAAAACAGAAGGATACTGGGGAAAGTCCAGAGACTCAGCGCCCTAAGAGTCATTAGCGGCTACAGAACCATGTCGGACGATGGCGCCTGCGTCATTGCAGGAATGATGCCTATCCACATCGCAGCGGAGGAAGCTAGAAGAGTATTTGAGGCCAAGAGGCGGGACCCTCTAGCTAGACGGGAGTACAGGGAAAGAGAAAGACTGCAATCCATGCAAACATGGCAGCAACAGTGGCAGACCTCTGGAAAGGGGCGCTGGACGCATAGGCTAATTCCGAAGATAGAGCCGTGGATTAGCCGCAAACACGGGGAGGTCAACTATCACCTAACCCAATTTCTATCTGGTCATGGTGGTTACCGGAGTTATTTATATCGTTTTGGGCATGATGATTCTCCATTATGTCCAGAATGCGAAAACAAAGAAGAGAACGCTGAACATGTGTTTTTTGTATGCTCTCGATTTGAGCAAGAGAGGAGAGACATGGAAAAAGCAGCTGACGTAAAGCTAAACCCGGACAACATAATAGGCGAAATGTTGAAATCGAAAGAACTATGGGACACTGTCTGCAACAATGTAGCTATAGTAAACATGGAGCTAAGACGGCTAGAAGCAATAAGAAATAGGTTAGAGTGAGCGGAAATGCTCTATCCCCCTCCTGAAGTAATACTTTACGGTGGTTCCGGGGGGAATATGGGATTAGGAGAAGGGAGGTGGTTTTAGTGGGTAAAAATCCCACACTCAGTCTTTGGAAGATTTCCACCTTCCTATTTAAAAAAAAAAAAAAAAAAAAAACACACACACACACACACACACACACACACACACACACACACACACACACACACACACACACACACACACACACACACACACACACACACACACACACACACACACACACACACACACACACACACACACACACACACACACACACACACACTCGTGTGGAGTTGCTGGATCTCCCATCGGGCGCGTCCCCAGGTGGCGGATAGGGGAGGCTCTCACCGGAATACCGGAGGGCTGATGGGAATTAAAAAACCATCCGCGGACCAAAATCAGATAGGGGTGGGCTCCCCCGAATTAAATCACCAACTATGGAAGGTTTATATACTTCAGAAAAACTTACGGTGCAGAGAATAGGATGCTCAGTACCGGCGGCTGTGGCGAGCGAGCGAGCGGGCTCCCAGGCGTCGAAATCAAGCGACCGCAATACATCAGCAGTGGTGAACTTGGCTGCTGAGGTAGATACAGCTACAAGGAATAGTACGAATAGTAGGCTCGACTTGGGTGAGAAACCAAAAAAGAGTAAGGGTAGAACCGTATCCTTAAGTGAGTGGAGGGAATGGATGAAAACGAATAGGGAGGATGCATTTAAAGTCAGTGCGAAATTACAGAGGTCACCAACGCTGGAGATAGCACAAAATACCAATCCTGTGTTACTCCCACCAGTTACAGACCAACCAGTAGACCATCCAGTAGCAACAGAACCGGTAACAGAACCGGAACGAATCACTGCTTGCTGGGGACCAACAAATAGAGCGATCGTTGATCAAAAGGTCAACAAACTGAGAAATGAGATCGATACTCTGTTGGAGTATGTTAAGCCAAGGCATAACGTACACCAAGAAATTAAAAGAATGATCCGCCAAATCAAGGTATCATTCGGGGATCTAGCAGATGGAGTGAAAGAATGGCCAAGCCAATCAACAGTAAACAAAATGAAGCCGGAAGGGGAAACAAACAACGCTTCAAACATGGCTACCCAAACGGAGAACCGTCCGATCAGTAAGCAAGCGGATCCAACTTCGAAAAGAAGTAGGGGTAAGAGTGATGACCCATCAGGACATACACCAGAGCAAAAAAGAGAAAAAATTACTGAGAAGAAAGCACCAAGCTCGACCCTAGAGAATAGAAGAGAAGCAAGGGCGAACTTGGAGGATGGGGAATGGACTGCGGTCATTAATAAAAAAACAAAGGAGAAGAGGAAAGGAAGAGACAGAGTGAAACTTCCTAGAGCGTATAAAACGGATGCTATTGTGATTGGGAAAAAAGGTGAAATGACGTATGCAGACATACTTCGCAAAGTCAAAGGAGACCCAACACTAAAAGAACTGGGAGAGAAAGTATCTCGCATTCGTAGAACCCACAAAGGGGAGATGATTCTTGAAGTGGAAAAGGAGGAAAATGCGACAGGTGGACTGAAATATCAAGACCTTATGAAGGTTGTGCTAGGGGAGTCTGCAAACGTGAGGTCGTTAACACACGAAATCACCATCGAAGTAAAGGACCTGGATGAAATCACAACAAAGGAGGAAATCCGCAAAGCCTTGGAAGCACATTTCAATTATGAATTCCCAGACGACTCAATGGTCAGGAGATTAAGGAACACATACGGAGGTACGCAGCGGGCCGAAATTAATCTACCGGCAGAATTAGCCATCAAGCTAATAAAAACCGGGAAAATTAAAATTGGTTGGACGATCTGCGCAGTAAGAGAGTTGGTGCAACCTAAGAATTGCTATAGGTGCCTAGAGTTTGGGCACATAGCAATCTCTTGTAAAAATGTGGATAGATCAAAACTCTGCTGGAGGTGTGGAGAAACAGGACACAAAGCCAAATCCTGTGGCAATGAACCAAACTGTGTAGTTTGCAACGAGAAAGGTCGTCCGAGCAACCACGCGGCGAGAAGTTTCAGGTGTCCAGACTACAGGAGCGCAGTGAACGTAGTTAGAAGATGAGAATATTACAAATAAATCTCAACCACTGCGAGGCAGCGCAAGACCTGTTGGGTCAAACCATAGTGGAGAAGAAAGTAGAAATTGCTATAGTGTCAGAACCATATAAAATCCCGCAAAATAATCTATGGACATCTGACGCTACTGGTAAAACTGCTATATGGGCATGCGGAAAATATCCATTTCAACAGTGTATGAAACAGAAAGTGAATGGCTTTGTAACGGCCAAAATCAACGGCATTTATATTTACAGTTGTTATGCTCCTCCTAGTTTACATATCTCTCAATATGAATTAATGGTGGATAACATTGTAAGAGATGCAACAAGGCGGCACCCCACTATCATTGCCGGGGATTTCAACGCGTGGGCCGTGGAGTGGGGCAGCACGGACACAAACCCCAGAGGACGCATCCTGCTAGAGGCACTTTCCCCCATAGATATAGTGCTCGGCAATAAGGGAAATACCAGTACTTTCCGCAAAAATGGACGGCAGTCAGTGGTGGATATAACATTTGTGAGTAGGCAGCTAGTTAATCACTTAAACTGGCACGTAAGCGAACACTATACCCATAGTGATCACCAAGCTGTGATGTATGAAGTAATTTCCCAGAGTGATGGCAACAGGATACCAAAAAGGCTCACAAGAAAAGGGTGGGTGACCAAAACATTCGATGGCGAGCTATTCTGCGAGATCCTAAGGGATGTCCACACAACAGCAGACAGTGCTGAAGATATGGCGAAATTCTTGGTGAACCAGCTATCAATAGCGTGTGATGCAACCATGCCAAGAAGGAGAGATAACTCGCGAAGAAGATCAGTATACTGGTGGAATGAAGACATAAAGGACCTTAGGACCAAGTGTTTCAGAGCCAGAAGAAGATGCCAAAGAGCGGCAAGGAACACAAAATACGAAGGCAGACAGTCTGAGTTCAAAGTACTGAGAAAGCAACTCCGAGACAAAATACGGGAAGCCAAGAGGGAATGCTTCAAGCAACTTTGTGACGAAGCGGATACCAGTCCCTGGGGCAGTGCTTACAGGGTAGTAATGACAAAAATAAAGGGCATAAAGATTCCCCAAGAATTATGCCCCGAGAAATTGCAAAACATTGTTCAGACACTTTTTCCTCACCATACGCCAAGGCTTGGAAGGAGAACAGCCTTTGAAAACACAGAGCAAATACCAGAGGTAACCGAAGAAGAGATCCTGAGCATGTGCAACAGAATGGGGGACAAAAAGGCTCCTGGTCCGGACGGGATTCCAAACCGAGCGCTCAAGACTGCGATTAAAAGTAACACAAAAATATTCGTGGATACAATGCAATCCTGTCTTAAGGAAGGAACGTTTCCCAAAGAGTGGAAACGCCAAAGGTTAGTTCTAATACCAAAAGCAGGGAAACCTCCGGAAGAGCCGAACTCGCATCGTCCTCTTTGCATGCTCGACTCTTTGGGGAAAATGCTGGAGCGTATCATTCATAATAGACTGAGCCCATTAATAGAGAAGGAGGATGGCCTTTCAAATAACCAATTTGGTTTCCGGAAGGCGCGATCCACATTGGATGCCATCGGCATGGTAATATCAACTGCCAATGAAGCCATACAGGGCAAAAGATGGAAAGGAGGGACCAAAAAATACTGCGTCATAGTCACGATTGACGTGAAGAATGCGTTTAACTCCGCAAATTGGGACCAAATCATAAGGGCATTACAGAGAATGAATGTTCCAAAGTTCCTGGTGCGAATCCTAGAAAGCTATTTCGAGGACAGAATACTTTAGTACAACACCGGAATGGGTCTCTTAAAATACAGGATAACCGCTGGGGTCCCTCAGGGTTCCGTGCTTGGACCAATTCTTTGGAATGTTATGTATAATGACATACTTAAGATAAGAGTCCCAGATGAAGCTAAGGTGATAGGGTTTGCAGATGACATTGCAATAGTGGTAACTGCAAAACAACTGGACGAAATCGAAATGGTCGCTAACGAAACCATCCAAATATTAAAAACATGGCTTGACTCGGTAGGGCTAGAGCTAGCTGAGAACAAGACGGAGAGTGTGCTGATCAGTAGCAGGAAGAAGATTGAATCCGTTACTCTAAAGGTGGGAAATTTTGAAATTAAATCAAAGAATGCCATCAAATACCTAGGAGTAATGATCGACCAAAAGTTGAGCATCCAAAGCCACTTGGAGTATGTAAGCAAAAAGGCAGCAAAGGTTCATTCTGCGATGTCAAATATGCTACCTAATATTGGAGGTCCAAGAAGTAGCAGAAGAAAGTTACTGGCAGGTGTAGTAAAATCAGTTGTCCTTTATGCCAATTTGGGCAGAGGCAATGAGGGTCGAGAAAAACAGAAGGATACTGGGGAAAGTCCAGAGACTCAGCGCCCTAAGAGTCATTAGCGGCTACAGAACCATGTCGGACGATGGCGCCTGCGTCATTGCAGGAATGATGCCTATCCACATCGCAGCGGAGGAAGCTAGAAGAGTATTTGAGGCCAAGAGGCGGGACCCTCTAGCTAGACGGGAGTACAGGGAAAGAGAAAGACTGCAATCCATGCAAACATGGCAGCAACAGTGGCAGACCTCTGGAAAGGGGCGCTGGACGCATAGGCTAATTCCGAAGATAGAGCCGTGGATTAGCCGCAAACACGGGGAGGTCAACTATCACCTAACCCAATTTCTATCTGGTCATGGTGGTTACCGGAGTTATTTATATCGTTTTGGGCATGATGATTCTCCATTATGTCCAGAATGCGAAAACAAAGAAGAGAACGCTGAACATGTGTTTTTTGTATGCTCTCGATTTGAGCAAGAGAGGAGAGACATGGAAAAAGCAGCTGACGTAAAGCTAAACCCGGACAACATAATAGGCGAAATGTTGAAATCGAAAGAACTATGGGACACTGTCTGCAACAATGTAGCTATAGTAAACATGGAGCTAAGACGGCTAGAAGCAATAAGAAATAGGTTAGAGTGAGCGGAAATGCTCTATCCCCCTCCTGAAGTAATACTTTACGGTGGTTCCGGGGGGAATATGGGATTAGGAGAAGGGAGGTGGTTTTAGTGGGTAAAAATCCCACACTCAGTCTTTGGAAGATTTCCACCTTCCTTTTTGCTTGGAGTATGTAAGCAAAAAGGCAGCAAAGGTTCATTCTGCGCTGTCAAATATGCTACCTAATATTGGAGGTCCAAGAAGTAGCAGAAGAAAGTTACTGGCAGGTGTAGTAAAATCAGTTGTCCTTTATGCTTCGCCAATTTGGGCAGAGGCAATGAGGGTCGAGAAAAACAGAAGGATACTGGGGAAAGTCCAGAGACTCAGCGCCCTAAGAGTCATTAGCGGCTACAGAACCATGTCGGACGATGGCGCCTGCGTCATTGCAGGAATGATGCCTATCCACATCGCAGCGGAGGAAGCTAGAAGAGTATTTGAGGCCAAGAGGCGGGACCCTCTAGCTAGACGGGAGTACAGGGAAAGAGAAAGACTGCAATCCATGCAAACATGGCAGCAACAGTGGCAGACCTCTGGAAAGGGGCGCTGGACGCATAGGCTAATTCCGAAAATAGAGCCGTGGATTAGCCGCAAACACGGGGAGGTCAACTATCACCTAACCCAATTTCTATCTGGTCATGGTGGTTACCGGAGTTATTTATACCGTTTTGGGCATGATGATTCTCCATTATGTCCAGAGTGTGAAAACAAAGAAGAGAACGCTGAACATGTGTTTTTTGTATGCTCTCGATTTGAGCAAGAGAGGAGAGACATGGAAAAAGCAGCGGACGTAAAGCTCAACCCGGACAACATAATAGGCGAAATGTTGAAATCGAAAGAACTATGGGACACTGTCTGCAACAATGTAGCTATAGTAAACATGGAACTAAGACGGCTAGAAGCAATAAGAAATAGGTTAGAGTGAGCGAAAATGCTCTATCCCCCTCCTGAAGTAATACTTTACGGTGGTTCCGGGGGGAATATGGGATTAGGAGAAGGGAGGTGGTTTTAGTGGGTAAAAATCCCACACTCAGTCTTTGGAAGATTTCCACCTTCCTATATAAAAAAAAAAAAAAAAAAAAAAAAAAAAAAACACACACACACACACACACACACACACACACACACACACACACACACACACACACACACACACACACACACACACACACACACACACACACACACACACACACACACACACACACACACACACACACACACACACACACACACACACACACACACACACACACACACACACACACACACACACACACACACACACACACACACACACACACACACACACACACACACACACACACACAAATCTATGGACATCTGATGCTACTGGTAAAACTGCTATATGGGCGTGCGGAAAATATCCGTTTCAACAGTGTATGAAACAGAAAGTGAATGGTTTTGTAACGGCCAAAATCAACGGCATTTATATTTACAGTTGTTATGCTCCTCCTAGTTTACACATTTCACAATATGAATTAATGGTGGATAACATTGTAAGAGATGCAACAGGACGGCACCCCACTATCATTGCCGGGGATTTCAATGCGTGGGCCGTGGAGTGGGGCAGCACGGACACAAACCCCAGAGGACGCATCCTGCTAGAGGCACTTTCCCCCATAGATATAGTGCTCGGCAATAAGGGAAATACCAGTACTTTCCGCAAAAATGGACGTCAGTCAGTGGTGGATATAACATTTGTGAGTAGGCAGCTAGCTAATCACCTAAACTGGCACGTAAGCGAACACTATACCCATAGTGACCACCAAGCTGTGATGTATGAAGTAATCTCCCAGAGTGATGGCAACAGGAAACCAAAAAGGCCTACAAGAAAAGGGTGGGTGACCAAAAAATTCGATGGCGAGCTATTCTGCGAGATCCTAAAGGACGTCCAAACAACAGCAGGCAGTGCTGAAGATATGGCGAAATTCTTGGTGAACCAGCTATCAATAGCGTGTGATGCAACCATGCCAAGAAGGAGAGACAACTCGCGAAGAAGATCAGTATACTGGTGGAATGAAGACATAAAGGTCCTTAGGACCAAGTGTCTCAGAGCCAGAAGAAGATGCCAAAGAGCGGCAAGGAACACATAATACGAAGGCAGACAGTCTGAGTTCAAAGTACTGAGGAAGCAACTCCGAGACAAAATACGGGAAGCCAAGAGGGAATGCTTCAAGCAACTTTGTGACGAAGCGGATACCAGTCCCTGGGGCAGTGCTTACAGGGTAGTAATGACAAAAATAAAGGGCATAAGGACTCCCAAAGAATTATGCCCCGAGAAATTGCAAAACATCGTTCAGACACTTTTTCCTCACCATACGCCAAGGCTTGGAAGGAGAACAGCTGACGATAACACAGAACCAATACCAGAGGTAACCGAAGAAGAGATCCTGAGCATGTGCAACAGAATGGGGGCAAAAAGGCTCCTGGTCCGGACGGGATCCCAAACCGAGCGCTCAAGACTGCAATTAAAAGTAACACAAAAATATTCGTGGATACAATGCAATCCTGTCTTAAGGAAGGAACGTTTCCCAAAGAGTGGAAACGCCAAAGGTTAGTTCTCATACCAAAAGCAGGGAAACCTCCGGAAGAGCCGAACTCACATCGTCCTCTTTGCATGCTCGACTCTTTGGGGAAAATGCTGGAGCGCATCATTCATAACAGACTGAGCCCATTAATAGAGAAGGAGGATGGCCTGTCAAATAACCAATTTGGGTTCCGGAAGGCGCGATCCACATTGGATGCCATCGGCGCGGTAATATCGACTGCCAATGAAGCCATACAGGGCAAAAGATGGAAAGGAGGGACCAAAAAATACTGCGTCATAGTCACGATTGACGTGAAGAATGCGTTTAACTCCGCAAATTGGGACCAAATCATAAGGGCATTACAGAGAATGAATGTTCCAAAGTTCCTGGTGCGAATCCTAGAAAGCTATTTCGAGGACAGAATACTGGAGTACAACACCGAAAAGGGACTCCTAAAATACAAGATAACCGCTGGGGTCCCCCAGGGTTCCGTGCTTGGACCAATTCTTTGGAATGTTATGTATAATGACATACTTAAGATAAGAGTCCCAGATGAAGCTAAGGTGATAGGGTTTGCAGATGACATTGCAATAGTGGTAACTGCAAAACAACTGGACGAAATCGAAATGGTCGCTAACGAAACCATCCAAATATTAAGAACATGGCTCGACTCGGTAGGGCTAGAGCTAGCTGAGAGCAAAACGGAGAGCGTGCTGATCAGTAGCAGGAAGAAGATTGAATCCGTTACTCTAAAGGTGGGAAATTTTGAAATTAAATCAAAGAATGCCATCAAATACCTAGGAGTAATGATCGACCAAAAGTTGAGCTTCCAAAACCACCTGGAGTATGTAAGCAAAAAGGCAGCAAAGGTTCATTCTGCGCTCTCAAACATGCTACCTAATATTGGGGGTCCAAGAAGTAGCAGAAGAAAGTTACTGGCAGGTGTAGTAAAATCAGTTGTCCTTTATGCTTCGCCAATTTGGGCAGAGGCAATGAGGCTTGAGAAAAACAGAAGAATACTGGGGAAAGTCCAGAGACTCAGCGCCTTAAGAGTCATTAGTGGCTACAGAACCATGTCGGACGATGGCGCCTGCGTCATTGCAGGAATGATGCCTATCCACATCGCAGCGGAGGAAGCTAGAAGAGTATTTGAGGCCAAGAGGCGGGACCCTCTAGCTAGACAGGAGTATAGGGAAAGAGAAAGATTGCAATCCATACAAACATGGCAGCAACAGTGGCAGACCTCTGGAAAGGGGCGCTGGACGCATAGGCTAATCCCGAAGATAGAGTCGTGGATCAGCCGCAAACACGGGGAGGTCAACTATCATCTAACCCAATTTCTATCTGGTCATGGTGGTTACCGGAGTTATTTATACCGTTTTGGGCATGATGATTCTCCATTATGTCCAGAGTGCGAAAACAAAGAAGAGAACGCTGAACATGTGTTTTTTGTATGCTCTCGATTTGAGCAAGAGAAGAGAGACATGGAAAAAGCAGCTGGCGTAAAGCTAAACCCGGACAACATAATAGGCGAAATGTTGAAATCGAAAGAACTATGGGACACTGTCTGTAACAATGTAGCTATAGTAAACATGGAGCTAAGACGGCTAGAAGCAATAAGAAATAGGTTAGAGTGAGCGGAAATGCTCAATCCCCCTCCTGAAGTAATACTTTACGGTGGTTCCGGGGGGAATATGGGATTAGGAGAAGGGAGGTGGTTTTAGTGGGTAAAAATCCCACACTCAGTCTTTGGAAGATTTCCACCTTCCTATTTAAAAAAAAAAAAAAAAAAAACACACACACACACACACACACACACACACACACACACACACACACACACACACACACACACACACACACACACACACACACACACACACACACACACACACACACACACACACACACACACACACACACACACACACACACACACACACACACACACACACACACACACACACACACACACACACACACACACACACACACACACACACACACACACACACACACACACACACACACACACACACACACACACACACACACACACACACACACACACACACACACACACACACACACACACACACACACACACACACACACACACACACACACACACACACACACACACACACACACACACACTCGTGTGGAGTTGCTGGATCTCCCATCGGGCGCGTCCCCAGGTGGCGGATAGGGGAGGCTCTCACCGGAATACCGGAGGGCTGATGGGAATTAAAAAACCATCCGCGGACCAAAATCAGATAGGGGTGGGCTCCCCCGAATTAAATCACCAACTATGGAAGGTTTATATACTTCAGAAAAACTTACGGTGCAGAGAATAGGATGCTCAGTACCGGCGGCTGTGGCGAGCGAGCGAGCGGGCTCCCAGGCGTCGAAATCAAGCGACCGCAATACATCAGCAGTGGTGGACTTGGCTGCTGAAGTAGATACAGCTACAAGGAATAGTAGGAATAGTAGGCCCGACTTGGATGAGAAACTGAAAAAGAGTAAGGGTAGAACCGTATCCATGAGTGAGTGGAAGGAATGGTTGAAAAGGAATAAGGAGGATGCATTCAAAGCCAGTGCGAAATTAAAGAGGTCACCAACGCGGGAGTTAGCACAAAATACCAACCCTGTGTTACTCCCACCAGTTACAGACCAACTAGTAGACCCACCAGTAGCAACGGAACCGGTAACAGAACCGGAACGAATCACTGATTACTGGGGACCAACAAATAGAGCTACCGTTGAGCAAAAGGTCAACAAACTGAGAAGTGAGATCGATGCTCTGTTGGAGTATGTTGGGCCAAGGCATAACGTACATCATGAAATTAAAAAAATGATCCGCCAAATCAAGGTATCCTTTGGTGATCTGGCAGATGGAGTGAAGGAATGGCCAAGCCAGTCAGCAGTAAACAAAATGAAACTGGAAGGGGTAGCAAGCAACGCTTCAAACAAGGCTACTCAAACGGAGAACCATCCGGTCAGTAAGCAAGCGGATCCAACTTCGAAAAGAAGTAGGGGAAAGAGTGATGACCCATCAGGACATACACCAGAACAAAAAAGGGAAAAAATTACTGAAAAGAAAGCTCCAAGCTCGACCCTAGAAAATAGAAGAGAAGCAAGGGCGAACTTGGAGGATGGTGAATGGACTGCGGTCATTAACAAAAAAACCAAGGAGAAGAGGAAAGGAAGAGACAGAGTGAAACTTCCTAGATCGTATAAAACGGATGCTATTGTGATTGGGAAAAGAGGTGAATTATGCAGACATACTCCGCAAAGTCAAAGGAGACCCATCATTAAAAGAACTGGGAGAGAAAGTATCTCGCATCCGTAGAACCCACAAAGGAGAGATGATTCTAGAAGTGGAAAAGGAGGAAAATGCGACAGGTGGCCTGAAATACCAAGACCTCATGAAGGTTGTGCTAGGAGAGTCCGCAAACGTGAGGTCGTTAACACACGAAATCACCATCGAAGTAAAGGACCTGGATGAAATCACAACAAAGGAGGAAATCCGCAAAGCCTTGGAAGCTCATTTCAATTATGATTTCCCAGACGACTCAATGATCAGGAGATTAAGAAACACATACGGAGGTACGCAGCGGGCCGAAATTAACCTACCGGCAGAATTAGCCATCAAGCTTATTAAAACCGGGAAAATTAAAATTGGTTGGACGATCTGCGCAGTAAGAGAGTTGCTGCAACCTAAGAATTGCTATAGGTGCCTAGAGTTTGGACATATAGCAATCTCATGTAAAAATGGTGATAGATCAAAACTCTGCTGGAGGTGTGGAGACACAGGACACAAAGCCAAATCCTGTGGCAATGAACCAAACTGTGTTGTTTGCAACGAGCAAGGTCACCCGAGCAACCATGCGGCGAGAAGCTTCAGGTGCCCAGGTTACAGGAGCGCAGTGAACGCAGTTAGAAGATGAAAATACTACAAATAAATCTCAACCACTGCGAGGCAGCGCAAGACCTGTTGGGTCAAACCATAGTGGAGAAGAAAGTAGAAATTGCTATAGTGTCAGAACCATATAAAATTCCGCAAAATAATCTATGGACATCTGATGCTACTGGTAAAACTGCTATATGGGCGTGCGGAAAATATCCGTTTCAACAGTGTATGAAACAGAAAGTGAATGGTTTTGTAACGGCCAAAATCAACGGCATTTATATTTACAGTTGTTATGCTCCTCCTAGTTTACATATTTCACAATATGAATTAATGGTGGATAACATTGTAAGAGATGCAACAGGGCGGCACCCCACTATCATTGCCGGGGATTTCAATGCGTGGGCCGTGGAGTGGGGCAGCACGGACACAAACCCCAGAGGACGCATCCTGCTAGAGGCGCTTTCCCCCATAGATATAGTGCTCGGCAATAAGGGAAATACCAGTACTTTCCGCAAAAATGGACGTCAGTCAGTGGTGGATATAACATTTGTGAGTAGGCAGCTAGCTAATCACCTAAACTGGCACGTAAGCGAACACTATACCCATAGTGACCACCAAGCTGTGATGTATGAAGTAATCTCCCAGAGTGATGGCAACAGGAAACCAAAAAGGCCTACAAGAAAAGGGTGGGTGACCAAAAAATTCGATGGCGAGCTATTCTGCGAGATCCTAAAGGACGTCCACACAACAGCAGGCAGTGCTGAAGATATGGCGAAATTCTTGGTGAACCAGCTATCAATAGCGTGTGATGCAACCATGCCAAGAAGGAGAGACAACTCGCGAAGAAGATCAGTATACTGGTGGAATGAAGACATAAAGGTCCTTAGGACCAAGTGTCTCAGAGCCAGAAGAAGATGCCAAAGAGCGGCAAGGAACACAGAATACGAAAGCAGACAGTCTGAGTTAAAAGTACTGAGGAAGCAACTCCGAGACAAAATACGGGAAGCCAAGAGGGAATGCTTCAAGCAACTTTGTGACGAAGCGGATACCAGTCCCTGGGGCAGTGCTTACAGGGTAGTAATGACAAAAATAAAGGGCATAAGGACTCCCCAAGAATTATGCCCCGAGAAATTGCAAAACATCGTTCAGACACTTTTTCCTCACCATGTGCCAAGGCTTGGAAGGAGAACAGCTGACGATAACACAGAACCAATACCAGAGGTAACCGAAGAAAAGATCCTGAGCATGTGCAACAGAATGGGGGACAAAAAGGCTCCTGGTCCGGACGGGATCCCAAACCGAGCGCTCAAGACTGCAATTAAAAGTAACACAAAAATATTCGTGGATACAATGCAATCCTGTCTTAAGGAAGGAACGTTTCCCAAAGAATGGAAACGCCAAAGGTTAGTTCTCATACCAAAAGCAGGGAAACCTCCGGAAGAGCCGAACTCACATCGTCCTCTTTGCATGCTCGACTCTTTGGGGAAAATGCTGGAGCGCATCATTCATAACAGACTGAGCCCATTAATAGAGAAGGAGGATGGCCTTTCAAATAACCAATTTGGGTTCCGGAAGGCGCGATCCACATTGGATGCCATCGGCGCGGTAATATCGACTGCCAATGAAGCCATACAGGGCAAAAGATGGAAAGGAGGGACCAAAAAATACTGCGTCATAGTCACGATTGACGTGAAGAATGCGTTTAACTCCGCAAATTGGGACCAAATCATAAGGGCATTACAGAGAATGAATGTTCCAAAGTTCCTGGTGCGAATCCTAGAAAGCTATTTCGAGGACAGAATACTGGAGTACAACACCGGAAAGGGACTCCTAAAATGCAAGATAACCGCTGGGGTCCCCCAGGGTTCCGTGCTTGGACCAATTCTTTGGAATGTTATGTATAATGACATACTTAAGATAAGAGTCCCAGATGAAGCTAAGGTGATAGGGTTTGCAGATGACATTGCAATAGTGGTAACTGCAAAACAACTGGACGAAATCGAAATGGTCGCTAACGAAACCATCCAAATATTAAGAACATGGCTCGACTCGGTAGGGCTAGAGCTAGCTGAGAGCAAGACGGAGAGCGTGCTGATCAGTAGCAGGAAGAAGATTGAATCCGTTACTCTAAAGGTGGGAAATTTTGAAATTAAATCAAAGAATGCCATCAAATACCTAGGAGTAATGATCGACCAAAAGTTGAGCTTCCAAAATCACCTGGAGTATGTAAGCAAAAAGGCAGCAAAGGTTCATTCTGCGCTCTCAAATATGCTACCTAATATTGGAGGTCCAAGAAGTAGCAGAAGAAAGTTACTGGCAGGTGTAGTAAAATCAGTTGTCCTTTATGCTTCGCCAATTTGGGCAGAGGCAATGAGGCTTGAGAAAAACAGAAGAATACTGGGGAAAGTCCAGAGACTCAGCGCCCTAAGAGTCATTAGTGGCTACAGAACCATGTCGGACGATGGCGCCTGCGTCATTGCAGGAATGATACCTATCCACATCGCAGCGGAGGAAGCTAGAAGAGTATTTGAGGCCAAGAGGCGGGACCCTCTAGCTAGACAGGAGTATAGGGAAAGAGAAAGATTGCAATCCATTCAAACATGGCAGCAACAGTGGCAGACCTCTGGAAAGGGGCGCTGGACGCATAGGCTAATCCCGAAGATAGAGTCGTGGATCAGCCGCAAACACGGGGAGGTCAACTATCACCTAACCCAATTTCTATCTGGTCATGGTGGTTACCGGAGTTATTTATACCGTTTTGGGCATGATGATTCTCCATTATGTCCAGAGTGCGAAAACAAAGAAGAGAACGCTGAACATGTGTTTTTTGTATGCTCTCGATTTGAGCAAGAGAAGAGAGACATGGAAAAAGCAGCTGGCGTAAAGCTAAACCCGGACAACATAATAGGCGAAATGTTGAAATCGAAAGAACTATGGGACACTGTCTGTAACAATGTAGCTATAGTAAACATGGAGCTAAGACGGCTAGAAGCAATAAGAAATAGGTTAGAGTGAGCGGAAATGCTCTATCCCCCTCCTGAAGTAATACTTTACGGTGGTTCCGGGGGGAATATGGGATTAGGAGAAGGGAGGTGGTTTTAGTGGGTAAAAATCCCACACTCAGTCTTTGGAAGATTTCCACCTTCCTATTTATAAAAAAAAAAAAAAAAAAAAAAAAAAAAACACACACACACACACACACACACACACACACACACACTCGTGTGGAGTTGCTGGATCTCCCATCGGGCGCGTCCCCAGGTGGCGGATAGGGGAGGCTCTCACCGGAATACCGGAGGGCTGATGGGAATTAAAAAACCATCCGCGGACCAAAATCAGATAGGGGTGGGCTCCCCCGAATTAAATCACCAACTATGGAAGGTTTATATACTTCAGAAAAACTTACGGTGCAGAGAATAGGATGCTCAGTACCGGCGGCTGTGGCGAGCGAGCGAGCGGGCTCCCAGGCGTCGAAATCAAGCGACCGCAATACATCAGCAGTGGTGAACTTGGCTGCTGAGGTAGATACTGCTACAAGGAATAGTACGAATAGTAGGCTCGACTTGGATGAGAAACCAAAAAAGAGTAAGTGTAGAACCGTATCCTTAAGTGAGTGGAGGGAATGGATGAAAACGAATAGGGAGGATGCATTTAAAGTCAGTGCGAAATTACAGAGGTCACCAACGCTGGAGATAGCACAAAATACCAACCCTGTGTTACTCCCACCAGTTACAGACCAACCAGTAGACCCTCCAGTAGCAACAGAACCGGTAACAGAACCGGAACGAATCACTGCTTGCTGGGGACCAACAAATAGAGCGATCGTTGATCAAAAGGTCAACAAACTGAGAAATGAGATCGATACTCTGTTGGAGTATGTTAAGCCAAGGCATAACGTACACCAAGAAATTAAAAGAATGATCCGCCAAATCAAGGTATCATTCGGTGATCTAGCAGATGGAGTGAAAGAATGGCCAAGCCAATCAACAGTAAACAAAATGAAGCCGGAAGGGGAAACAAACAACGCTTCAAACATGGCTACCCAAACGGAGAACCATCCGATCAGTAAGCAAGCGGATCCAACTTCGAAAAGAAGTAGGGGTAAGAGTGATGACCCATCAGGACATACACCAGAGCAAAAAAGAGAAAAAATTACTGAGAAGAAAGCACCAAGCTCGACCCTAGAGAATAGAAGAGAAGCAAGGGCGAACTTGGAGGATGGTGAATGGACTGCGGTCATTAATAAAAAAACAAAGGAGAAGAGGAAAGGAAGAGACAGAGTGAAACTTCCTAGAGCGTATAAAACGGATGCTATTGTGATTGGGAAAAAAAGGTGAAATGACGTATGCAGACATACTTCGCAAAGTCAAAGGAGACCCAACACTAAAAGAACTGGGAGAGAAAGTATCTCGCATTCGTAGAACCCACAAAGGGGAGATGATTCTTGAAGTGGAAAAGGAGGAAAATGCGACAGGTGGACTGAAATATCAAGACCTTATGAAGGTTGTGCTAGGGGAGTCTGCAAACGTGAGGTCGTTAACACACGAAATCACCATCGAAGTAAAGGACCTGCTGCGTGATTCTGTAACTATGACAAAATGACATTGTCATATGACAAAAGTCCGAAATGAGAACTACTCGTTGTCATTTTGTCATGTCATATTTCATAGAATGTTGATTCTTGTTGAAAAATGAGATGACATTTTCGGTAAATGGTCAAATGAGAAATTATGACACTTTTCTGTTTTTGTAAAATGACAAAATAGAAATATTTGACAATAATTTTTGTTTTGTGCGGGCAAACGAATTAAATATTATAAAAAAAATTTGTTATTAAAATCAATAAAACTCAATTAAAAATTATTTATTACAATAAATAAGGAATTTAATTATTTAAGAGATAGGATTGAAAGGTATGGAATAAATAAATAATAATACATAATAATAAATAAATAATAAATAAATAATAAATAATAAATAATAAATAATAAATAATAAATAATAAATAATAAATAATAAATAATAAATAATAAATAATAAATAATAAATAATAAATAATAAATAATAAATAATAAATAATAAATAATAAATAATAAATAATAAATAATAAATAATAAATAATAAATAATAAATAATAAATAATAAATAATAAATAATAAATAATAAATAATAAATAATAAATAATAAATAATAAATAATAAATAATAAATAATAAATAATAAATAATAAATAATAAATAATAAATAATAAATAATAAATAATAAATAATAAATAATAAATAATAAATAATAAATAATAAATAATAAATAATAAATAATAAATAATAAATAATAAATAATAAATAATAAATAATAAATAATAAATAATAAATAATAAATAATAAATAATAAATAATAAATAATAAATAATAAATAATAAATAATAAATAATAAATAATAAATAATAAATAATAAATAATAAATAATAAATAATAAATAATAAATAATAAATAATAAATAATAAATAATAAATAATAAATAATAAATAATAAATAATAAATAATAAATAATAAATAATAAATAATAAATAATAAATAATAAATAATAAATAATAAATAATAAATAATAAATAATAAATAATAAATAATAAATAATAAATAATAAATAATAAATAATAAATAATAAATAATAAATAATAAATAATAAATAATAAATAATAAATAATAAATAATAAATAATAAATAATAAATAATAAATAATAAATAATAAATAATAAATAATAAATAATAAATAATAAATAATAAATAATAAATAATAAATAATAAATAATAAATAATAAATAATAAATAATAAATAATAAATAATAAATAATAAATAATAAATAATAAATAATAAATAATAAATAATAAATAATAAATAATAAATAATAAATAATAAATAATAAATAATAAATAATAAATAATAAATAATAAATAATAAATAATAAATAATAAATAATAAATAATAAATAATAAATAATAAATAATAAATAATAAATAATAAATAATAAATAATAAATAATAAATAATAAATATAAAATATAAACAATATAAACAAAGAAGGTTGGATTTTATAAACACAAATGAACTTGTCACGTACTTGTCACGTTGCAAAAAGTCGATGAGACTTTTTGACAGTCAAATGAGTTTACAATGTTTTTGTCATCAATAGAGAATCGCGTTTTCGGTCATTTTATCATATCTGGTCGATTTGTCACTAAAATACGACTTGTCATAGTTACAGAATCGCGCCCCTGGATGAAATCACAACAAAGGAGGAAATCCGCAAAGCCTTGGAAGCACATTTCAATTATGAATTCCCAGACGACTCAATGGTCAGGAGATTAAGGAACACATACGGAGGTACGCAGCGGGCCGAAATTAATCTACCGGCAGAATTAGCCATCAAGCTAATAAAAACCGGGAAAATTAAAATTGGTTGGACGATCTGCGCAGTAAGAGAGTTGGTGCAACCTAAGAATTGCTATAGGTGCCTAGAGTTTGGACACATTGCAATTTCATGTAAAAATGTTGATAGATCAAAACTCTGCTGGAGGTGCGGAGAAACAGGACACAAAGCCAAATCCTGTGGCAATGAACCAAACTGTGTAGTTTGCAACGAGAAAGGTCGTCCGAGCAACCACGCGGCGAGAAGTTTCAGGTGTCCAGACTACAGGAGCGCAGTGAACGTAGCTAGAAGATGAGAATATTACAAATAAATCTCAACCACTGCGAGGCAGCGCAAGACCTGTTGGGTCAAACCATAGTGGAGAAGAAAGTAGAAATTGCTATAGTGTCAGAACCATATAAAATCCCGCAAAATAATCTATGGACATCTGACGCTACTGGTAAAACTGCTATATGGGCATGCGGAAAATATCCATTTCAACAGTGTATGAAACAGAAAGTGAATGGCTTTGTAAGGGCCAAAATCAACGGCATTTATATTTACAGTTGTTATGCTCCTCCTAGTTTACATATCTCACAATATGAATTAATGGTGGATAACATTGTAAGAGATGCAACAAGGCGGCACCCCACTATCATTGCCGGGGATTTCAACGCGTGGGCCGTGGAGTGGGGCAGCACGGACACAAACCCCAGAGGACGCATCCTGCTAGAGGCACTTTCCCCCATAGATATAGTGCTCGGCAATAAGGGAAATACCAGTACTTTCCGCAAAAATGGACGGCAGTCAGTGGTGGATATAACATTTGTGAGTAGGCAGCTAGTTAATCACTTAAACTGGCCCGTAAGCGAACACTATACCCATAGTGATCACCAAGCTGTGATGTATGAAGTAATTTCCCAGAGTGATGGCAACAGGATACCAAAAAGGCTCACAAGAAAAGGGTGGGTGACCAAAACATTCGATGGCGAGCTATTCTGCGCGATCCTAAGGGATGTCCACACAACAGCAGACAGTGCTGAAGATATGGCGAAATTCTTGGTGAACCAGCTATCAATAGCGTGTGATGCAACCATGCCAAGAAAGAGAGATAACTCGCGAAGAAGATCAGTATACTAGTGGAATGAAGACATAAAGGACCTTAGGACCAAGTGTTTCAGAGCCAGAAGAAGATGCCAAAGAGCGGCAAGGAACACAGAATACGAAGGCAGACAGTCTGAGTTCAAAGTACTGAGAAAGCAACTTCGAGACAAAATACGGGAAGCCAAGAGGGAATGCTTCAAGCAACTTTGTGACGAAGCGGATACCAGTCCCTGGGGCAGTGCTTACAGGGTAGTAATGACAAAAATAAAGGGCATAAAGATTCCCCAAGAATTATGCCCCGAGAAATTGCAAAACATTGTTCAGACACTTTTTCCTCACCATACGCCAAGGCTTGGAAGGAGAACAGCCTTTGAAAACACAGAGCAAATACCAGAGGTAACCGAAGAAGAGATCCTGAGCATGTGCAACAGAATGGGGGACAAAAAGGCTCCTGGTCCGGACGGGATTCCAAACCGAGCGCTCAAGACTGCGATTAAAAGTAACACAAAAATATTCGTGGATACAATGCAATCCTGTCTTAAGGAAGGAACGTTTCCCAAAGAGTGGAAACGCCAAAGGTTAGTTCTAATACCAAAAGCAGGGAAACCTCCGGAAGAGCCGAACTCGCATCGTCCTCTTTGCATGCTCGACTCTTTGGGGAAAATGCTGGAGCGTATCATTCATAATAGACTGAGCCCATTAATAGAGAAGGAGGATGGCCTTTCAAATAACCAATTTGGTTTCCGGAAGGCGCGATCCACATTGGATGCCATCGGCATGGTAATATCAACTGCCAATGAAGCCATACAGGGCAAAAGATGGAAAGGAGGGACCAAAAAATACTGCGTCATAGTCACGATTGACGTGAAGAATGCGTTTAACTCCGCAAATTGGGACCAAATCATAAGGGCATTACAGAGAATGAATGTTCCAAAGTTCCTGGTGCGAATCCTAGAAAGCTATTTCGAGGACAGAATACTGGAGTACAACACCGGAAAGGGTCTCTTAAAATACAGGATAACCGCTGGGGTCCCTCAGGGTTCCGTGCTTGGACCAATTCTTTGGAATGTTATGTATAATGACATACTTAAGATAAGAGTCCCAGATGAAGCTAAGGTGATAGGGTTTGCAGATGACATTGCAATAGTGGTAACTGCAAAACAACTGGACGAAATCGAAATGGTCGCTAACGAAACCATCCAAATATTAAGAACATGGCTTGACTCGGTAGGGCTAGAGCTAGCTGAGAACAAGACGGAGAGTGTGCTGATCAGTAGCAGGAAGAAGATTGAATCCGTTACTCTAAAGGTGGGAAATTTTGAAATTAAATCAAAGAATGCCATCAAATACCTAGGAGTAATGATCGACCAAAAGTTGAGCTTCCAAAGCCACTTGGAGTATGTAAGCAAAACGGCAGCAAAGGTTCATTCTGCGCTGTCAAATATGCTACCTAATATTGGAGGTCCAAGAAGTAGCAGAAGAAAGTTACTGGCAGGTGTAGTAAAATCAGTTGTCCTTTATGCTTCGCCAATTTGGGCAGAGGCAATGATGGTCGAGAAAAACAGAAAGATACTGGGGAAAGTCCAGAGACTCAGCGCCCTAAGAGTCATTAGCGGCTACAGAACCATGTCGGACGATGGCGCCTGCGTCATTGCAGGAATGATGCCTATCCACATCGCAGCGGAGGAAGCTGGAAGAGTATTTGAGGCCAAGAGGCGGGACCCTTTAGCTAGACGGGAGTACAGGGAAAGAGAAAGACTGCAATCCATGCAAACATGGCAGCAACAGTGGCAGACCTCTGGAAAGGGGCGCTGGACGCATAGGCTAATTCCGAAGATAGAGCCGTGGATTAGCCGCAAACACGGGGAGGTCAACTATCACCTAACCCAATTTCTATCTGGTCATGGTGGTTACCGGAGTTATTTATACCGTTTTGGGCATGATGATTCTCCATTATGTCCAGAGTGCGAAAACAAAGAAGAGAACGCTGAACATGTGTTTTTTGTATGCTCTCGATTTGAGCAAGAGAGGAGAGACATGGAAAAAGCAGCGGACGTAAAGCTCAACCCGGACAACATAATAGGCGAAATGTTGAAATCGAAAGAACTATGGGACACTGTCTGCAACAATGTAGCTATAGTAAACATGGAACTAAGACGGCTAGAAGCAATAAGAAATAGGTTAGAGTGAGCGGAAATGCTCTATCCCCCTCCTGAAGTAATACTTTACGGTGGTTCCGGGGGGAATATGGGATTAGGAGAAGGGAGGTGGTTTTAGTGGGTAAAAATCCCACACTCAGTCTTTGGAAGATTTCCACCTTCCTATATAAAAAAAAAAAAAAAAAAAAAAAAAAAACACACACACACACACACACACACACACACACACACACACACACACACACACACACACACACACACACACACACACACACACACACACACACACACACACACACACACACACACACACACACACACACACTCGTGTGGAGTTGCTGGATCTCCCATCGGGCGCGTCCCCAGGTGGCGGATAGGGGAGGCTCTCACGGAATACCGGAGGGCTGATGGGAATTAAAAAACCATCCGCGGACCAAAATCAGATAGGGGTGGGCTCCCCCGAATTAAATCACCAACTATGGAAGGTTTATATACTTCAGAAAAACTTACGGTGCAGAGAATAGGATGCTCAGTACCGGCGGCTGTGGCGAGCGAGCGAGCGGGCTCCCAGGCGTCGAAATCAAGCGACCGCAATACATCAGCAGTGGTGAACTTGGCTGCTGAGGTAGATACAGCTACAAGGAATAGTACGAATAGTAGGCTCGACTTGGGTGAGAAACCAAAAAAGAGTAAGGGTAGAACCGTATCCTTAAGTGAGTGGAGGGAATGGATGAAAACGAATAGGGAGGATGCATTTAAAGTCAGTGCGAAATTACAGAGGTCACCAACGCTGGAGATAGCACAAAATACCAATCCTGTGTTACTCCCACCAGTTACAGACCAACCAGTAGACCATCCAGTAGCAACAGAACCGGTAACAGAACCGGAACGAATCACTGCTTGCTGGGGACCAACAAATAGAGCGATCGTTGACCAAAAGGTCAACAAACTGAGAAATGAGATCGATACTCTGTTGGAGTATGTTAAGCCAAGGCATAACGTACACCAAGAAATTAAAAGAATGATCCGCCAAATCAAGGTATCATTCGGGGATCTAGCAGATGGAGTGAAAGAATGGCCAAGCCAATCAACAGTAAACAAAATGAAGCCGGAAGGGGAAACAAACAACGCTTCAAACATGGCTACCCAAACGGAGAACCGTCCGATCAGTAAGCAAGCGGATCCAACTTCGAAAAGAAGTAGGGGTAAGAGTGATGACCCATCAGGACATACACCAGAGCAAAAAAGAGAAAAAATTACTGAGAAGAAAGCACCAAGCTCGACCCTAGAGAATAGAAGAGAAGCAAGGGCGAACTTGGAGGATGGGGAATGGACTGCGGTCATTAATAAAAAAACAAAGGAGAAGAGGAAAGGAAGAGACAGAGTGAAACTTCCTAGAGCGTATAAAACGGATGCTATTGTGATTGGGAAAAAAGGTGAAATGACGTATGCAGACATACTTCGCAAAGTCAAAGGAGACCCAACACTAAAAGAACTGGGAGAGAAAGTATCTCGCATTCGTAGAACCCACAAAGGGGAGATGATTCTTGAAGTGGAAAAGGAGGAAAATGCGACAGGTGGACTGAAATATCAAGACCTTATGAAGGTTGTGCTAGGGGAGTCTGCAAACGTGAGGTCGTTAACACACGAAATCACCATCGAAGTAAAGGACCTGGATGAAATCACAACAAAGGAGGAAATCCGCAAAGCCTTGGAAGCACATTTCAATTATGAATTCCCAGACGACTCAATGGTCAGGAGATTAAGGAACACATACGGAGGTACGCAGCGGGCCGAAATTAATCTACCGGCAGAATTAGCCATCAAGCTAATAAAAACCGGGAAAATTAAAATTGGTTGGACGATCTGCGCAGTAAGAGAGTTGGTGCAACCTAAGAATTGCTATAGGTGCCTAGAGTTTGGGCACATAGCAATCTCTTGTAAAAATGTGGATAGATCAAAACTCTGCTGGAGGTGTGGAGAAACAGGACACAAAGCCAAATCCTGTGGCAATGAACCAAACTGTGTAGTTTGCAACGAGAAAGGTCGTCCGAGAAACCACGCGGCGAGAAGTTTCAGGTGTCCAGACTACAGGAGCGCAGTGAACGTAGTTAGAAGATGAGAATATTACAAATAAATCTCAACCACTGCGAGGCAGCGCAAGACCTGTTGGGTCAAACCATAGTGGAGAAGAAAGTAGAAATTGCTATAGTGTCAGAACCATATAAAATCCCGCAAAATAATCTATGGACATCTGACGCTACTGGTAAAACTGCTATATGGGCATGCGGAAAATATCCATTTCAACAGTGTATGAAACAGAAAGTGAATGGCTTTGTAAGGGCCAAAATCAACGGCATTTATATTTACAGTTGTTATGCTCCTCCTAGTTTACATATCTCTCAATATGAATTAATGGTGGATAACATTGTAAGAGATGCAACAAGGCGGCACCCCACTATCATTGCCGGAGATTTCAACGCGTGGGCCGTGGAGTGGGGCAGCGCGGACACAAACCCCAGAGGACGCATCCTGCTAGAGGCACTTTCCCCCATAGATATAGTGCTCGGCAATAAGGGAAATACCAGTACTTTCCGCAAAAATGGACGGCAGTCAGTGGTGGTTATAACATTTGTGAGTAGGCAGCTAGTTAATCACTTAAACTGGCACGTAAGCGAACACTATACCCATAGTGATCACCAAGCTGTGATGTATGAAGTAATTTCCCAGAGTGATGGCAACAGGATACCAAAAAGGCTCACAAGAAAAGGGTGGGTGACCAAAACATTCGATGGCGAGCTATTCTGCGAGATCCTAAGGGATGTCCACACAACAGCAGACAGTGCTGAAGATATGGCGAAATTCTTGGTGAACCAGCTATCAATAGCGTGTGATGCAACCATGCCAAGAAGGAGAGATAACTCGCGAAGAAGATCAGTATACTGGTGGAATGAAGACATAAAGGACCTTAGGACCAAGTGTTTCAGAGCCAGAAGAAGATGCCAAAGAGCGGCAAGGAACACAAAATACGAAGGCAGACAGTCTGAGTTCAAAGTACTGGGAAAGCAACTCCGAGACAAAATACGGGAAGCCAAGAGGGAATGCTTCAAGCAACTTTGTGACGAAGCGGATACCAGTCCCTGGGGCAGTGCTTACAGGGTAGTAATGACAAAAATAAAGGGCATAAAGATTCCCCAAGAATTATGCCCCGAGAAATTGCAAAACATTGTTCAGACACTTTTTCCTCACCATACGCCAAGGCTTGGAAGGAGAACAGCCTTTGAAAACACAGATCAAATACCAGAGGTAACCGAAGAAGAGATCCTGAGCATGTGCAACAGAATGGGGGACAAAAAGGCTCCTGGTCCGGACGGGATTCCAAAGCGAGCGCTCAAGACTGCGATTAAAAGTAACACAAAAATATTCGTGGATACAATGCAATCCTGTCTTAAGGAAGGAACGTTTCCCAAAGAGTGGAAACGCCAAAGGTTAGTTCTAATACCAAAAGCAGGGAAACCTCCGGAAGAGCCGAACTCGCATCGTCCTCTTTGCATGCTCGACTCTTTGGGGAAAATGCTGGAGCGTATCATTCATAATAGACTGAGCCCATTAATAGAGAAGGAGGATGGCCTTTCAAATAACCAATTTGGTTTCCGGAAGGCGCGATCCACATTGGATGCCATCGGCATGGTAATATCAACTGCCAATGAAGCCATACAGGGCAAAAGATGGAAAGGAGGGACCAAAAAATACTGCGTCATAGTCACGATTGACGTGAAGAATGCGTTTAACTCCGCAAATTGGGACCAAATCATAAGGGCATTACAGAGAATGAATGTTCCAAAGTTCCTGGTGCGAATCCTAGAAAGCTATTTCGAGGACAGAATACTGGAGTACAACACCGGAATGGGTCTCTTAAAATACAGGATAACCGCTGGGGTCCCTCAGGGTTCCGTGCTTGGACCAATTCTTTGGAATGTTATGTATAATGACATACTTAAGATAAGAGTCCCAGATGAAGCTAAGGTGATAGGGTTTGCAGATGACATAGCAATAGTGGTAACTGCAAAACAACTGGACGAAATCGAAATGGTCGCTAACGAAACCATCCAAATATTAAAAACATGGCTTGACTCGGTAGGGCTAGAGCTAGCTGAGAACAAGACGGAGAGTGTGCTGATCAGTAGCAGGAAGAAGATTGAATCCGTTACTCTAAAGGTGGGAAATTTTGAAATTAAATCAAAGAATGCCATCAAATACCTAGGAGTAATGATCGACCAAAAGTTGAGCTTCCAAAGCCACTTGGAGTATGTAAGCAAAAAGGCAGCAAAGGTTCATTCTGCGCTGTCAAATATGCTACCTAATATTGGAGGTCCAAGAAGTAGCAGAAGAAAGTTACTGGCAGGTGTAGTAAAATCAGTTGTCCTTTATGCTTCGCCAATTTGGGCAGAGGCAATGAGGGTCGAGAAAAACAGAAGGATACTGGGGAAAGTCCAGAGACTCAGCGCCCTAAGAGTCATTAGCGGCTACAG